>CM076582.1:830499074-830814319 GCA_034641835.2 Pinus albicaulis | reverse complement strand
GGAGAAGTGGCCGCCCACCGCTGGGGACTTTGGTCGCATATTTGGCTTTCCCCGTTCGTCGTCCCTCCTCCTGCGCAAAAACCGTCTTCGTCTCGCGGCCCATCGCGCTCGAGATCGCACCCCCATGCTCGCGCAAGGCCATAGGATGCGCGCGCAGGGGAGTACTCGCAGGTCAATCCCGGCTAGCGTCCTCCAAAGACCCCGGGGCCGCAGATGACTTCCGGCCAGTCCAGTGATTATTACTTAGGTCGATATCCAAATAATAGGAGTGGGCGGGGTCGGCTTGTAGCATCTGGCCACCGTATGGATTCCCCTGCTCCTGGCTTCCCCACCGCTAGTTCACCTTCTCCCACGACGCGCACTGCGCAATTTTCCTTTGATTGCATTCTCAACCGCCCGCGAATCACAGCTGTAGTCACTGTGGTCTTCCGCGAGGAGGCCCAAACGGAGGAAGAATGCACCCGTCCGGCGGGTCTGAGCTCGGAAAAAGCCGGCCAGCATTCGGGCCTTCAGGAGGGGAGCCGTGGCATGCATGTGGAAGTAGCACCTAGCAATCCTGGACCTTCCAAAGGATGGTGCCGAATCGTGGAGGAACCAGTGGAGGATTAGTTTGGTTAATTTGTTTTTCTTGCTTAGCAGGCCAAGTTAATTGGGCTGCTTTTAGTTTATTTTACTGTGCTGGACCTTTAAGTAATATTTTTGAATTCTGTAAATTAAACGTTCAAGACTGGTTTCCCCGTATGAGGGCAGTCTCCTTAATTTTTTGATTTTTTGATGACAAATTTGCCATGAGTATGGCCAGGCAATGTTTTTGACTTCGGTGTAATTTTATTCGCAATGTTAATAGATTAACTTTACTTAGAATTCTCACATGATTAGCGTTTTTCTTTATCTGTTCAAGGATTTTGGGTACTTTAATTTGTATTTAGAACAATGGACGTCGGTACTCTATCTGTTGCTTTACTGTTCTACATACTACTATTTCACTTTCTTATAGATGCCTCGGGCATATTTGGATGATTTCTCAGATTGTCGACAATCTCCATGTGGACCGTTACTGGGTTTTATATCATGTCCCCGTATGTGACATGGGGTATTTTTCTATCATTGTCTGGGGTGGGACTTCCACTTTTCTGGATGGATATTTGGGTTCCAATCTTCAGATGTGAAAATGTAATGACTTCATGGACTCTTTTACTTCATATAATATATTCAAAACAATGTTTTTTCTCTTGTGAAAAAAAAATGATTAATGTTTATCACTCTGCCTTCAAAACTAGCGATGCTGGTCTATGTTGTTGGTTTATTGATATGGTCTGATGGTCTTTTTATATTTTGGACATATCACACCCCTCACATGATTAGCGTTTTTCTCTGTTCAAGGATTTTGGGTACTTTAATTTGTATTTGGAACAATGGACGTCGGTACTCTATCTGTTGCTTTACTATTCTACACACTGCTATTTCACTTTCTTATAGATGCCTCGGGCATATTTGGATGCTTTCTCAGATTGTCGATAATCTCCATGTGGACCGTTACTGGGTTTTATATCATGTCCCTGTATGTGACATGGGGTATTTTTCTATCATTGTCTGGGGTGGGACTTCCACTTTTCTGGATGGATATTTGGGTTCCAATCTTAAGATGTGAAAATGTAATGACTTCATGGACTGTTTTACTTCATACAATATATTGAAAACATCGTTTTTTCTCTTGTGAAAAAAAAATGATTAATGTTTATCAGTCTGCCTTCAAAACTAGCGATGCTGGTCTATGTTGATGGTTTATTGATATGGTCCGATAGTCTTTTTATATTTTGGACATATAACACTCCTCACATGATTAGCGTTTTTCTCTGTTGCAGGATTTTGGGTACTTTAATTCGTATTTGGAACAATGGACGTCGGTACTCTATCTGTTGCTTTACTATTCTACATACTGCTATTTCACTTTCTTATAGATGCCTCGGGCATATTTGGATGCTTTCTCAGATTGTCGATAATCTCCATGTGGACCGTTACTGGGTTTTATATCAAGTCCCCGTATGTGACATGGGGTATTTTTCTATCACTGTCTGGGGTGGGACTTCCACTTTTCTGGATGTATATTTGGGTTCCAATCTTCAGATGTGAAAATGTAATGATATCATGGACTGTTTTACTTCATATAATATATTCAAAACATCGTTTTTTCTCTTGTGAAAAAAAAAATGATTAATGTTTATCACTCTGCCTTCAAAACTAGCGATGCTGGTCTATGTTGCTGGTTTATTGATATGGTATGATGGTCTTTTTATATTTTTGACATATCACACTCCTCACATGATTAGCGTTTTTCTCTGTTGCAGGGTTTTGGGTACTTTAATTTGTATTTGGAACAATGGACGTCGGTACTCTATCTGTTGCTTTACTATTCTACATATTGCTATTTCACTTTCATGGACCGTTTTACTTCATATACTGCTATTTCACTTTCATGGACTGTTTTACTTCACTGTTGTAGGGTCTTGGGTACTTTAATTTGTATTTGGAACAATGGACGTCGGTACTCTATCTGTTGCTTTACTATTCTACATACTTCTATTTCACTTTCATGGACTGTTTTACTTCATTGTTGTAGGGTTTTGGGTACTTTAATTTGTATTTGGAACAATGGACGTCGATACTCTATCTGGGTTGCTTTACTATTCTGGTACACTTATTTCACTTCTCTACAGACCTGCTTACTTCATATAATATCTTCACTTTCATGGACTGTTTTACTTCATATAATATCTTCACTTTCATGGACTGTTTTACTTCATATAATATTTTCACTTTCATGGACTGTTTTACTTCACTGTTGTAGGGTTTTGGGTACTTTAATTTGTATTTGGAACAATGGACGTCGGTACTCTATCTGTTGCTTTACTATTCTACATACTGCTATTTCACTTTCATGGACTGCTTTACTTCACCGTTGTAGGTTTGCATTGACTTGTATTTGGAACAATGGACGCTGTATCATTCCGTTGCTTTACTATTCTACATAATCGCTATTTCACTTTCATGGACCTGCTTTACTTCATATAATATCTTCACTTTCATGGACTCGTTTTACTTCATATAATATCTTCACTTTCATGGACTCGTTTTACCAGGATTTCTGAGATGGTTTTGGGTACTTTAATTTGTATTTGGAACAATGGACGCTGTGACTTATCTTTGCTTTACTATTCTACATACCGGCTATTTCACTTTCATGGACTCATCATAATATCTTCACTTGTGGACCTGCTTTATCATAATATTCTCACTTTCATGGACCTGCTTTACTTCATATCTTATCTTCACTTTCATGGACTGTTTTACTTCACGGTTGTAGGGTTTTGGGTACTTTAATTTGTATTTGGAACAATGGATGTCGGTACTCTATCTGTTGCTTTACTATTCTACATACTGCTATTTCACTTTCATGGACTGTTTTACTTCATATAATATCTTCAAAACAACGTTTCTCGTCTTTTAAAATTTTAATTTTTTTTTAAAAAATTGAACCCTCCGTCGGTCTACCGACGCCTTGTAGACATCGGAACTACGACAACCCAGCAACGTCGGAAGAGAGACAGTATGAAAACGTCAGAAGAGCGACGTCCCAAACGTCGGACCACATATCGTCGGAATTACGACATCTTCCAGACGTCGGAAGAGTGACGTCCAAAACGTCGGACCACGTTTAGTCGGAATTGCGACAGTTTACAAGCGTCGGAAGAGCGACGCCAAAACATCGGACCACATTTAGTCGGAACTGCGACGGTTTATAAGCGTCGGAAGAACGACGTCCAAAACGTCGAACCACATTTCACTGGAAGTGCGACAGTTTACAAACGTCGAAGGCGCGACGGTTTGTGAGACGTCGGAATAGTGAAGCCTGTTCGGAACGACGGAAGAAGTGTCGATAGTGCGACACTTTTTACTTGCGTCGGAACGGCGACGGCATGACAAACCACGGTTTTTCCGCCCCCGAACTGTCGCTCTTGCGACGAATATGTGTCGGAATAGCGACGAATTGGCCGTCGGAATTTCCGCCAAATTCTCTAGTGCATGTAGGGTTCAAACCTCTTCCAACAAAAATAAAGGATCTAATATTCAAGGAATTAAATTTGAAGTGTGGTAACAATTAGATCAAGAGGCAGAATTTCATGTGTAACAAACCCAAGAGAAATATCTTGGGGATCCTTCACTCACCAACATGGAAGGTTGAAATATAGACTTCCTGCCACCTAAAGATGTCTCAATGGTGGAAAAGATCAATGACGAAGCAGATTTCAATGAAGATGCGGTCTTCATCTCACCCAAAAAATTGAGAAATCACCAAGAGGTCATGTCATTTGGGTTTTAAAATGAAAAGCCCAAAGGAGAAAAAGAAAAGGATCAAGAAAAAAATCATAGAAGGCAGGAAGAAAGGGAAACATGGATATAAGGAATGAATCGACAGATAATCAAATGAAAAACTGGGCACTCAACAATCCATTGAGTTCATTTTCAGAAATCCCCAATAGTAATAAGGAAAGGAGGTGCTCCGATCATTGTGCAAGGGGGATCCAAATCAATCAATAGATGATGAAAATTCTCAGACTCCTAGAATTAATAAGTATTAGAATAAGAAGTTAGAATGTTTAAAGTTAAAATTCTAATTAAAAAATAAAATCCCCTAATCATTATTATCCAGTAGATGAAATTGGGGTATCATGATCCAAAAATGTGCGAATTTGTGGTGAGGATGTGAGGAAACATTAGTTAGCTCTCATGACACCTCGGTAGTTTTATGTATTGTGTGGTCCTCTTCATTTTTTAACTTCTTCCTTATTATATTTATCTTCATTAGATCATTATGCTCCACATTTCAAAGCAACATGTATATTATATTATAAATGTTTATATGCTAGTAGTTTTTTAGGACAAACTTGCATGTTCGTTAACCCTTCTTTCTTTGGGGCACTCATTGTATTTTTGGCGGAGACTTTAGCGCCACTCTATATCATTGGGAAAAAAGGAGGATCCCCCATCAAAGATCCATTTTAGGATAATTTGAAAGATCTTATTTCCAGCTTGGATTTTCTTGACATCAAGATAGTTTCTAGTAAATATAATGGGAGTATTAAGCAAGTAGGTCCTAGGAATATTGCAGCTAGGTTGGACAAATTATTAGTAGTCAACTCCTTATAAGCTCAAAATTTTCTCATCTCATCTCATACCTTGCCCTGGAATGGATAAGATCATCATCCAATCTTGCGATATATTCAACCTAAAGTGGATTATGGCCCATTACCTTTATGATTTAATCCACAATGCTTGCAAAATCAGGGATATATGGAAGTAGTTTCTCAAGAATTGGGGAAATGGCTCTCTGGATCCCCATTTGTTTTTTTTGGAGAAAAGAATAAAAGAGTTAAAGATGTCATTAGAGAAATGGGCTAAACGAAATCAACATGATGTGACATAATCCATTATTTAGAAAAAAAATAATTTGGAAGCAATACAAAAGTGGATGGAACAAAAGTGAATTTCAACATAGATTATAAAGGAAGAAAAACAATAATTTGATCTATAGGATTTATGAGAGGAAGAGGAAGTATGGAGGATAAATTCACGTAGCTTGTGTCTCTAGGTGACACCAAGTTTTTCATAGCCAATACAAAATGTGGCAGTGGAAAAATAACATAAAAAATATATTAGTTAATTGGGAAACCATTTCAAAATCATCTTAAATCAAAGATAAGGAAATCCAACATTTCAATGATCTTTACAAAGACCCAGGTAATTATTATGGTGAAGAAACACAATACATGTTTAAGCACATCCCTAATTTGCTAACTTTGGAATATAATGATTCTATTCTTCACCCCATATTTGAGGATGAAATTTGGAATTTGTTAAATTCCTTCAATTGAGAAAAAAATCCTAGTTTGGATCGTTTTTTTGAAACATTTCTATCAATAATGATAGGATGTCATCAAATTTTATCTATGAAAAATGATTAATTGCACTTTTAATCACAATAATGTTGGAGAATTCCTCTCTTTTAGCATTAGTGCCAAAAGAAGTGAATCCGTCTTCCTTGGCTAGATTCAAACTGATGTCTCTCTATAAGAAATTTTTTTTTCCTTAGATTCAAACCATTGCTCCCTAGATTAATCTCTAAAAACCAAGGTGGGTTGGTGAGTCAAAGGTATATTTTAGATAACATCATTCTTGTCCAAAAATAACTTCAATCAAGTAAAGAAATATGGGAGAGAGGAATAATCATTGAATTACACATGGAAAATGCCATTGAAAAACTATGCCACATGTTTTTATTTGAGGTGATGAGAAAGTATGGGTTTGAGGAAAAAGTGATTCATTGAATCTCCTCTTGTATCTCCAACCCATGGATTTCCCCATTGGTTAATGGGAGATTGACTAGGTTCTTCAAATCTTATATAGGTTTAAGACATGGATTCCTGTTATCTCCCAATTATTTACATTTTAATACCAGTTTCTCTTAGTACAAGATTATAATTTTAACAAAGAAGAGACTTGCTTCTAGGAATAATATTTGTGAGAGGAACCTATTATCACTCCCTCTGTTTCCCAAGGCTAAGAATGGAGACTGAAGGAGATAACCTCAAACCAATATTTATATTTGGTAGCTAGCCCAACTAAACCAGAGAGGGCTCTCCCAATGTCACTTTTGTAGTTAATGAGGTGACTATGGATGTAATGATTTTAGGCTAGATATAAGCTCAATGAATTATGGTTTTGTTTTGAATTTTGCTGGATAGGAATGTCAATCAAGGAACTAGGTCTAGGTTTTAGGTATGATTTCAAAGGTACAACTACAGAAATGAAGATGAGGGCAGGTAGGTTTACTTAAGAACATAATTAAATTTCCATTGTGTATAGGGTTTGAAAAGAGAGAGAGAGCCAGAATGAGCATGTTACATGAGTTCATTCATCAGAGGAATTAGAACACATTCATGAAAAACTTATAAAACGGAGCACAAAAAGCAAGAATTATGTTCATAGACTCATAAGATCATCATATAGAAGCATACATGTGATAGAAAGAAAACATAAACATTCAATTTTATGGTGTTACTGAGAAAAAACAATGTTAATAAGAATACTAGTGGAGTCCCAAAATTATAGCTGCAACATGTCTTTGATTTCACTGAAAAATTTTGCACATAAGCTCCACACTGGAAATAAAAACTATCCAACCTCTAAAATGACTTGATTTGGACTACATATAGAAAATAGAGAATTTTCCACTTCATTGGGTTGAAACCTGATGCAAAATACATCATAAATGAACCTAATGAGTCATTACCTAGAATTTAGGGAAGTTAGAAGTAGTCCCCCCCATATTTAGCTAATAACTAGTAATGTTTCTCTCCTTGAGTAATTAAATGATTCCTCAACAATGAGGGGAAAAAAAAAACTCTATTATCCACAAAATATCATAGGAAAACTTCAAACTCAAAATTTGGACCATTTCGGCTTGACATGTGTTGAGAAAGAATCCAAGACAGAAGCGTCACGACTTTTAGTAGAAGCATCGTGCCATGTTTAGGGTCATTTTGGATGACATTAAGGCATCCTCTTGCTTATATGGAGATTGGGATAGGTAGATCTAGATGTCCTCTATCCATACCAACCTTGAAACTGAGAAAATACCTCCTGCAAAGCCTTAAAAAATCCACTTTCCCAAGCTTTCTCTAGAAGCATCGCACACAGGCAAAAACAATGGCAGAAGCATGAAAACTTGTTTTTTTTGGGGTTTTCTCCAAAAATGGGGGTTTTTATGAAAACCTGAGATCATATCTGGAAATTAAAATGCAAGAGAAATACAAGCATGTAGAAATACTCATTTGGAGGCTCTGAGGAAAAGCGTCACGTAGCTGCTCGACGCTTCTATAAAAGTGAAATTTCCAAATTTTGTCAAAAATCACAAAAAATGCCCAAAATGCCAAAAAATTGCTGAATTTGGTCCATGGCATCCTTGAATGATAAAATAAACAACTAAGCTATCAAATCCAAGTTATATTTCTCCTTTATCTTAATTAGGGTTTCTTTAAGCTTTTTCCTCAAATTCTTCACCCTAACTTTGCTGATTTGGTTCCTAGTGAAATAATGTTTTTCCATATGCCTATGGAGGTTATTATCCCTTTTTGTCTTCTTTAAAATATTCTCAAGTTTCACATTCACCCTGTCAAGCCATATCTCTTTGTCTTGCTCAATTTCAGGAGCGATCAACTCATAAAAGATTAACTGACCTAATGGAAGAGATGACTCTTTTTATTATTATTTTTTCCCGGTTAATCCTCTTGTTCTTGGCCTCCTTGGATTTATTTCAGCATCTATGTCTTCCAACTAATCAAAAACTACCACTCCTTTTCCTTTACCTTTTTCTATCTCAAGAACATCCTTTGTTTTGTTTTGGAGAAACTGTTTCACCTTCAATTTCATATTTTCTTGTTGTAAGAAGGTTATCATGAAGTTTTCACTTGAGAGGTTGTCCTTAAGCTCTGTTATCTCTGCATTATTTTCCCTTATTATCTCCTCAGTTGATTTGTCTTCCACCTACTCTACCATGTCAACCTCCATATGTGCTTGTTCCTCATGCTGCTGCAATGATGACTCATCCTCGTGCATAGGAGGCTGCTCCATGGTTTCTCTTTGCTCAATTGTAGTTTTAGGTGAAATCACACCTTTAGTGATCATAGGAGAAAAAACCATCCTCTTACCCTTCTCATAGGTTTGGGTGATTTCATCCCTTGGCATCTTTGGAACTTCTTCTTGTCCACTTGAAGGGCCAAACTCCTTTGGTTGTGTTGATGCTAATGACATGTTCTGAATGATGGGTGGACCAGTAGTAGGCACATATGAAATTGTATTCATGAAATTTTCCCAAGACATATTGATTTCTGAAAGCTAATGCAAGACTATAA
The DNA here is from genome assembly GCA_034641835.2 of Pinus albicaulis. Taxonomy (NCBI): domain Eukaryota; kingdom Viridiplantae; phylum Streptophyta; class Pinopsida; order Pinales; family Pinaceae; genus Pinus; species Pinus albicaulis. The sequence goes on along the minus strand of CM076582.1, from coordinate 830,805,347 downwards.
GCTTTACCAAACCATGGTGGAAAAAATTAGTGTGATGATATTTTTCTTTACTCTGTACCTTTTCAGTCATTTGACCAAAATCCTGAATAGATAATGAGGAAAATTGAGTGGTTTTGTGGCAGTGAAGTGCATCAATAACATTATATGGTATTAGTACAATCTTGAGAATCTTCCTTCACATATAAAATACTTCATGATTAGCTTCATCAAAGGGTCATACTTTTCAAGTAAATTCCTGAAAGGAAAGATGTGTTGAAGAGCATCTTTGCAATGAGGTTTTAAGAACATTTTATAGTTCTCAATGTCCAAGTCCATCCCTTTGAACCATATTTCTCCATGGTTAGGGATACTTGTTGCTGAGGTGAGAAAATCTGCTGATATGATGAATTAAATACCTGCTATGATATCCTTATCCCTCCTGAAGCTGGTGGAAAAAGGGCTTGTTAATTGAGCATGACAGCCTATCTCGTGGATTCTCTCACAAAACCTTAAACAACCATTATTTTCAAAAGATTTATTAACAAAAGGAGAAGCATTGTTCTCTTTCAAATTGGATGGCTCAAACCTAGAAAGCTAACCTCCATTATGGACCCTCTTCTCACCCTCCATGATTTTTTTCAACAAGGAAAACCCTAGCTTGATGTAGTGGAAAGGGAAGGTGAAAAATTAGGAAAATAAGGGATAGTGGTACAGTGGTTTTAGGGACAAAAATGAGGTGGAAGGGAGTTAGGGAAAAATCCCTAAAAAAATTTTGGAGGTAGGGTGATGAGTTGGCAACATAATGAAAGTTAAATTTTTGGAAATGGGCATGGGAAAGGTGCCAAAAAGAACAAAAAATAGAGTTTTCCTAGTTTCTCTGCAAAAGCGTAGTGAAAAATAGGTTTTGAGTAAAAATGATAGTTATGAGAGGTATGAATGGTATATAGTGATTTGATAAGGCATATGGATGATGTATGAGGGTTTTTAGATGATGAAATTATGGTTTTGCAAACTGAAGCAACCAATCATCAATGAAGCCAAAACGAAGTGGGAAAAACCTAGATGATGGAATCCACCCTTTGCTTAAGAATTTGACTTGAAGGAGATGTGAGGAACATTCACTTGTTGGTTTGGAGGTCTCTGAAAATTTTCGCAATGATGAATTGAACCTTAGATATCCTTTTGGAGCTTTGAAGCCAAAAGCGTAGTAGCTGCCAGAAGCGTAGCGTAGCTGTCCAGAAGCGTAGCATAGCTGTCCAGAAGCGTAGCATAGAGAAATTTGGCACAATTTTTGCTAGTTGTATTTGACCTTTAGATATCTGTGGAGTGTTGTGAGGATAAGGGAGGAGATATTTTAACATCACAGAATGAAATGAATTTAAGAAGCTTCATTTCCTTTTATAACTCACAATTTTTTTTTTTTTTTTTGTCTTCTAGTGACATCACAAATACTTTGTTTTTATTTTGTCTTCTTTTTGAAAACTTGATCATGTAACATACTTCTTGAGAAAAGACAAATTTCCTTTACTTTATTTTCCTATCTTTGCTAACTCCTAATGAAGGTGATTTGTATGGTCAAAACGACTCTTGTGAACAAAATTTTATTTGAGAATTTGTTTGAAAAAATAATTTTTTGACCAAGGACCAGTACCAAGTAAACTTGAAAGAGTGTATTTGATCACTGAACATTTAGACACTATCATTTTCTCCAGATGGGGATGGTAGCTCCTTCAGGAGGTGTCAATAACACCATAGATCAGGTAGTCTCATCCATTCGGCAATGGAGTCAAAACTTGAAACTAAAATAACTTTGACAAAATGAAATGACTAACTAAAATAGAAAATGACTTTGAATTTTTGAACTATTAAAAGAAAAACATTAGTTGATCATAGAAGCCTCATGACCTTCTCCTCGGGTTTCAAACTTCTGCAGTAACTTCCTTATCTTTGACAACAAATAAAATGATATTTACAATGAAAAGGAGCTTTTTTCTTCAAGATCAGGTAAGGTAATGTTTGAGGAACCTACCATTCACCGGTCCTCCTAGAATTTCCTGCCCATCAGGATCTTCTAACAAAAATGCCTTATTTCCCCTGAATGTTGTAATATTGTAAGGACCTTTCCATAGGTTATCAAACTTACCATGCTTGCCTTTGTCTTCATTTCAAGCATCCCATCTAAGAACAAAAACTCCTAATTTTAAATCACCAGCTTTGGTTTTCTTGTCATATATCTTCTTGTTTTTCTCCTGAAGTTTTGAAGTGTGATTGAAAACTTCTTCTCTTAACTACTGTAAACGAATCATTTGATTGATTCTTCACTGGAAGTCATTTGGGTCACTGTCAATCTCTTATAGAATTTTCATCACTGACACTGCTAAATAAGTGGGAAACAATGTGTCGACACCATACAATAGCTGAAAGGGTGACATGATGATTTATCTCTTTGTGCTAACTCTATCCTCCCATAAAGAATTTATGAGTTTTTTGTGCCAATTTCTTTTGTTCTCTTGCAACAATTTCTATATTATGTTCACTAATGATTTGTTTTACGATTCAGCCAACCCATTGCCTTGAGGATAGTATGTTATAGAATGCCCGAGTCTTATGTGATATTTATCACAAAAGTATATTATCTTTTTGGACCTAAAGGTGGCTGCATTGTCAGTGATAATTTTTTGTGGGTAGCCAAAACAAGACAAAATATTTTTCTCCAAAAAATGAATAATGACGGTGTCTATAGCTTGCATCATGGGGATGGTCTCAATCCACTTTGTGAAGTAATCGGTGGCGGTGCCTATCCATTTATCCTAAGTTGATGATGGAGTATCTCGCCAATGAAATCAAGCCCCCACTTCTAGAAGGGTGCTTGAACTGCAATTGGTTTCAAGGGAAACAGTAAGAGCTTTCTATTTCCTAGAAAAAATTGGCATTCATGACAACTCATGACAATTTTATAAACATCGGAAAACAAAATTGGACAATAAAATCTATCCCTCAATATCTTGTTTGTTGTAGTCTTCCAGAAAATATGACCACCACAATCACCTTTATGAAATTCATTCATCACTTTTTCAACTTCACCTTCTACCAAATAGTTCGATAAAACTCCACCCAGATCTTTTCAATACAAAACATTGTTAAAAATGCAATACTTAAGAGCCTTCAATTTTAGAGATCTAACTTTATTGCTAGGAAATCCAGGAGGAGGATTCAAATGTTGTAGCACATGAACAATATCAACATACCATGGCGTTGAGGTAAAAATTTCAGATGCCTGAAGTAATGAATCAACCTCTTTCTCCTCAGATAATGTAGCAATGAAAGTGATGTCCAAGGCATGCAAGTTTGAGTTTGCCATGAGCTTAGCCAAGCCTTGTCATTTGATCAGTTTCGTAGGTTTGATTTCCAAGTCATACTATAGCATTGAAGCTATCCCCTTGCCACACCGACCTTCAGGATAATTCTGTGTTAGCACATATTTGACAACAACGTTTGGGACATATGCAAGAACATGAAAGTGAAGAATATAGACTCAAAATTCCTTCAATGATTTAATTACCACCAAGGCCTATTTTTCGACGATATTGTACTTCAAGGCTACGTCTCTTATGGTTCTATTGAAGAAGGCGATGGGTTGTTCTATTTTCTGATCTTTCTTTTGCAGAAGGATAACATCTAGAGTATGCTCAGAAGTAAAGGAGAAAATGATGAAATCATGTGTATAATCCAGGCTGATAAGAATAGAAGCATGAGACAATGAAAACTTAACATGATTGAAATATTACTTTGCCTCATCGGACCACTTCACCTCACTGTATTTCTTCAACGTATCAGTAATTTCTGTTAAATTTCCAACAAGGTTAGGAATAAACCTCAAGGTTAAATTTCCACTGGATTTCCTTCTTACTTCTAGGATAGTCCAAATTCTGAATTGCTTCAATCCTTGAGGGATCTATCCAGATGCCATATTTAGATATGACATGACCGAGAAATCTCCCTTCTTCCATAGCAAAGAAACTTTTCTTTGGATTCAACGATATGCCAATTTTTCTGCAGTTCTAAAAAAATTCCTTCAAATGCTGCAAATGCTCTTCATCCGTCTTGGAAAAAATTGTGATGTCATCAAGATAAATGACCAAAAAGACATCGTTTTAATTGGAAAAGGCGATATCCATCACTCGCTGAAAATTTGATCCTGCATTCTTCAATCCAAAGGGAATTTTAGCATACATAAAAGTACCCCAAGGTGTTGTAAAGGTTGTCTTATCCTGATCATCCAGATGAAATAAAATCTGATTATACAAGGAATATCCATCCAACAATGAAAGTCTGAAAAAAACAACTACCCTTTCCAAAATATGATCCATCTTTGGAAGTGGGTAGTTTTCTTTCAATGATACTTTATTCAGATTTCAAAATTCTATACACAAGTGAATATCACTGGTCTTCTTTCTGATTGGCACTAAGTTTGACATCCAATTTGAAAAATGAAGAGGAACTATAATACCAATAGTATAAAACATGTTCACTTATTTTGGAATAGAGGGCAACAACTTGAGATCCATTCTCCTTAGTTTCTGGTAGAAAGGATTCTGATTAGGCTTTAAAGGAATGGTGTGCTGAATTATACTCTTATCATACACTTTCAGATTAGAATACTCCAATTCAAAAACATTAGAAAACTAAGACATGAGTGCTGCATATTTACCATTAATTTTTGAGCTCAAAGAATTTGAAATCTTGACCATTTTGGTCTTTTAAGGAGTGCCAAGATTGAGGTCTTCCACTCATAATTTAGTTGGAAACATTATTGGTTTCCATGCAACATCATCTTGGTCAAAAATCTCCTCCAAAGGTACAAGACCTTGTGGAATAGAGTTTCCTTTCAACTAAAGTACCTTCATTTTTGCTGCATGCATTTCTTGTTCATCTTCATAAAACTGGTTATCTATTTGTGAACTCACAAAATCTTCATCCATCTGCAAGAAGTTGTTTATTTGTTTGTCATCTTGAAAAACTTGCCAATACTGAACATTATCTGGAGCAACATGGTGATGGTTGACGTTAATTTCATACTTCTTATTAGGATACACTGGAATTTTGAACATGCTGGCTGAAGTGGCAAGAGTATCAACAATGACATTGTTGTTCCTTGGAATCAATGACAAAGTATATTTAGTGAAAGTCTTGAGGATGTATAACAATGTATTGTGGAAAGATCACATTCTAGGATTCTTGGCCTGGTAATCCCCTTTGAATTGCTTTATTACCAATTCAAAGTCACCATACACAAGTTTTCTTAGCACCTAATTTCTTAAGAAGTTTCAGACCGATTATCAAAGCCTCATATTCTGCTTCATTGTTTGAACAATCAAATTGAAATTTGTAAGAATACATTCGAACATTAGGAGGAAGTTAAAATGATTGATTCATAAGGTTTCGAATCCACACTCCAATTCCATCTCCTTCCTTACCTAAGTCTCCATAGAAATCCATGGTCCACAAACCACCTTCTTCGTCAGGATGCTGCAATTTGGATGAATGATCTTAACTAACTACTTGAGAAAGGTCTATTGTACCAATAGGTTCTGTTTCTTTCACTGTTTCATCTCTCTTTTTTGCTGATGCACTTGGATCCAAGCCACTTGGAATATTTTATTGTTCTTCTGCAGTTAAAATTTTTAAAACTGAATTTGAAAATTATGAATTTTCTGCTTTTTCTTCCATCAAAACTTCGGAAAATGCTGAAAAATAATCATTGAATAAGATAAAAGACTCTAAATATGTGTGAACAAAATGTATTGGGTGATTATTAGGCTTTTCTTTGCTACTGATCATGTACTTCATCTTATTTTCCTAGTATAGTTTTCTGATTTTCCCAAAGACCGGTATAGTAGCATAGGAAAAGTCGAGTTGCAAGGTGCCTCTAAGTTTTTCTCCCCATGACTGGAAGAGAAACATTCCATATCTGGGAGGGATATCAGATACAACAATGTCCATGAGGAAATTCTTGGCTGGAATTTGCTCTAAATACACCACTAGATATTTAATGGGACCAATACGTTTAACCCTTCCTGAATCAAAAGAGTAAAGGTCATGGTAGGGTCTTGTGATATCCAATCCTTCTTTGTACATGATGGATTTAGGAATGAGGCTGTGAGATGGTACAAAGTCTAACATGGCATTATGGAGGATAAAATCATGGATTTTAAGGCTAATATAAAAATAAGGGACCTCACTATCTTCTAAGTCACCATCAAAAGTAGGACCAAATAAAAGTTCAAGGTGATCATCACTCGCATTGACCATATCATACATTTGATCTACCCTAAGAAACTTGGCTACTTGAAACTTATACTTTTCATTCTTGATTATTTCAATTAAAGGAATGGAGTCTTTTGGTTTTGAGATTTCATTTTCAAGACTAAAAAGAGCAGAAGGTTTTTCTACCTCTTTGGATGGTACGTCTTTCTTTTCGGGCTAATATTTGTGTGGAATCTCCTTTCTCTGTCCTCCATCTTGAACTTATTTATCTTTCTTCTGATTTCTGGTAGAAGCTTCATTACCTTTCACATGGTTAGGAACAACATTTCCTTTATATTTTCTCTGATTTGAAGTAGTCATCTCTTTATGGTGAGCCTCTGTTTGAGAATTATATTTTTTTGACTTGAGGTTATAGGCACCTTCCTATTTCTCAAACCATACTGCCTATGTACCTTACTAAGATCATTATGATATCCCCTTTCTCAATCTCATGTTCGTACTAATAACATATCATCAATAGACAAAAAATATTGCTAATCATCCGGTGCATAAATTTCTGCAGAAAACTGATCTTCTTCAGTCAGGACAATAGGTTGTTGATTTTCCTCAAATAAATTATTTTCGCCTGAAATCTATTCTTCTTCTTCATTAGGGCCTTCATATAGTTTTGTTGAAATGGATTGTGATTTTTCTGCTGACTTTGTGGATCCTGACCCCTATGTTCCCTTTGCTTGATCCTGTATTGAGGCTGCTAATTTTGACCCGTGAAATTGGGATTTCTAATTGAGGGTTCAACTTGTCTATCTGCGATGGTCATTTTTTCCATCATCTTCTCCATTGTTTTGATCAAGGTGTCGAGTTTTCCCTATGATGAAATAGATGTTTCTTCCTTGATGTTTAACCTCTTTTCGGTTTTTATTTTTGACTTCTTGATAATCAGATTCACTTCAACCCTCATGACTGCATTTCTCTGCATTTATTCAAGGGTAGATGGATTTATTTCTCTCAATTGGTAAGCCATATCAGGATAGAAACCATCAGGGTAATGGAGTCATAAATTCTATTGTATCTAGCTGTGAAGTCTTGTATAGATTCATTAATATTTATTTTCAAGGCGTTGTATTCAGCTAGAATTTGTAAGGGGTCCTTCTTATCCTCCCATTTTACCATAAATAAATCAATTAGCTGATGTGAATTAGCTACATAACTAGTTGTTAGGGAGAAGAACCATTTTTTAACCTCTCTTGAGAAACTCTGTGCTCTGTGCTAAGATGCGCATCTTGGCGGCATCATTGTCAATCTCTTCAAGATTGATGAAATCAACTACTTTGAAAATGTGTTGGTGAGCAGTAACCTCTGATGTTCCATCAAAAGAGGTAAAATTTGACCAGAATTCCAAGGTAGTGCAATGAGTTGTGGTTGTAGAATCAACAAAGAAAATCTGGCCATGACTAATGGAGGAGGTTGTGAAGGTGTTGATGGAGTGTATAACTACAGAGGCAATGATGGAATGAAATTGAGGGATGCTGATGTAACTATGTGAGAAGGTGTGATAGTAGGTGGTGAAACAAAAGCTTGGTTTTGGTATTGGAAATAAGTTTTTTCAGAAGTTACTTGAAACTTATTGAACAAACCCTAAAGTTTATGAAAATTAGACCAGGCTTCACTATCAAGATAGAAATAACAGGACTCATATAATGGCAAGTAGGTCTCAAAATCAATGGGGTCAAAGATAGTTTCTGAAAGGAAGGATTCATACTTAGAAATGAACAAGATGTCTCAAATTTAAAATTGAAGGAAGAATCTTCTAAAGAAATTATCCTCGTAGGGAAGGAGTTTGATTTCAAAAGTGGAGGTAAACATTTTCTAACTTTTAGAGAATTTGTCTTCTGCTTTCTTAAAACAATCTCAGGGTCATTAACAATTGGTGAGGGATTTGGGTCTGGATTTGACCTAGTGTGTCTTTTGGGAGCCAATTTTCATGATAATTTCTAGTTTGGCTCGAATTTAATAATGCAACCTTCTTCGAATGTCAGAACTTGTCATCCACAAGTCTAACCTTCAGTGAACTAAAATAAGTATCCCCAAGGAATGTTTCACAAGTTCTCCCCAACAACATCGCCAATTTTTTTATCACTCCCTCTATTTCCCAAGGCTGAGAATGGAGACTGAACTAGGTAACCTCAAACCAATATTTAGATTTGGTAGCTAGCCCAACCAAACAAGAGATAGATCTCTCAATGTCACTTTTACAGTCAATGAGGTGAATGTGGATGTAATTATCTTAGGCTAGATATAAGCTCAGTGAATTAGGTTTTTGTTTTGAATTTTGCTGGAAAGGAATGTCAATCAAGGAACTAGGTGTAGGTTTTAGGTCTAATTTCAAAGGTACAATTGCAGAAATGAAGATGAGGCCAAGTCCATAAAGAATCCAAGAAAAAAGCATCGTGCCAGTTAGATATTGGCCTAGGTAGCCTTGGATGTCCTCTATCCATCCCAAACTTGAAAATGAGAAAATACCTCATGCAAGGCCTTCAAAAATCCATTATCCCAAGCTTACTCCAGAAGCGTCGTACACATGCAAAAACAATGGCAGAAGCATAAAAAAGAGGTTATTTTTTGGGTTTTTCTCCAAACTGGGGGTGTCATGAAAACCTGAGGCCATATCTGGAAATTAAAATTCAAGATAAATCCAATCATGTAGAAAAATCCTCATTTGGAAGCTCTGAGGAAAAGTGTCGCACTGCTGCGTGATGCTTCTGTAAAAGTGAAATTTCTAGATTTTGTCAAAAATCACAAAAATGCCCAAAAATTGCTGAATTTTGGTCCATGTCATCCCTGAATGATAAAATTAACAACTAGGGATGCCTCAACTAGAAAATTCAATTTATGTTTCTCCTTTAGCTTAATTAGGGTTTCTTTAATCATTTTCCTCAAATTCTTCACCCTGAATTTGGCGATTTGGTTTCTAGTGAAGTAGTGTCTCGCCATATGCCTCTGGAGGATATTATCCCTTTCTTTCTTCTTCAAATTCTTCTCAAGATGCAAATTCATCCTATTAAGCCATATCTCTTTGTATTTCTCAATTTCAACATAGATCAACTCATCAAAGGTTAGCTGACCTAATGGAGCAGATGACTCTTTTTCTTGTTATTTTTGCTTGGTTAATCCTCTAGTTCTTGGCCTCCTTTGATTTATTGTGTAATATTACTAAATTAGCATGAAACTAATTTGAATATTAAAATATAATTTTGTTTTCTTGTTTGATGAATAAGTGGGTAGGGAGACCCATAAATCTCTTTATTAGGAATAAAACCATTTCTCATATGAAAGTGGATCATATTTTTAGCTTAATAAAGCACCCTTAGGTGTGAAAAGGGGCTAAAGCATGTGGACTGGATCAACCTTGACCAAATCAACAACGCTGTCATGGAGGAGTGGCATTCAATGAGGGAAAACACAGTTTTAGATGGAGACACATTGCATGAAAGTAGTGTCATTAATGGATGGGGCTTAGGGTTTGAAAGCTCATTTATTATATAAGGAAGAGGATGTTAGCCATATTATTCATGTTATGATATGTTTATGTTTTGATTATATGGTTTATTTAGACATATAATCTTTCTTCAGTTGTTTAGCAGTGCTTTTTAACACAGGGTGTTCTTGATCAGGAATCCCACCTCTATCCTTGAGAGGCCTCATAGGAAGATCTTTTGCACTATATTTCCACATCAGGTTTTAGGCCAATCTTTAGTGTTGTGGTACAATTCAGTTTCTGTTGAGAGATGTGTTGAGTTGCAGGGTGCAACCGTGGAAGATTGTATTGGGTGTTTTCTGAGCTAGTTTTGCAATGGAGGAAGGTTTCCTTCCATTGGGAGGCCAGTAAAGGAGCCCCTTGGGCTTATTTGACATATTTGGCATCATAACAAGATGATTTAATCCCATGCAATGTAGTTCGAGTCCAGATCTACGTTATTTTAGTGATTTGTTGCAATGGGAAACCCAAAAAAGGCTGAAAGTCCAAATTTAAAATCTGGCCAAACCATTTCTGGGTTTTTTGAGTAGAAGCTATGGTTAAAATTTTGAATCATTTTTAGCACTCTAATAGCCTTCTGCACATGGTTCTTATGCTCAGAAGTAGTAGTTTCCAACAAAAACAGTTTGCTTTCCATTGAAGGGATTATCCCTTCATTGAGAGAGTCCTTTTGGAGGAGTTCTTTCAGATATACATCAGATTCAACCACCTCCTTCTATGTGCTTCAGTTGTAGTGCATCTTCAACCCTAGGGCTTTAGATCCACCATTCATATTTTTTGTATTTCCGCAAAACCTTCCTAGGTTGTCTTGGAAAAGTGTTGAGGAGCATAGATCTCCATTTTTAGCCCTGTATGAGCATGATATTATCAGATCAATTTATATATATGTTCCAATTGCAATATTAGTCACTAAAATTGTGCTGTGCTTGCTTCAGTACTTTGTGTAGTAGTGTATTACATGTTTTGGGTACATTTTGGCATTGGAGGCTTCTTTTTCCTATCTTGAGGGGATGGATCCCCAAGAACTTGTACTTATTTATTGCTTTTATACATAATACCATGGATCTATTATTTGGCTCATATGTAATGTGTTAACATTTGCTGTTATTTCCATTATTATGAGCTATATTCCTGCTTTTCCCATTTGGGAATATTACGGTGGTATCAAAGCATAATCTTGGCTCAGCCTGTGAAGACATTGCATCTATGTTCTCAGAAGAAGAAGAATATTTTCACAGAAAAGAGAAGGCTTACATAAGAGACAAAGGAAAGTCTCCATTATTTGGAGAAATGGAGGGAAAGATTTTTTTTTTTTTTTTTTTTTTTTTTTTTTTACAGAAATTCTTCTCCAAATTATGTATGAGCTTAAAAGAGAAATAAAGAATAAAGGGAACGAGGAGGGAAAGACATGAGGATCCCTCAAGAATATTTTCACATGAAGAAAGCTCTAGATCTTCATATTATGGGTGTGAGAATTCAGCCCCACAATCAGATCTACAACACTCTACCATGCCTATGTTCATAGCAAGAGATGGAGGAAGGAGATGTACCAAAGGAGGAGACTCTTGGTGACTATATTCAAGAGTATGAATCTCAATCTCAGAGGTTCAAATATCATCTAAACTTCCAAGTGTTTTGCAATATCAAGGAGAATAGAAGACCTAACAATCACAATAGAAGCAAGTGGTGCAAGCAACATGATTTGGGTAGATTCTTTCTATCTACTTTTGATGGTTCACCTAAATGTACAATAAGGGCTTGGGTAAAGGAGCTAGACAGATATTTCTAGCTGCACCAAGTCTCAGAAGATGAAGCCCTTAGAGTAGAAGCATTGCACCTTGAAGGTAAGGCTTATGATTGGTGGTTTTATGAAACTTCTTTCTTGAATCATGTAAATGTATATACTTATGAAAATTTCACTAGGATGTTGGTGAAAATATTTGATGCAAAATATTTTGAAACATCCTTGGTTGAGCTAACCAAGCCTAAAAAACAAAACCTTTACATGAGTTCGAAGGATCCATAAACCCAACTCCATTCTAGAATTCTATTGAGGGGGTTAAAAACTTGCAGAATACCTTGCTAGAGGCAAGATCCCCACTTTAGGAAGATCTCTCTTCTCAAATGGAAGACATGGAGATCTCTTTTTTAAAAGAGGATCAAAATAAAGAGCCTCTTATTGATGATGAGGTAACCTCCATTCATGATGAAGGGGAAGAGAAGGCTGGAGGTAACAACGTTGTCACATCAGGAGCAGATCTAGTACCTCATGGAGAGGTAGATGGATTAATTGCTCCAATGAGAGGAGTTATTGTATCATTGCAAGAAGTTGCAAAGGATTTCATATGTGGAGATCAAGGCACAATCCATGAACAACATGTGCCATTATTGATAGATTGTGAGACCTTGCAGATTAAAGGAGAAGGTAGGGGGGATGGCCAACATCATATGACTAGGAGCACACACCCCTATCTATTTCAGAAGGTTGATGCACAGAAGAGGCAGACTAATTTGTGCAGCGAGGGCAAGGACAAATTTTTCCATTCATACATGCAGTCTACTATTGATATTGATGTCTCATTGCATGGAGGCATTCCACTTGGGAGACCACCAGATCAGGAGATGTTGAGAAATGCTTCACATCTGGTTGCACCACTCATTGATCTCAGAGGGGTGAGGACCATGGGAGGACTTGACACAATGCTGAGAGTCTTGCGTAGACTCAAGGAGGAGGGAGACATTCTTCCAACATCATCATTACCCACTCTCACTTTATATATTGTGCTTTAGGAAGGAGCAGCAAGGGCAAGATTGCAGCATCCCAGTGTGTGACTTTGGCATAGGAGATGCCAAATAAGAGAGTAGGAACATGAAAAAATCTTCACATGATAGATCAGCAACACTGTCACTATTGAGTATTGACCCTTATTGGAGATCCCAACTATTAGTGGAATACTCTAAGGATATCTTTTCATGTAGAGTGCTTGATGACCAACTATATGATGGGAGATATATAGTGGTAGATGGGGTCATCTATTTTCAGAGTAGAGTCTTCTTGAATAGAGCCTCTAAGCTCAAGGAGAAGCTACTAGATACAAAATATGAAGGGTTTCTCTCCAAACCCACTGGTTTTATAAAAGCATACTATACTATCCTGGAGGGATTCATTTGGGAAGGCTTCAAAGAGGAGATGCACCATCATATGAGGAGATGCATGGATTATTTGGAGGATGAGGAGAGGCATGAATCTTTGATAGAGTTATCACATCCACTTACTTCCTCATTGGGAGTGAGAGGAGGCCCATCTATGAGCCACCTTACAAGCTTGAACCAAGTAGATGGTAAATATTTTATTTCTATACATCATGATTCATTTACTATGTATTTGCATTTCCTTATCATACATGTGCAGCGCATTGCTCCAAGGGGGGGAACTTTTCCTTCTAGACTTCATGGTCTACTTGAGGCCATAAGCAGCATTGATGATGGCCACTCCCTAGGAGATCTTAGAGAGATGATATCTTATGCAGGGTATGCTCAAATTGCACCATACATCGTACACCTTCCCCAAGCTTGGGAGGAGATTAGGGCAAAAAATAAGTGGTTGGGAAACCACTCATCATGCCATGTTCTAATGCAGTTAGGAGTAAAATTGTGCTGGTTGCACTTGATGGACCATTGTCCTTCTCCATTACTACACATAGAAGCTATCATGACTTTAATTGTGATCCCATATATTGATGATGTTCTTATTCTTGTTGGGGACATGATTGGAGGGATGACACATTGGTCGGATGTGGCCATTGGGAATGAAACTCCCCACATTTCTTCATGCTTCAAGGGGAGCATTGGACATTATATGGCTGCTACATTATATCACTTGTTTCTTCATGAAGGGAGCCATATGATTGACTTATGTCTTTGGGAGGAGCCTCTCACATGGGAGGAGTTTTTCTATGAATTACCATTCTGGAGGGTGATTCATTTTATATGAATGATAGCTTGGAGGGTGGAAATTCACATGGGGATGAAGGTTACTTATATTTTGCAGATCTATCCTTGTAGTTGATTGAGGACAAGAAACATTTGGGAGGGGAGAATTGTAATATTCCTAAATTAGCATGCAACTAATTTGAATATTAAAATCTAATTTTTCTTTCTTGTTTGATGAATAAGTGGGTAGGGAGATCCATAAATATCTTTATTAGGAATAAAACCACTTCTCATGTGAAAGTGGATCATATTTTCAGCTTAATAAATCACCCTTAGGTGTGAAAAGGGGCTAAAGCATGTGGAATGGGTCAACCTTGACCAAATCAACAAATCTATCATGGAGGAGTGGCATTCAATGAGGGACAACACAGTTTTAGATGGAGACACATTGCATGGAAGTAGTGTCATTAATGGATGGGGCTTAGGGTTTGGAAGCTAATTTATTATATAAGGAAGAGGATGGAAGCCATATTATTCATTTTATGATATGTTTATGTTTTTATTATATGGTCTGTTTAGACATATAAGCTTTCTTCAGCTGTTTAGCTAAGATTGTAGTGTTGTTTAGCACAGGGTGTTCTTGATTAGAATCCCACCTCTATCCTTGAGAGGACTCATAGGAAGAGATTTTGCACTATATTTCCACATTTAGTTTTTAGGCCAAGCTTCAATCTTGTGGTACAACGCAATTTCTGTTGAGAGATGTGCTGAGTTGCAGGGTGCGACAGTGGAAGATTGTATTGGGTGTTTTTTGAGCTAGTTTTGCAGTGGAGGAAGGTTTCCTTCCATTGGGAGGCCAGTAAAGGAGCCCCTTGGGATTATTTGAAATATTTGGCATCAGGCCAAGATGATTTTATCCCCTACAATGTAGTTCTAGCCCAGATCCACATTATTTTAGTGAGTTGTTGCAGTGGGCAAACCGAAAAGGGCCGAAAATCCAAAGTTAAAATCTGGCCAAAAAATTTCTGGGTTTTTCTGGGCTTTTGAGTAGAATCTGTGGTTAAAATCACGAGTCATTCTGAGCACTCTAACAACATTCTACACATGGTTCTTCTCCTCAGAAGTAGTAGTTTTCAGCAACAACAGTTTCCTCAACAATAGTAGTTTGCTTTCCATTGAAGGGATCAACCCTTCATTGAGAGAGTTCTTTTGGAGGAGTTCTTTCAGATCTACATCAGATTCAACCACCTCCTTCTATGTGCTTCAGTTTCAGTGCATATTCATCCCTAGGGCTTTAGATCCACCATTCATATTTTGTGTATTTCCGGAAACCCTTCCTGGGTTGTCTTGGAAAAGTGTTGAGGAGCATAGATCTCAATTTTTAGCCCTATATGAGATCAGATCCATTTTTATATATGTTCTAGCTGCAGTATTAGTCACTAAAATTTTGTTTTGATTGCTTCAGTACTTTTTGTAGCAATGTATTACATGTTTTGGGTACATTTTGGCATTGGAGGCTTCTTTTGCCTATCTTAAGGGGTTGGATCCCCAAGATCTTGTACTTATTTATTATTGTTATACATAATACCATGGATCTATTATTTGGCTCATATGTAATGTGTTAAAATTTGCTGCTATTTCCATTATTATGAGCTATATTCCTGCTTTTCCCATTTGGGAATATTACATATTGTAACCTCTATGTATTCCAATTGATCAACATCTACCATTAATTTTCCTTTACCATTGTCCGCCTCAAGATCTTCCTTTGGTTTTCTTTGGAGTAGTTATTTCACCTTCAATTGCATATTTTCTTATTGTAAGAAGGTTATCATGAAGTTTTCCCTTGAGAGGTTGTCCTTAAGCTCTGCTATCTCTGCATCCTTTTCCCTTATTATCTCCTCATCTAATTTTTCTTCCACCTACTCTTCCATGTCAACCTCCATAGGCATTTGTTCCTCATGTTGTTGTAATGGCGACTCATCCTTATGCATAGGTGGCTCCTCCATGGTTTCTCTTTGCTCAATTATAGTTTCAGGTGAAAACACACCTTTAGTGATCATAGGAACAAAAAACATCCTCTTACCTTTCTAATAGGTTTTAGATATTTCAGCCTTTGGCATCTTTGGAACTTCTACTTGTCTACTTGAAGAGCTAACCTCCTTTGGCTGTGTTGATGCTGATGGTATGTTCTGAATGGTGGGTGGACTAGTAGTAGGCACATATGCAACTGTATTCATGAAAGTTTCCCAAGACATATTGATTTATGAAAGCTGATGCAAGACTATAAGCTTGACCAAACCATGGTGGAACAAATTAGTGTGATGTTATTTGCCTTTACTCTGTACCTTTTAAATCATTTTGACCAAACTCTTGAATAGATAATGAGGCAAATTGAGTGGTTTGGTGGCAATGAAGTGCATCAATAGCCTTATATGGTACTGGTACAATATTGAGAATATCCCTTTACATGTAAAATAATTCATGATTAACTTCATCAAAGGGGCCTACTTGTCAATTAAATTTTGAAAGGAAAGATGTATTTAAGAGCATCTTTGCAATGAAGTTTTAAGAACATTTTATAGTTCTCAATGTCCAATTCCATCCCTTTGAACCAGATTTCTCCATGGTTTGGGATACCTGTTGCTAAGGAAATAACATCTACTGATATGATGAATTCAATACCTACTATGATAGGCTTATCTCTCCTGAATTTGGTGGAAAAAAGGCTTGTCAATTGAGCATGAAAACCTACTTCCTAGATTCTCTCACAATACCTTAAACAACCACTATTTTCAAAAGATTTCTTAACATAAGGAGAAGCATTGATCTCTTGCAAATTGGATGGTTCAAACGTGGAATTATTACTTCCCTTATGGACCCTCTTCTCACCCTCCATGTTTTTTGTCAACAAGGAAAACTCTAGCTTGATGTAGTGGAAAGGGAAGGTGAAAATTTAGGAAAAGAGGGGATAGTGGTACAGTGGTTTTAGGGACAGAAATGAGGTGGAAGGGAGTTAGGGAAAAATATAAAAAAAAATTGGGAGGTAGGGTGATGAGTTGGCTACATGATGCAAGTGAAATTTTTGGAAATTGGCATGGGAAAGGTTCAAAAAAAATTAAAACACAGAGTTTTCCTAGAGTCTCGGCAAAAACGTAGTGAAAAATAGGGTTTGAGTGAAAATGATAGTTATGAGAGGTTTGAGTGGTATGTACTGATTTGATAAGGCATATGGATAATTTTTGAGGGTTTTTAGGTGATGAAATTTGGGTTTTACCAACTGAAGCAACCAATCATCAATGAAACCAAAACGTAGTGGAGAAAACCTAGATGAGGGAATCCACCCTTTGCTTAAGAATTTGACTTGAAGGAGATGTGAGGAAAATTCACTTACGATTTTTGAGTTCTCCGAATCTTTGGGAAATGCCGAATTTAACCTTAGATATCCTTTTGGAGCTTGAAAGCCAAAATTGTAGTAGCTGCCAGAAGCGTAGTGTAACTTGCCAAAAGTGTAGCACAGAGCAATTTGGCACAATTTTTGTTGGTTTTTGTCGATCTTTAGATATTCATGGAGTGTTTTGAGGATGAGGAAGGATATATTTTAACATCAGAGTATTAAATGAATTCAAGAAGCTTCATTTCCTTTTATAACTCACAAAATTTTCTTTTTTTTCTTCTAGTGAAATCATAAATTTTTGAGAAAAAATTGCTTTTTAAAAAATTTATCATCTAACATACTTCTTGAAAAAATAAAATTTTCCTTCAATTTATTTTCCTATATTTTGTAACTCCCAATGAAGGTGATTTGTATGGCGAAATTGACTCTTGTTTTCCTTCTTTTATGACACGATTGGACATTATGATGGCGAAACAAAGTAAACCTAGACCATGACCTAGATGGAGGTATGTTGACTGATCTATGACCCTAGGTGATGATGAATGACATGACCTTGAATTTGGATAATGACCATGAATGAGGGAAGGGAGTAGCATTCATACCTAGAAAACATTTAATGAACAAAATTTTATTTGAGAATTTGTTTGAAAACATAAAATTTTAACCAATGACCACTACCAAGTAAACTTGAAAGAGTGTATTTGATCACTGAACATTTAGACACTAACATAACAAAATATATAAATCACTCTCTAAATTGAAATTGAACTTTGACCAATGGGGTGTGCATTGGCTGAATCCAACTAGTAGAGTCATCCTTATAAAATTTTCCTTATCTTCTATTTCTCTGTATATTTTATCATCATAATTAGCTCCTTCATGGATTCATGTGTATATGGTAAAATAAATTCGAAAATTTTGTGGCAAGGAGGAAAAAATAACTAAAAAATTGCATCTAGTCAAGTGGGCTATTGTTTGCACCCCATAAATTCATGGTGGATTGGGAATAAGAGATCCCTCTTTAATGAATCTTTCCATTGGTGAACATTAGATGTGGAATTTTATCTCTCAATAAGATTATCGGTGGAAAAAACTAATTAGGCTGAATTACGTCGTAGGAGAATGAATAAGTTTCTTGGATTTCCCAACTTGTGTGAGGGGTGGTTCTCCTATATGGAAGCTATTGAAAACAACTTCTTCGCCCACTAGGGAGAATATCACTTAGATCCCAAGTAATGGCATAATTATTGATATTTGGACTTGTCTAATCATGGGATTCCCTCCTTTGGATCACAACGTGTCTCTTCTCCCTCTTTAGGATTGGCTAGCAACACATGACAAATAGTCTCTTAAGGACATCTCTATATGGGAAAGTGATGTTCGTTGGCTTGATTGGGAATTCTAGATCATGCCATCGAACTTGAGTAGATATGTATGCTTTGTTGAAAATCATTTAGCTGGTTGCTCTCCTGGTCATAAGGAAGATACATATGCTTGTGGTTGGAAGATGGAAAATTATTACATTAAGGAAGGTTATTTATCGATCTTTGATTTTTTCTTTTGGTGTACTTCCCAAATCTCTTACTTGTTCTAATATATGGGATCTTGATATTCTATCCAAAAAAAAATATTTTTATGGTCCTTAACTCATCATAAAATTCTTACTGTAGAAAATTTGAGGAAGTGGGGAATTTGTGGTTTGTCCTAGTGTCCACTTTGTCTAAGTCAAGAGGAATCCATCCATCATGTTTTCATTGAGTGAAATTTCTATAAAGTTTTTTTGGGGTTTTTCCCTTTATCTTTAGTGGAAAGGATGTTATGGACAGCCTTTGTCAAGGAATATTTTTCCTTCAGGGACAAACATTATGTAAGGGGTTTGTATGATAAGGCATTCCTTAAGAAAGTTTGCTTAGATTTACTAAAATTTATGGGTTGGAAAATTTGGTTAGCAAGAAATAAAGTAATATTCCAAGGAAAAAGACTACAACCACATTATATGTTGGGTATGTGTTATATTTTTTCCACAATATGTGTTATATTGTTTGGACCCTATTTTTCGGTGGGTGAACCCACCCATGGTTTTGTGCATGAGTTTGCACATGGTTTTGGGGCATGATGGTTTTCGGCCCCTGGTATTTTTTAGATCCGGTCAAGGGAACTACGATTATGTTCTAATATAGGGTTAATTGATTGGGGTTTATGAATGCTTTGGCATGTATATATATGTGTTGTAACACTAAAAGGAACATAATGAAAAACCAAGTTGGTGGTCCCGATTTTGGAGCTAGGGGAAAATATCTGTATATATCTATTTTATGTTTTATTCTCTTACTATTTTTTATTTTATGTTTTTAAGATTTTTTGTAGATAAATTATGTACAGGGTTAAAACCTACATTTGGTATCAGAGTTGTATCGGCTTCAAGGGGACGCCTTTGTGCTGAGGGTTTTTTTGCTTGGGCATGTGGTAGACCCTCTTTAGTGGGATATTTGTAGGATCAATTATTGTGGTGAAGAAGATGACGAGTAGTGGAAAGATAGAGATCGAGAAATTTAATGGTAAGAGTTTTGAGTTGTGGAGGCTCAATATGGAGGATCTACTGGTGGATAAATATTATGGATCGCAGTAGATATAGGTTCTAAACCAATGACAATGTCAGATGAAGACTAGAAAATGTTGGATCAGAAGGCAAAGAGCACAATACGGTTGTGTATCTCAGATTCGGTATTGTTGAATGTATCTGGAGAAGCTACGACAGAGATTTTGTGGTACAAGCTAGGGACTTTGTACCAATCTAAGTCTCTGGTGAATAAATTGTTCCTGCAGAAAAATTTGTATACCCTGAGGATGAAGGATGGAGACTCAGTGACAGAGCATCTGAATGCCTTCAATATGTGGTATGTCAGTTTTCATATGTTGATATTAAAATATTAGATGAAGATAAGTGCATTATTTTGTTGTGTTCTCTACCAAATTCATGGGACAGTCTGGTTATTGCAATAGGTAGCAATACAACTACCTTGAATTTTGATGAAATTGTCTCAACCTTGTTGTCGGGGGAAATGAGATGGAGAAATATTGAGGGCCAGAATGGAGATCCAAAAAAAAAAACAAAAATAATTTTTCGAGTGGGAGATCTAAATCTAAAGGGATATTTAAATGTCCAGGAAATTTTGTAAAGGTGTGCTTGAAATGCGGAAAGGAAGGGCACTAAAAAAATGGATGGAGATCTAAAGCTCCTGAGAAAAGAAAGGGATCTGATGATGCTCCTTCTGTAGAGGCAAAATCCACCTTAGATGAAGGTGGGGATGTGTATTTGGCTTCTTCTTCAAATACACATGTAGATCATGCGGCATGGTTGAATGACTCAGTTGCATCCTTTCACTTCACTCCCCATAGGGAGTGGTTTTGTGAGTATGAGAAGTATGATGGTGGTGATGTATTATTAGGGGATGATAAGAGGGCCAGAATAGTCGGACGTGAAAAATTCAAGATGAAGCTGCAAGGTGGAAGGATTAGAACACTTCCTGGTGTTCTTCATTTTCCTGCATTGGCCAGAAATATGATTTCTGTAAGCAAGATGGATGATGCATGTGTAAAAAAAGTGTTCTATAAAGATACCTACAAGATGGTTCGGGGAGCACTGGTATTAATGCAGGGAGTTTGAATTCGAAATATATACAAGCTTCAAGGCAACACTGTTATTGATGGGTGCAACAGTTATGTGGTTCCTGAAAGTGGAGCGGAAAGCGTAGCGGTCTTTGGAGAAAAGACCATGTTATGAAATCAAAGGCTTCGACATATTGGAGAGAAGGTCCTTCAGATATTGCATGGAAATGGTATGGTATAAGGTATGTCTAATTTCTCTATAGATTTTGATTTCTCTGAACATTGTGTATATGGGAAGAAAAATTAGGTGATTTTTCCTTCTGGTGCTAAGAGGGTGAACAAGATATTAGAGCTTGTGCACAATTACGTGTTTGGACCTGTGTTGGTTCCATCACTGGGTAAGTCTGTGTATTATGTTTCATTCATAGATGACTTCTCAAGGAATACACTGGATACATTTATTGAGGAAGAGAAGAAGATAAAGGTGTTGAGGACAAATAATGGTGGAGAGTTCTGCAAGAAGGAATTTTAAGAGTTCTGTAAGAAGTGTGGTATAGCATGGTAGAAGAATACTCCATACACACCTCAGCAAAATGAAGTTGCAGAAAGAATGAAACAAAAACTGATGGAAGAGGCAAGAAGCATGCTCAGTGGTACCAGGTTAGGACATGAATTTTGCGCCGAGGTAATGGAGAATACATGTTACCTGGTTAATAGATCACCTTCATCAACATTGGAGGATAAGGCTCCACATGAGGTATGGACTGGTAAGAAACCCTCTCTTTCACATCTGAGGGTATTTGGATGTGATGCATATGTACATGTTTCAAAGGAGATAAGGACCAAGTTGGATAATAAATATGAAAGGTGCATCTTTATTAGGTATAAGGATGGTTTAAAAGGTTACAAGAT
Organism: Pinus albicaulis; assembly: GCA_034641835.2. Lineage (NCBI taxonomy): Eukaryota > Viridiplantae > Streptophyta > Pinopsida > Pinales > Pinaceae > Pinus > Pinus albicaulis. The sequence continues at coordinate 830,783,715 of CM076582.1, read as the reverse complement.
TTGGAACCCAGAAATAAGGAAGGTAGTGTACAATCTAGATTTGGTGTTTAGAGAGGTGAAATATGTTGTTAAAAATGAATTCCTACCAAAGGAACCTAAGAAGATAGAGTTTGAACTAAAGGAGGATGAATCATACTCTACAACAGAACACGATTCAGAAGAGGAAGAGCCACAAACTCCAGCTGTGAGAAGATCAATTTAGGAAAGAAGACGACCAGAAAGGTATATTCCATTTGATTTCTGTTCAAATTTTGCTTTAACCATCATTGATGATGATCGCAGAACTGTCAGGGAGGAAATAGAGTTAGAGGATGGAAAACTCTAGAAGGATGCCATGGTTGATGAATGTCATCCTTGTAAAAAAATGAGGCATGGGATCTGGTGTAGTTTCCGGTTGGAAGGAAGCCCATCAGGAGAAAATGGGTGTTTAAGAAGAATATGAATGTAGAAGGAGAGGTGGAGAAATAAAAAGCTCGGTTGGTAGCAAAAGGTTATTCCTAGGTGCCAGGAATTTATTTTGGTGATATTTTTTCTCCTGTTGCCAAGGTTACTTCTATTATATTAATTTTATCTGTTGCTGCTGCATTTGATTTTGAGGTAGAACAGATGGATGTGAAGATATCATTTCTTCACGGGGATCTGGAAGAGGAGATCTACATCAAGCAACCTAAAGGCTTTATGGTGAAGGGTAAGAAAGAAATGGTATGCAAGTTAAAAAAGTCTCTGCATGGCCTAAAACAATCACCAAGGATGTCGTATCAGAAATTTGATACCTATATATAGGGACTTGGCTTCACCAGAAGAAAAAAGGATCACTATGTTTATTTTAAATTAATTGGCGACCGTGTTATTTATTTGGTATTGTATGTGGATGATATGTTGCTGATTGGAAATGACAAAGAAATTATCCAAGATTTGAAGACCCAATTGTTCTCCAAATTTGACATGAAGGATATTGGTGCTGCAAACTATATTTTGGGCATGGAAATTAAGAGAGATCAGGAAAAGAGGAATCTATGGTTAAACCAGAGGAAGTATGTTGAGACTATATTGCAAAGGTTCAATATGAAAGATAATAAATTGGTTAAGGTTCCTATTCCTGTAGGTGTAAAGCTGCCTGCTGAACAATGTCCCAAGACACAAGAAGAAGAGGAGGATATGTCATGTATTCCATATGAAAGTGCAGTGGGTAGCCTGATGTATGAAATGGTATGTAATAGAAAAAAAATTTCACATGCAGTGGGAGTATTGAGCATGTTTATGTCAAAACAAAGGAAGGAGCATTGGACAACATTGAAGCGGGTTATCAGATATTTGCATGGCACTATTGATTATGGTTTGCGCTACAAGGGAAGACCTAGATTGGACAGAGTTTTGGAAATCCATGGTTTTTTTTTTATATTTAGACTGGGCTAGAGATCTGGAACAAAGAAGATCTACAAGTGGGTATGTCACTAGAAAATTTGGCCCAATTTCCGACGGCCACTTCGCCACTATTCTGACACATAGTTGTCGCAAGAGAGACAGTTCGAGGATGAAAAAAATGTGGTTCTCCATTATGTTGCAATTCCGACGCCTTGAAAAAGTGTCACAATACCGACACTTTTTCCGTCGCTTCCAAACAAGCGTCACTCTTCCGAAGTTTCCCAAACCGTCGCTCTTCCGACATTTGTAAACTGTCGCAATTCCGACGAAATGTGGTCCGACATTTTGAACGTCGCTCTTCTGACGTTTTTATAATGTCGCTCTTCTGACGTTTTTAAACTGTCGCAATTTCGACGCCGTACAAAAGTGTCGCAAGACTGACACATTGCAAAAGTGTCGCAAGACTGACGCTTTCCAGAAGCGTCGCAATACCGATGCTAGGAAGAACTGTTGCAATATCAACGGACATCACAAGACCGACGAAAATGGAAATCTTTCAAAATGTCGGAAGACCGACACTTATAAGGCATCGGAAGAGCGACGCTTACAAAGCGCCGGTATACCGACGGCGGGTTCAATTAAAAAAAAAAAAAATGAAACTTTAAAACAGGATAGTAAATCTCCAATATTTGTTATGAATTGTGGGCATTCCAATTGTTATGAACATAATTCGACCGTGAAATATTAATATAATAAACCACCCTGCAGCGCTTCGAATATAAACAATCATATAAACATGGCTCCGTATTTCAAAAAACAGGTTTAAAATAGAAACAGGGAAACTTTTTTTTTTCTAAGTAAGGTTAATCTATTAACAGTGGGAATAAAATTACAGCATGACTGAAGTCAAAAACATTGCCCAGACTTATGGAAAATTTTTCAAAAAATAAAAAAAGAAGACTGCCCTCATACGGGGAAACCAGTCTTGAATGTTTTTCATGTCGTTTCATTGCCCACGCAAGGGAACCATCGTTTGATATCTTTGACGATTACAATGTTTACATAATTCAAAAATAAAACAGAGGTCCAACACAGTAATATAAGCAAAAACATGCCCAATTAAGTGGGTCGTGAAGCAAGAAAACCAAACCAAAGAGAAGCAAGTACTCATCCGGTGGTTCTTCGACAATTCGGCACCATCCTTCGACAAACATGTCACTGTCCATGGCAGGAGCAGCATCAGACACGGAAGGTACAGGATCTCCAGGCACTATCTCCACATCACGAGCCCTACGAACCTTAGCCTCCGGTTTCTGCACATTCACGCCACCGCTCCCCTCCTGAAGGCCCGAAAGCTGAGATTTTTCTAAGCTCAGACCCGCCGGACGGGTGCATTGTTCCTCCACTTGGGCCACTTCACGGAAAACCACGGTGATTGAAGTTGTGATTCGTGGGTGGTTCAGAGGCCAATTAAAGGAAAAAAGCGCAGTGCGCATCATGGGAGAAGGTGAAGTGGTGGGGAAATGAGGAGCAGGGGAGCCCATACGGTGGCCAGATCCTAGAACCCGACCCCGCCCACTTCTAGTGTTTGGATAGTGGCCCGCGTAATAATCACTGGAGTGGGAAGATGACTCGGTTGAGGGGCTGGAGGGAGCGTGTAGGGGTTGGCCTCTAGTGCTACCCCTGTGGCAATGCATCCTTTGACGCAGGCGAGGCATGGGTGCAGTCTCAGTAGTGGGCACAAGACGAGACGAAGAAGCAGGATTCCAAGAAACCGAGGAAGAAAGACACAGACCAGACCGAGAGAAACGTAGATTTTCACCAAGGTCTAAGCAGCAGTTCAGCTGGCTTCTCCTTCCCGTCACAGTGCGCAGGCAGGGTAACCCAGCAACCGGAGAGCATCTGCAATTCAAAGGTTGCGACTGGTCTGAGAAACCATAGTGAAACGCCATTTTATCGACCCGACTGCAATGGCATTGAAGAACGCCCATCATAAATCTCTCATTGATGAGAGCCGAAGGCCAGAGCATATTGGAGCATGTAGAATCACTAACAGGAGTGGAGGTCCGAACTTGAACAACGTTAAAACTTAATGCGATTGATATGAAAACCTTGGAACTTAAATATCGTCTGCTAGCCATGACATGGGTGGGCAGGTGTCTCCACACTTCGCCACATCCATGTCCCATCGCCTTAAATGCCATCCAATGCACTCGCATCTGGGAATAGGGAAACTTTTGATTGAAGTGCGGGTTTTGTTTAAAGTTTGATGGTCCCGCACCATGGCAAGCCAGAGGAGGACACATGGAAAATTTTTATTGGAGCGGATCTTTGTTTGGGCTGCTCGTGCAGTGGAAATCTTAACCCGAAAAAGATTAGGGAAAATTTGATAAGAAATTCACGTCACAACTCTCTCTCCGTACGCCAGCCCAAATTCGGACCCAAAAAATATTAGGGCGGAGTTTATTTGGTTTTCGTGTCACAAAATTGGCCGACGTCAACAAGCTATTTTGGAACTCGAATTTGGTTTTAATTATGGTTTATCGCTGTTTGAAGTCCAACAAGCTCCATGGCTAAAGGGTTCATTTGAGGTTTTGACAAAGGTTTTGTTATATGTTTTATATAACGCGCGACATAATAGTTTTATTGTTTTTTAAGGTCCCACACTGGTTTTGGTAATATTTTGTTTTAAATGCGACGTATATATGTTATATATATATATATATTTTATATATATATTAAAACATTTATAAATTGTGGACCCCAGGAGCATTTTAATAGATTTGTTATTTGCATAGTTTTGTTATGTTTTTAATATATGTGTTGCATATAAAAGAAAAGGGTTGTGAGCCTGTTTCAGAATGTAGTTGTAAAGTTTATTATTACACACAATAGCAGTGTAAGTGTTTTGAAGAGCACAACAATGCATAGTTTTAGAGACAGAGAAGAATTTTGAGTGCACTGCGTTTTGCAGCAGTCACATTTTGTAATCCCTCTCAGTGAGGAAGAATTTGTAATAGTTTTTTTTTTAAGGAATAGAAATTTTTCAAAGTGTTGAACTCTGTTTCCAGTGAAGAAATTTCAATATTTTCTGTGTGTTAGAAGAGGAGATTATTACTCTCTCCATTGTTATTCTGGAATTTTCAAATATTCCAACACATGGCTATAAATGAAGGAGATTGCTACGCATCAACATCAACATGTTTTCAAGTAGGAGCTGCCTAATTTTGTAACAAACTTCTCTCTGGATGTCAAAATTTGCAGACACTAAAGATTACTCAGGTGATGCTTGAAATTTCCATTGAATTCCTATAAGAATCTTAGATTTGTGACAGAAATCCTTTTGCTAATATATTAGCTTACTCCTTTTAAGTTTGTCTCATTCAACTAATAAAAAATGTTTCAAGGAGTATAATGAAAACTAGATTGTGTGAAGCATAAAATAATCATTGATGCTAGACTTGGAAGCTAAGAAGTATAATAAGAAGTAGATACACTTCTCTAAAGCATAATACCGTTTTTCTGAAGCATAAGACAATCATTGATGCTAGACTTGGAAGTTCGAATAAGACGAGATAAAACAACGAAAAAGGCATTCCATTACTTGCATGAAATATGAGTACCGCCTTTTACTAGTAAGCTGGGAGCAAGGTCTAGATTTTGACTGGCAGTGATTCTTGTGAACTCAAATTTCAGTAAAAACATAGTTTTTTGTATGTTTTTCAGGACATGGTTAAAAATGATAGTGCATCAAAATCTATATTATTGGGCCAAATACATAAGTAATAAAAAATTCTCTTTATCAAGTTATTCGCTTCATCAAAAGCCTAATCTTCACATGTGACACTTTTGCTAGGGATAAATATCAAGTGGGTTGTGACATTTTAAAACTTGGTTCGCGGTGAAGTGCCCAAAAGGAAAGTCTATCAAAGCATCTGCAACCTGTGTCATTTCATAGTAGCGGAAGATTTGATATCATAATGGAGGTGCTCCAATTCAAGAAGTGTAGAAGAGGCAGGATCCTACAAGATAGATCCAAACTTTGGATAAGAGCAAGGCAGATCTTGGGAAGAACGAAGAATTTGGGAATCCGGGATCTCTTCCAGAGGCCATGATACCAAAGGTTTGTCCTGTTTGTAGATCTTTCTCATCTACATCTAATATAGCCTTAAATTCCCACATAGATCATTGTTTATCAGGTGAATCAAATGCTAAAAAAATAGAACAAAGCTTTCCAAGCCTAAAGTGAAGGTGAGAAAAAAACGATCAATCCTAGATATAATTGTTGCGGCACCTGTTTGCATGCTAGAGGATTTGGATTACAGTACTAGCAAAGAGAAATCGACCACTGATGCACATCCATTGCCTTTGGATCAACTCAATCTCAGAGACACCACCAAGCAGAGGAAACATCAATGCAAAGATCTCAACATTTCAAAATTAATGCAAAGATATCGCGTAGTGGTAATGCATGTATTTCAAAAGAAACAAATAAAAATGCACATTCTAACCCATTCGAATAACCACTGTAGCAAGGGTTTACATCTAATTAGATCCAATCTGTATATCGATGGAAAAAATTTAATATAATTATATTTTCCGTAGCAGAGGAAACTCTGCGAAAACAGAAAAGGAATATAAACCGAGGATGTCAAGATGTTTAGATGACTTAGTATAACAATTATTTGTGCTTAGTAGACACACCACTATATTCTTAATGCATTTTCTGTAGAATACTAAATAGATTTGTCCAAAATTTGAGATGCAAACTGTAGTCTCTACTACGTTTGGAAAATTGGAGGTTTATAAAAGATAAACTGCGAACAGAATTGTACCACTATGATAAGAAGTTGTTAAAAGCATTCCTTCTGCTTCACAAACATGGAACTACCTTAAGAATTCTTATGGTTGATATAAATATTAGACCATGGCAATTAAATATAGTAGTTATGATAAAATACTGAATAACAGCTTGAGAGTGCTCTTCAGATACTGTACGAATGCACCAAATTAAAGTTGTACCATTACTAAAGATAAATGGCCAAAAATAGTCAATTTTGATATCATGAAGTTATGTCTTTCTCGGTAGAAAACTAGGGATAGGATGGAAAATATGAGAGAACTAAGTTCCAAAGACTAAAAAAACAAGGCCAACATAGTTTTTCCTTGAATTAGAGACAAAACAAAACTGCCCAAAAAAGTGTTTGCCACTGTCATCACCCCGAGGAGCGCAAATTTAGTTGATGGTGCCAACCATTTGACGAAGCAGAGAGAAGATTCATGGTGCCAATGGTTGTAGCACAGTCTGTTGACGTGAGCCATCATTGTAACAAAGCAGATTGATGGTGCCAATTGCTGTAGAATTCCATTGAGAGTGCAACTACTATAGTAGAGCAGTTTGAGAGCACCCATTGAAGCTCCTATATATAGCAGAGTCAACATTTTCCTATTGAACAAGTTTGTATAGTCAAAGCCACAGAAAGATCAGATAGCCACTATCTTAAATGAGAACCAGAGCCAAAGATAAGACAAATTCACGTTTAGCAGAACAAGATAGCCATAGCAAAGGATATGACCACAGAACCAAATAATGAGAGATAGCAAGATTCTTGCTTCCACTGTGGAAATGTAGAAACTGTACAAGGGCTTTGCTTCCAATAGATTTCATTGTGACAGTAATTGCTATGGTGTTGTAAGCGCTCATTAGTAGAATCTTAAAGCCATTCTGGAATTCTTTTAACCTGGAGAGGGTTTTTTGTGGTTATAAATCCTCATGTTCAAATTCCATTGTGGATTGGTTGTGTTTGATATTATGTTTTTACTGTCCGCAGTTGAATTTTCGCACAGAAAATTATTAGTCTAAAGCGGAGAAATTTTGCGATGTTTCTTTTGCTTCCTATTGTGAAGTATTTCGCTCAGAACTCTACTCGTTGTAACAGAGGTCTTGGGCATAGAACAGGGGACTTAGGTTTTTTGGAATCAAACTTCAGGTTAAGATGCTCATCTGAAGAATGGCACAGTGAGCCTTAGCATGGAGTTGGGAGTACCAATTTGAAGTGCAGGTAGGGCATTGTACAATAGACCAGTTAGATTTCCGGACCCTAATACAAAAGTTTCTTCTTCTTTCAAAACGTGTTTCTCCTTTTCTGTAACCAATGTGGGTCCTGTTCTTGTTTCAATTGGGGATGGATGAGCATTTGTTATTGCTCCATATGATCACACTCTGGGTAGCCCTGGAGGCTATTTGGGGGTGATGAGTCCAATAGGTCTCAATGAACTGTTGCCCTCGCTGGGGAATACTATTGCAGTGGAATTTGATACTATTTTGGATGTTGAATTCCATGATCCTAATGGAAACCAGTACCTTCAGCTCCAGTACCTGTTCACAAAAGAGGGTTCCATAGTCATTCATGCGTGCAGAGAGGGTGAATTGCAGGCATTGCAACAAGAGGTGTTGTTGTTGTTGCATTGGCCACTAGATTGTTTGTCTGGTTTTGTTACAAGCGCAGAGTATTGAAAAGGACAGAAAAAATTAGTTCAGATATTGTGAAATTGCCTCAAAAATTCACCTACAAAGAGCTAAAAAATGCTACGAAAGACTTTTTTTCAATGTGATTGATAATCGATAATTTCAAGCAAGGGTAATCCCCTTGTGAAACCAAAATTTCTGAGCATTTTCTAAAACCTGATGACAGAGTCATTGTAATGAACAAGTGCCTAGGTCCATATTACATCCAAATCTACCAAGCACGAAGATCTATAAAAAAAATCCACAGTATCTGCGAACTAAGAAGAAGAGGCAGAAAATGTATTTTGCTTACCTGTTCGAATAGTGGTTGGGGTTTACCACGTCAAAAATTTGACAGAGCCCATGTAGCATTTCTTATCATTGAAATTCTGGCAGTATCATTCAACTGGGAAAGCACTTGCCTCAGAGCTCCATGACTGAGGGCAAGATCCATAAATGTTGCAGAGTCTCCAGCAATATTTCCCAAATCCCAAACAGCCTTACACGAACACCAGTTGAACTCAAAGTTGGCTACTAGTTTTTTAAATCAAATTCCAAAATTACAGACATATAAAGATAGTTGGGAAGAATAATTTTATGCCTCTAAAATAAACATGCTACCTGTTCTCAAACATTATCATTCCCAGAGGTAAGAATTTCCACAAATATAGGCAGTTCCCCGTAATCAATCACAACCTTTGTATTCTCAGAGGTTCCTGAGACTATATTAGTCAAAGCCAAAGCTGCTTCAAACTGCATTATCAATCACAAGGTATCAGCATCAAAGCTACAATTTTAAGATAACAATTTATCAACCATTGAAACTATAATTTTAAAATAGATACACCTAGTGATATAGACACCTAGTGAGAGTAGAGGTTAGGAAATTATAATAAGAATTATTACAAGATATCACTCATAGTGCAGTTGATTGTTCATTGTCTGATGTAACTATAATTTTAAAGAAGACACACTTAGTGATATAAACACCACCAAGTGAGAGCAGAGGTTATGAAATTATAATGAGAATTATTTCAAGATATCATATTACTCATAGTACAGTTAATTGTTTATTGTTTGGTGTAATAATTGTTTATTATTTCTAAACACAATCAAACATATTATGAGGGACGGTGATGAAATTGAAAACAGTCTCATAACAAACCATAACGGGCACATCCCCTGGAAAGATAGACTCTGAATAAGAAAGAAAGAAAAACAAAGTGATTACTTACAGGATCATATGCTTCCTGAAGAACAAGATCCAGAGCAACATCTGTAATCCCTAAAGCAACACCTCTCTCTACAAGACGAATCGCTACATCTTTCATATGTAGTCTAGCAAATTTTCTGAGCTCATCACGAGAAAGAGGATCAAATACAACTATCTCATCAAGTCTATTCAATAGCTTTGGCCTGAAATGTATTCTAACTTGAAAAAATATTCAAAGGCATGTCAAAGCACTGCAGCCAACTTTGTGATAAAATTATATGAAAAATATGCATACACAGAGTCCAGGAGAATGAAACGGCAGGTGTTGGAAATATGATGCAGAGTGTTGTCCTTGATGGCAACCCACTAAATGAAGATGAAGACATGCGACTGTTGACATGTGTTGTCCTTGATGGCAATACACCTGATGAAGTTATTCTTGACTTGATGGACTTAGTAAATCTGATATGAAATAATGTTAGTTAGCAACATGATGCTGAGTATTGTCATTGAATGGCAACCCACTTGATGAAGATGATGGCAACTTACTTGATGAAGTTTTGCTTGATAGAATATGTCTTGATGAACTAAATATGATGTATCTACAGTGTATACAGAAGGCAATGAAGAAATAAATTCAGTTTGTGCTAGATCTATGACAAAAAGAGTATGTCTCAAGGAATACGCGGATCTGTCTAAGGGAAGTCGCGTATGCACGCGGAAAAGAACGTGCCAAGTCACGTATGGGCTAAAGCGCTCTAAAAGTGCAAAACCAGGGGTAATCACCATGGTATTGACCCATTGTATTGGGTAATGATCCGCCTAATTGACCCCGTCCAGGAATACCATCGGATGTAATGTGGTTTTGGGCTCATGGTATTGAAAAAGGGGCTCATGGTATTGACAAAGGGTAAACCTATATAAGGAGAAGAAATTCATTGTGCAAATTAGGAGAGTGAGAGCAAGAGGTCTGAGCTTGAATGAATACTTCTCTATGAAGTATATCTGTATGGAAAGGGTAAAAGTTTGATGATAAATCTGAATCTATGATGCACCTATGAAGAAATGATGAAGCGGGATATCTAGATCTGAAATGTATCTGTATTTGCTAGATCTATTTATGGAGTGATTAGATCTGTGATGAGGCGAACATCTATCTGAAGTAAAGGGTTAAATCTGAACTGAATGTCTGATCTGAAGAAGTATGCTGCTCTATGATGGTTGAAGATCTATACGCTACTTCGCCGAAGAGGAAGCGCGTATATACGCAACATCAGTGAAATGAAAGCGCGTATGCAAACTAGGGTTTGCTGAAGCATGGGGTATGAAACATCTGATCTGTTCTGCTGTATTATTGTTATCTGAACTGTGTTGTCTGAATTGATAAGTATCTGTTGGTGATGTATGGTTGAGCTTAAAAGTATTGAAAGGGTCCAGTCTGAAAATATGATGAAACGTGGCCTGCAAGTTTTGTTCTATTGAAGTTGTTGGATCCAGTGTGAAAATTGATGAAACGTGGTCCATGGAGGTACTGAGGGTTGTAGCCTTCAGTCAGGGGGTCGTAGCTCCCTTCCAGGTGAGGCTGGTAAACGAGAGCAGGGGGTCGTAGCTCCCTTCCAGGTGAGGCTGGTAAACGAGAGCAGGGGGTCGTAGCTCCCTTCCAGGAGAGGCTGGTAAACGAGCGCAGGTGGGTGCCTGCGTGCTGGTAGGAGTCTGCACCAGCACATATGTTGTTAGATGTTTTCTCTATAATAAAATATTGAAGGCTGAGCAACTGCAGCGGTGGTTTTCTCCCGACTTGGGTTTCCACCTAAAAATCCTGGTGTTCATGTGTGATGCTTTGGGTGATGGTTTATTCTGTTCTTACTGCACATGTTTATTGTTTATAGAACATCTAATGAATGAATGATGGAATGATATAAGTGAAGAACTAATGGCATAATTAGATCTCTGTGTATACGCGAGTTTTATGAAGGATATCCGCGTGTATACGCTACTTGGCTTCAGCAAAGTAGCGTATGAGTTTTAAGGAATGAAAAAGTAAAAGTTTGAATATGCAGTAAATACTGATTCACCCCCCCCTCTCAGTATTTTTCCCAACAATTGGTATCAGAGCAGGTCCTTGTGCAGAAGCTTGATCGCTTAAAGGAGATCCGTCGCAATGGGAAGTCAAGAAGGAGTAATGTCTATAAAGCCACCTCTATTCAATGAAAGCAATCTGATATTCTGGAAGGTACGTACAAAAGCATATCTGCAAAGTCTTGGTGCAGATGTATGGGCAATCGTGGAAGAAGGTTATCAATACCCGGCAAGTATTCCTACTGATGCAGCTGAAAGAAAGAAGTATGAAATCAATGCCAAAGCAGTGAATGTCTTATTGGAAAGCATGTCTGAATCAGAATTTGCTAAAGTGATGCAACTACATTCGGCAAAAGACATATGGGACAAAATCATTCTAAGCTATGAAGGAGACACAAAGGTAAAAAGTGCAAAACTCCAAACTCTTAGAATTGAATATGAAAATTTGAAGATGCATAGTGATGAGAGTGTTGCCGGTTTCTTTCTTCGTCTGGATGATATTGTAAATCGAATGAGAAATTTGGGTGAAACCATAACTGATACTACTCTGGTGGAAAAGGTCTTAAGATCATTGACTTCAAAATTTGACTCTAAAGTTTCGGCTATTGAAGAAAGGCAAGATCTGCAAACGCTTACTATTGTTCAATTACATGGTACTCTGACTGCTTTTGAAATGAGACAAGGAGGTCCTTCTCAAATAAGAGAAGCTTCTTTTAAGGCATCTACAAAAGGAAAGGAAAAGGAAGTTGTCAAATAATCCAGCTATATATCCGATGAAGAAGAAGCGAATTTCGTGAGAAAGCTCCAACTAGGTACTGGAAGATTCAAAGGTAAGCTTCCATTCAAATGTTTTGAGTATGGAAAAGTTGGTCACTATGCTGCTAAATTTCCTTATAGAGAAAAACATGGTAAAGGGAAACAATTTGAAAAGAGAAAGAGTTATTATGCAAAAGAAGATGATGATGAAGTGTCCAGTGAAGATGAAGAAGATTCTGACCAAGATCTGAAAGTGCTCATGGCTAAGAAGCAAAAGAAGAAGGCTACTTGAAACAAGAAGATACCTCAGAAATCATGTATAGCAAAAATTGAAGAAGATGAACCAGGTATTAATCGTTGTTCTTGTCTCTTACTTAAATGCATGTGCAAAGATAGTGAAAGTGACAGTATGGATCCAGAAGTTTCTGACGAAGCTCTACAAATACTCATGGCAAAGAAGGAAAAGAAGAAGGCCACTTGTAATACTCTTCTTTGTGCAAGCAATGGTGTAGAAAGTGAAATTAAAGTTGTGGATTTAGAACAAGCTATCAAGATCAAAGTTGAAGAACAACAAAAGGAAATTGATAAGAAAGATTCTACCTACAAAGAGATGATCTCTCAAATGAAATATCAAATAGAAATGTTGAATGGACAGGTGGACAAGTATCAAAGGTTTCATACTTATGCATCCAATCAAATTAAAGAACTAGAAGCAGAAATCAACGATCTAAATGCAGATCTCGAAAAATCAAACAAGAAGAATGAAGGACTTGAAGCTGCAGTCATCTCTCTACAAACAAATCTTGAAGCATCAAGTAAGAAGATTGAGGAACCTCTACAAACATTTGAAAAGGAAGGCCTTGAAGCAGAAATCATCTCTCTCAAAGAAGATCTTGAAAAATCAAAAAGGAAGAATGAAGAGCTACAACAAACATGTGAAGAAAACGAAGATTGGTTGAAAGAAGAGATTCTAAATCTGAAGGATCAAGTAGAAGATGGAAAAAGGAAAGAAGAAAGCATGACAAAGCAATGTCAAGCCTTGGAGGTTGAGGTAAACATTCTCAAAGGTAAATTAGAAGAAAAGGTTAAACTTTTGAGATTTCATGATAGTACTAATATCTTGGACAATATTATGAGTAATCAAAGGTCTCCTGCTATCAAACATGGTCTTGGTTTCCATGAAACTGTTAAAGGAGAATCTAGCTCACAAGGAAGTGCCAAAAATTCAGAAGATGTCAATGCAAAACCTGATGTGTTGAAAGAAACAAAAGATCAACCAACAATCATGAATTCTCAAAGGAATTCATTCAAAAACGTTGAATGTTTTAAATGTCATAATTATGGGCATGTTGCAGCAAATTGCAGGAGCAGATCATTTCAGCCACAAACAAACAGGTTCTACTCAGAAAGGTACTCTAGTTTCTTCAGGGGATATTGTTTCTCATGTAACATGTATGGACATAAAGCGGTTGATTGCAAAAGGATAAATATTAGAAATACTCATTATGATTCTTATGCTTATTTCTCTGGACACATGAGATGTTATTCTTGTAACAAGTATGGACATGTAGAAAAGGAATGCAGGTTGAACAGATCTGAGAAAGTGGACAAGTTTCAGCATACAGTTAGGAAGTTCAAGCAAATTTGGAAAAAGAAGGAGGACCAATCAGAAACGTAGGGAAGTCTGACCCTATTGCAGTCATCCTCTTCTGAAGCTTACTTCTCTGATTGACTGCAGGAATGATGTGGGATACATTATCAGATTTAGTAATGTATCGTCACAGGGGGAGCAATGTATGATGTCTCTCATGGTTAATTTGATTATTCTGGTTATATGTATTTCTGACAGTACATCTGGTGTGAAGAAAAGACAGGAACAGAAAGTAAAATTGCAAGAGGAGATGAAGGTGTGAAATTTTCTATATTTCACTTTCCATACGCGGGTTCGATGAAACAAAGTTGCGTATACACGCGAGTTCCAGCAGACACAGCCGCGTATGCATTGATGATAAAAGAATTTATATGCTAGCTGAAGATCTGGTGCAGAGGTTCAGGGGGAGCATCAGTCTGACTCTTAATAACTGTATTATTGACTCTGTATCAGCTTAATTCCTTAGTCCTAAATGATGATAATATGATACTTGATGTCTTATGTTGAAGATTATGGATGAGTTCTGTTTGTTGAAGAGTATTCGTTGCTGAGATGAAAGTCTTAGTATTCAGAGATAAGGATAGATCATGCAGAGATGGTTGTTGATGACTTGCTGATAAAGGTATTCAGGTTGCACAAGTTAAGCAATAGCACTGGTTTAAGGGGAGTAGCAGGTTGATGATTGCATTGTTGGCAATATGATTGCTTATTATTTGGTCTTTGTGATACTCATGCTCAAATGATGATGACTTGGTACATGGATTATTATGATGATATTTTGAGCTCAGGTTGCTGATAAGTATCTTTTGTGCTCACACATGGATGAGTTGGATGTCGTTTGATTCAGAAATAAGAATAGATCATGCAGAGTTGGTTACTATGGTTGAGATCTTTTTCCTACATATGTTACGTCATGTTAAAGATCATGGTGATGTTGGACCACATGGATGATTGCTTGACACTTATTTCAAGATGTTGTTCTGGTATGATAATTTCTCTTGGAAAGAATGTATTGATGCTGCAAAGAATCTGAAGGCTTGGTTACTAATGGGCTTATGCTACAACCGGTGGATGACGCTTGAAGACCCAACTACACTGTTCTATAGTCCAGGGAAGCATTCAAATATCTCAGAAAGAAGCTGAACACTGTTTTTTTCTCACAGAGGATCAGATCTGGTTAAAATTTAGAAGATGGCATTGGATACACGGGTTTCCTGAAACACAGTCGCGTATATACGCGAGTTCTTGCACAGAAAACCGCGTATGTCTGATTGCTGGCAATTTTTGCTTGGAGTCAGCTCTCTTCAGCACAGCTGCAGTGCTGCTTGGTATCTCTGATACTGTTTGGTATCTCTGGTGGTGTTCCAAGTTCTCATAATTCTTTTTCTCATGTTTTGATAAATATGCCTTGATGATTTGTTGGTGAAAGTGTTCAGGATGCACAAACTAAGGGGGAGCCTTAGTCATATGAAAAGGATGCTTGGATGCACAGATTCAGGGGGAGCAGTGACATTGCTGAGTACAATGCATTGTTGGCATTATGGTGGTTCTGAAATATGTTCTCTTTCTTGAGGACTTTCTGGTGTTGGTCTTAAATGGTCATTTTTGTAATTTGTTGAAAAGGTCTTGTTGAGACCCATGATGTAAAATTGTAATATTCAGTCATGTAAGGACTTGTCAAATTTATAAACCCACTTGGTTGGGTAGCTGAGTCAAATTTTGTAAACCCACTTGGTTGGGTAGCTGAGTTGAAAAGTGTAAACCCACTTGGTTGGGTAGCTGAGTCAAATTTGTAAACCCACTTGGTTGGGAAGTTGAGTCTCATATGTAAATCCACTTGGTTGGATATTTGATGTAAGTATGAGTCATTGGTGATAGGAAATTCATAGAGTCATGTACTCCATTGGAAAATATGTTTGAAGATTCAGCATGAACTCAGGGGGAGCTTGGTCACTTCAGTATATATCAGATCTGCAGAACACTTCTTCCACATGAGGAGAAAAGGGGGAGAGTATGTTGGTTTTTGATCCGCCCTTTGCCCTTGATGTCAAAGGGGGAGAGTGACATGGTGTTTGAATGAAGAGAAAGAATGGTGTCAAAAATGGAGAGAGTGACATGGTGTCATGGTATTCTTAATGTACCTATCTGTGTGGTGATCAAACACCATCGTGGTTGCCATCAAGTCCAAAGGGGGAGATTGTTGGAAATATGATGCAGAGTGTTGTCCTTGATGGCAACCCACTGAATGAAGATGAAGACGTGCGACTGTTGACATGTATTTTCCTTGATGGCACTCCACCTGATGAAGTTATGCTTGACTTGATGGACTTGTTAAATGCGATATGAAATAATGTTAGTTAGCAACATGATCTTGAATATTGTCATTGGTGTAGCCCACTTGGGAAAGACGAGTGGCAACTTACTTGATGAGTTTGCTTGATATAATATGTCAGAACAGACTAATCATGATGTATCTACGGTGCATACAAAAGGCGATGAAGAAAGAAATTGATTTATTGCTAGATCTATGACAAAGAGTATGTCTCAAAGAGATACGGATGTTTGTCTAGAAGTCTCGCGTATGCACGCGGAAAATAACGTGCCAAGTGGCGTATGGGCAAAAGCGCTCAAAAAGTGCAAAACCAAGGGTAACCACCATGGTATTGACCCATTGTATTGGGTAATGATCCGCCTAATTGACCCCGTCCAGATAGTTTTGGGCTTATGGTATTGTTTTGGTCCATGGTATTGAAAAAGGGGCTCATGGTATTGACAAAAGGTAAACATATATAAGAAATTCATTGTGCAAATCATGAATTAATGATTGCAAGAATATCACGAGTTTGAATGAATACTTTCTCTATGAAGTATATGCGTATGGAAAAGGGTAAAGGTTTGATGATAGATCTGAATCTCATGATTACACCTATGAAAATGATGAAGCGGGATATCTAGATCTGAAATGTATCGTATTTGCTAGATCTGTTTATGGAGTGATTAGATAGTGAGGCTGAACATCTATCACGAAGTAAAGGGTTAAATCTGAGCTGAATATGAGTGAAGAAGTATCTTTTGCTCTATGATGGTTGAAGATCTATAAGCTACTTAGCGAAAAGAAGAGGAAGCAGCGTATATAGCGAACATAGAGTCGAAAATGGCAGCGTATACAAACTAGGTTGATAAAACATAGGGTATAGAGCTTATCGGTCTGTCTGTGTATTATTGTTATGCGAGCATGTTGTCTAAATTGATATGTATCTGTTGGTGATGTATGGTTGTGCTTAAAAGTATGGAAAGGGTCCAGTATGAAAATATGATGAAATGTGGCCTGCAAGTGGTGTTCTATTGAAGTTGTTGGATCCGGTGTGAAAATTGATGAAACGTGGTCCAAGGTGGTGCTGAGGGTTGTAGCCTTCAGTCAGGGGGTTGTAGCTCCCTTCCAGGTGAGGCTGGTAAACGAGATCGGGGGGGTCGTAGCTCCCTTCCAGGTGAGGCTGGTAAACGAGATCGGGGGGTTGTAGCTCCCTTCGAGGAGAGGCTGGTAAACGAGTCAGGGGGTCGTAGCTCCCTTCCAGGAGAGGCTGGTAAACGAGCGCAGGTGGGTGCCTGCGTGCTGGTAGAGTCTGCACCAGCACATATGTTGTAAGATGTTTTCTCTATAATAAAATATTGAAGGCTGAGCAACTGCAGCGGTGGTTTTCTCCCGGCTTGGGTTTCCACCTAAAAATCCTGGTGTTCATGTGTGATGCTTTGTGTGATGGTTTATTCTGTTCTTACTGCACATGTTTACTATTTATAGAACATCTAATGAATGAATGATGGAATGATATAAGTGAAGAAATAATGGCATAATTATATCTCTGTGTATACGCGAGTTTTATGAAGGATATCCGCGTGTATACGCTACTTGGCTTCAGCAAAGTAGCGTATGGGTTTTAAGGAATGAAAAAGTAAAATTTTTTTAATATGCAGTAAATACTGATTCACCCCCCCTCTCGGTATTTTTCCCCAACGGCAGTGTATTTGGTAGTTGCAGGAAATAGGCAACAGAAAAATTTTCCGAAGACGATATGTTAATGGAGTTGTAAAATGCGGCTACTACAGCTCCGGAGTCCATCGACGATTTGGTGTGTGGATTGTTGCTGGCATTTTCAGACTGATTCCATGGAAATATACCAGAAACCAGTGGTATGTCAAACCTAGAAGGTAACCCGAGAGACTGTGACTGTCAGATTAAACAAGTAACAGGTGTCGTGCCTAGATAAGAAGTGTTGACGAAAAAAAAATTGATCTCTTTCATAACAGAAGGCTTATCGGCCTAAATATCTAGGACATGTGGCACTCCATGATAAAGACACATGGTGTGTGGATTTGACTTTTTCAGGTGGTCAAGTGGGCCAAAAATAGGTGAAATGTGGCACCACTTAGAGATTGACATGTGCCAATTGGTACAAGTGGTAGACAATTGGCATGCTTAAATAACGAGGTGATGCAGGAATGACATGAGGGAGAAAATATCAGAAAAGCCCTAAATATGGAGAACTAAAGCTCATCACCAACCTGAGATTGACAACTTTACATGATGTAACCTATGCAATCATAAATGGAGAAATCATAGTAACAATAAAGTCGGATTCATCCTGGGAGTGGTAATGGGAGAAATCATAGTGAACAACAGGAAACATGCAAAGTTGCTTACAATCAAATAGATGAAAAAACACATAGAAAAAACCTAGATAATAATCATGAACAAGCTTAATATTGAATTATGAACTGTAAAGGAACTTACAAAATGTGACATTACGAACTTGGTCAAGTGCACAAGCAAAAATATCCTGGACATGACCCTGGTTGACAAGTTGTATTTCTCATGATGCAAGAGGATTTGTACCTTCACTGCCAAGTCAATCAAAATCCATCATTATCTATACAATAAATACAAGTATTTGATGTAGTATTTTTTACTCTAAGATCCATTCTTATGATAATGTTAGAACATATGTTGAAAATGTCAAAACATACTTGAATAAGCTCCTCTTCGTTTCAAGAACAATTTATTGGAGTCGCATGAACTTGGAACAAGCCTCCCACGATCTGAAAGAGTAGCAACTAAGTCAACAATGACTTTTTTTTTGCTACGCTGGATCGAGGGAGGTTTGCTCCAAGATTAAATCGCTCCAATAAATTATTCTCTACTAAACAGGGCCAACCACGTGAAGGTGGAAGCTCTTATGGCCCCTCCCCCCTCACATCACTCTCAATTCCCCAATACCCAATCTATATTTCATTTTTTACTTTCATGAGCATAAAAAAAAATATTCAATAACTAATAAAAAAACAATTCAACAAAAAGTATGCAAGGAAGCTTTGAAATTAATGCTTGACATAAAAATAGTATGATAAATGATTTTTTTATATAACGCAAAAAACATTCCAAGTATGGTAACGTTTGTCTTATAATAATACAATATTTTACATTATCAAATTTTCTTTTTCTTCTTCCTATTTCTAAAGCTCCTAATTACATCATCAATATCATCGTGCTCTGCTCCTATTTCGTGCCTTTCAACCCACACTGCTAACCTAGTTGCGTAGTCAGGATATCTGGTCTCATCCAGTGACGGGGCATCGCCTACAAAAACAGATAATATTAAATTTTAATTGTCAGTTTTTAAATATTGTTGAACTAGTTCGGTAATATTAATAAAAAAAATTGCAATGAGATTATTTACCTGGTGCACCAGTTGTCGCCGTTGGGACTGTTGCCCTGTCTTCCTCTCTGGTGGTAATATCCTCAAGGGAAACATTCTCTATCATTTAAAAAAAAACTTTATAAGGACAACCATCAAGGTATAATTAGAAAAAATTATAAGTGGAAATTAATTATCGTCACAGCCCTCACTGATAGTAGCATTGTCAGCCTGGTCCTTACTACAATGATCAAGTTGCACGTGAGGAACATCTACATCTGGCTCTAAAACTGGTTTATTTTCCTCGTTGGTAGTGTTGCTCCCTTGATTTAAACAAAGTTGTTTGACATTAAATTTATGGACGAAAACAAACATATTGAAATGTTAATGTTTTACCTTATCAAGCATTCTGGATCTTGGGACCTGCCCCAAGCTTCTGCAACGTTCAACTATGGCTTGATAGCCGAAATGGAAAGCGATATTTTTATCTTCCTCTGTAATTTCTGTTCTGAAGTCATCACCCTACATTACATATGATTGTGTATTTTTAATCATATTTGATAGGATTACAAAAATGTTGGAAGGCGATACAATTAATTATAAGATGTTTAGCTACTTAATTACAATTCTTGTGGCTAATTTCAAGTATCCGCCCTGGCCTAGCTTGTGATGGCCCTTTTTTTCAATCTTAGCTTTGCTTGCCTTCGAGGTGTCAGGAAACCTATCATCAAAATATTGAAGTCAGATATGACGTAGCACACTTTTGTTTTAGACATAGAGAAAATTAAAGTTGTAATTTACCTTGCGGGTCTAGTTGGCATTTTTCCTTCTTTCTTTGCCCTTTTCTCTTTTCCGTCATGGATGAGTGCTCTCCACTCACTCTCTGTAACTGTGAGAGGATGCTCGTATCTAGGGTTAAATTTCAATTGTGTCCTATAGGTGTCCCTGGTATATTTCAAATATTTTCCGGCTACCCGAGCCATCGCTGTTCTATCAAATGTGCCGACCCCAAAAAGGGCTTCTAGATAATCTAGAAGTTCTTTTTTCAGGTTGGAATTCTGGGAATTCCACCTTGTGTGTATGGTTGGGCCAAAAATTACCAACGCATGGCTCTCCAAAAAGCTGTAGAATTCATTGTTTCCTACACAGAAAAAAAAGAAAAGAAAGATATTATCATTAATTTAAAAATACAAATCATGATAAATATGTTTTAGATAGAGTACATGAAATAGTTAAAATATTAAAATTTACCTAGGAGTTGTACGTGATTTACAGGGACACCTTCATCATTCACCAACAACGTGGCATTAATGGTCCCTGTGGAGCTGAAACGTGTAGCTCCAGGAAACGCAATAATGTAGTTGGCCATATCAGCCTCATTACTGCCAACACGTTCAGCGGTTGGCTGGGTGTCTGCTTGGGCAGGGTGTGTTTCTTGGCTGGCACCTAAATGAGTAGAAGGTGTACGAGAGGGTTTCTAGGCAATCTCTTTCCCTTGTGTCCCACTACCACCAACACCGGGTTCAGCAAGTGTTAGAAAATGCTACATACAAAAGAACTTTTTGTTAGTTTAGTCAATGTAAAAATTAAAAATCAAACTATCAAAATTCATCTCATGCAGAACAAAAAAAATATCCTTTTGAATTTTTATTATTACCTGATATTTTTCTAGCTGGGTCATAAGTTTTTTTATCCTCTCTTCTATTTCAGGTGTTTGAGGCACGTCTATCAAAGTATCAAATTCCGACCTTCCATTTCGTGCCTTTTTTCGCAACAAGAGCACTTGAGATAGGGATGAAGAAAGCTCTTCCTCATAGAGGGAATCATCAGACGTACCATGGCTAGGTGTCTGCATATTTGAAAAAAATTAATATTATTTCAATTATGTAAATAACTAAAATACTTGAAGATAGAGCAATGATGGCACTTTACATGTTCTTCCGCTGGCCTCTTTCCACGATTATCCCGTCTCGGGGTTGTTCCTGTACTGCCCTGATCAGTCTGCCACATTGCAATAAAATTATAAATGTAAAAAATTGAAAACAATATCTAACTTGAAAACAAAAAATGAAAACTAAAATAATTTCTAATAAGACACCAGAAGACAGAGTTAGAGTTTCAAATATGCCTTGCAATGAATTCAGTCCTGGAAACATGTCATTGCACATTAAGGCACCCAAACAAGATACGAGTTGACAATGAAGACCTTATTGAATATATTGTTGGAGAAAATTCTAGTAAAATTTTTGTGAAGACCTTGAGGACATTTTTGGAGCAAAATTTTTGAAGCTGATGGTATAGCATTGTTGGAGACGATTTTGAAGGGCCTTGAAGTGAAGCTTTTGGAGCAACTATTGAAAAATCCTTAGAGCATTTAAGTAAGGCACTTTCTGTCTTCCATCACCTTTTTCATTTCAATATCCTTTAAATGATTTTGTTGATATTTAATGTTTGAAATCACGTTATAATTCCTTGATTATATGTGTTTGGGGACTTTCCCTTTGAAATTACCCAAAAATACCCTGGCAATTTTATCTTCAGGATGCATGTCTGACCCTATTGTTCAATATTTTGATCGATAGTAGTAAACATACAGAGTTAGGGGGCTCTTGAATTGGTTTGGTTGGGCCATTAGATCCCTAACATCTACTAGGGAGAACCCCCCTTGAGTTGGAGGAGAGCTAGCCCGAAGTGAAAAGAGGTTGGTGAGGTGACAATGGGGCTATTGAATTACACATGGTATCACACTTTATCTTTAGGACTTTATCTTGAGAAGTGCGAGATTTTTCTATATAAATTCTCAAATTGTCTACAACACTATTGTTAAGAACTAATAAGAAGTGATTTTGAGGGGTTTTTGGGTATAAGAAACAATACCATTTAAGAAATAGGGTTCTCAGTCCTTGGCATTCCTTCACCTGGGCCTAGGGGCACACAAGAATAATTTCACACTAAACCATTTAAACTTAAAAGTAACTTAACAGATCCATAAAGTAATAATAATCATAATTCCTAATTTCCTATTGTATGATATAATGCAAATTATTCAAAAATGAAGCAATGAAGACATGCAATGTCTGAATTTCAAGATTTTTGAACCAATACAAGAAGTTAGAAACTACAACTTTGATTCAATACTCTGTGTCCTAACTCTAGGAAGGAATCTAGTTTGTAGTACAGAACATGCATCGTGTATTATCAATTCTTAATTGACAACAACTAAATGTCATATACCTCATCAATTCCTTTCCATTTTGTGTTTTTATGTTATATTCCTTATAAAAGTGTCAAATTTCTCTCAAAGTAAGAAACCACTGAATAAAATAAAAAATAGTTGAGATATGATTGAGAAATGGTAATTTATTTCTTGAAAGTATCTTCACGATTTCTTTGGTTGTTTTTCACCTCAAGAAACAAGAAATGACCTAAGAAACTATCGTGATGTAATATAAGAAACAACACAGTGCAATGGCCATTTTCAAAGCCAAATGATGTCCATTGAGGACATGGCCTTTATTTGGTTCCTGTTTCATAGGAGTTTCGGGTAGAAATGGAACTTTGTTGTACCATTTCCAGTAGTAAAAAGGGAAAACCTTCTTTTTCCATGGGAAATAATTTACCTTTCCCTTTTCAAGATAATCTAAATCACAAAAAATATGAACTATACTGCACACATTCTTGGATAATGTGAAAGTGGAAAAGGAATACCCTACACAAGTGATGCACACTTGTACACTTGAACACTAATAGATTTTTGTAGTTGAAATGCAATGCTTGTTTTCATTTAAATGTAGGGTTTTTAAAGCAGGGAGAAATAATGGCTTCCAATTTAATAAGCGTTTCTTTGGGAAAAATTTAAATCTTGTATTGGGTGATGAAGATAATAGAGGGTATTGAATCTTGATTCTTGACATTGTGTTTAACTTGAATAACTCAAATGATTATAAATATTAGTGGATGAGTTCTTTTTTCAAGTATGTCACTCAAAAATTTTATGTCAAAGCATTGTATGATGGCTAGCAATTGCTTGTTTCCCTTTCTTCAGTTCAATGTAAAAATTATATTAATATATTGGAGCACGAATGATCACTACAATTGTTTTCTCTGCAATATATCCAGCCCCAAGATTATGAAAAGTTTTATCAAGTGGAGCTATTGGTTATTGATGAAGCACCTGCAATTCCATTGCCTGTTGTAAAGGCTTTTCTTGGGCCATATTTAGTGTTTCTATGCTCTACTGTAAATGGGTAATAATTATAAATGAGCCAACCACAATCACAGATTTTGTAACCATTCGGTTTCCATGGATAGTGATGATGATATTTACCCTATATGTTAGTGACCTATATCTATATGAGAATGATCTCAACATTGACCTTGATATGGTTGTATGGATGTGACCTTTGGTATGTCATTAGAAAATCCCCAAATATCATAAAATCCCCAAATCTGGAGAACTAAAGCTCATCACTTTTGATCTGGAGTACTACCCTTGTGATAAAGTTGATGACTTTCGATCTCCCATTCTCTACCACTTTGCACTTCACCTTCAATATAGATCAGACCAAGGGAAATTCGTTACTGGGTGTTGAGATGGATGAGTTTGTCGATCTAAAATCCATAGCTTAAAATTTATGAAACTGGTGGAGTCAAATTCATGCAAGCACAAACACATCTTACACATCCTCTTTGAAACTCATCCAAAAGAACATTGGAAGACATCTAGAGAGAACCCTATAGCCTAACACAATCCAATGGAATTGACCAAAAAAACCCAAATAGAGTCAACCCTACTATAGGAGGAAGGGCCTGCAGTAAGAACTTACCATTTTTAAAGAGCTGAGGGCGAATGTTGTTCTGCAAGAGCTGAGGGCAAATGTTGTTCTGCAAGAGCTGAGGGAAATGTTGAGGGTGAATGCTGTTCTGCAAGAGTTGAGGGCGAATGCTGAGGGCGAATGTTGTTCTGCAAGAGCTGAGGGCGAATGCTATTCTGCAAGAGCTGAGGGCGAATGCTGAGGGCCAATGCTATTCTGCAAGAGATGAGGGCGAATGCTGAGGGCGAATGCTGTTCTGCATGAGCTGAGGAAGAATGCGCATGTGATATCAGATGTTAATGTATTTTTTTATAAAATCATTTTTATGTAGCGCGCACTTGATTTTTGCATTTTCTAATACAAGTGACAAACAAATTTCTACAAGAGGTTGAAATTTTTACTAGAATAGCCATGAAATACTAATTAAAATGGCTTAAAATGCAAGTGGATCTTCAAAATAAATGTAATTGAAGGTTCTCCCCACTAAATTTTTGCAAAAGTGCTTACATTATTTAAGTTATCTAGGATATTTTTTTATATTACACAATCTAAATTAAATAATGAAATAGTTGGGTAGTCTTATTGTTTCAAATTAGGACACAGTTTTCAAATGGTGATGAAGTTTCATGTGATGATTAACTGACAATATTCTCCTTTCCTATCCTTGAAAAACTATACAAGGTTCCCTGCTGCCACATGAAACCCTAACTCATGTAGCAGCATAGGACCAGTCCTCCATTTTTCCCGTCATAAGGCATTTTGCACGTATTTGACGACTAGAATTTGTGGATTCCTATTTTCCGTGACGTGCAAGGAAGGATAGAAGACTTAATTTTGACGTTTGAAATTTTTTCAAAAACGTTCTTATGCCCTTTAATTTCCACTTACCAATAATTTTGCAACACTAGTCCTCTTCGCAATTGCAAGGATGTACTCAAAAAGTAAGGAAAGTTACTTTCTTGGCTCACTCAAAATTAAAAATTTAATAAAGGAATTACCACTTATCATTATTGATATTTTAAAATTAGAATCAATTTAGTTTTCCCCTTCCTATTACAAAAAGTTCACAAATCCTTTCTTTGACATAAAACACCAAAGAAAGAATAAAGCCCGTTGCCCTGCAAACTTCCAAGGTTGTGATTAGTGAAGCAATGAAAAAGTACAGCTATAGCACTAAAAAATTAGAATGCCAATCTGCCCCAACATGAAGTAGTGTTAATATAGATGGTGGCTTGGCTTGATTGTCAAACAGTGAATTACACAAGCACAAAATAAAAGCTTTAGGCGTCTAGTTCCTTACACTCGCACTCTCAAGTCATTCAGACTTAGGCCGAGCTCAAGATTGGCTCCGAGGAAACTAGGTTGGCTGATTAACCTGCCATATTTTAATTTCATAAGGTATGTTCGAAGTTTGAATTGCTAGGGTAATTTATTATTGTGAAATCATAGTTCTACATTATCTCTTATTCTGTGAGAAATGTAATCTATTAATTGTAAGAAGATTCATTAAAAAAATTGAAACTGATTTTAGCATGAATGATGACAATTTATATATTAATTGGTTTTTAAGAGTATTTGTATTATGTAGGAGCACTGGAAAGAAAAATCAAGACTTCATTTTCTGTTTTCCTTATTTTATTGGGCTGAACTGGAGAAAATTGAATACGAATAGTGAGTTAATTGTAAGATCAATGGGCCAAGGCCATACATCAACATTGACCACAGTGGGGAAGTATAAAAGCATGGATATTCATGCAAGTATAGTTATTAATTTAAGATCAAAGTTAACTCTTAGCTTCACTAAAGAAATAGAAGGCAAAGATCTAGCATCAACTGAAACTCACGTGAAAAAGTAGATGAAAAATGTACAATCATCCAATGGAGAGGTAATCTATAATTATCCAGTAAGACTCTTGGCTATGCCTTGAGACTAAACTAATTCTCAATATTTTTGAATAATCATCCATTGGAAATTAGTAGGAAAACCATAGTAAATCATTGTCAAATGGCCATGCAAAAATATATAAAAAATAATATTTGTTGGTTTTTTTTCAATAGGTGGACCATGATGGGACCACTAAGAAGGTGGGGGTGTTTTTTTAATCATGGAAGTGAGATTTAGTAGTTCGATAGTCAAGTTACCTTTCCCTATAAATTTTCTCGATTAAGTTATTCATTCATTGAACTTTGATTCATTCCTACTGTTTTGATACACAATCCAATCCAGTTGAGTCTTGAGTCTTCATTGAGAATGGCATCCATAGGTTGTCAAGAAAGAGGTTATCATGCACATGCACTCTTCTTTTCTTGGTATCTTTGTAACTATGTTCAGCCTGAGTTCTATATTTTTAAACTATCATAATAGTACGTGATTATTAGGCTTTTATTTTGTCTTTTGAGAATTTTAATTTAATTATTATTAATCATTATATATATATCTATATATATATATATATATATATATATATATATATATATTATAGTTATTAAAATTTCAGTAGAATTATTAAACTTTCAATGGTACATCAACTTTCATACATGAGAAAATAGATACTGGCAAATGGTACATCATGGCCTGATTAATTTCGCTCAACGATTTCAAATGGTATAACATTTAGTCAACAGTAATCATTAATTTCTGCACACAGAGACTAATTTCTCTGGAAGCCTGAGATTTCTTTGGCTTGTTATTCTTATAACTACATAGACATAATTAATAGAGAGATTGAGGACAAAAAAAAATCTAGCGCTTAGTCCCCACTACTCAACATGATTTTGTGAGAAATAATACATAGATTGATTTCTCTGAGTGCCTTAGCATTCTTTAGCTCATTATTTGAATCACAACAAAAATAAAAAATGCACTGAGGATCTGTTCTTAGTCCAATTATGCAATTTTTATAAGACAGATTATGCAATATTAATAATAAACATAAATTTATTGCAATTTAGGGAAAGCTCGTTCATGTTTTTTTCTTTATATTGAAAGGTTACTTTCTTTTTGAAGTAATTTTTAGTAGATCATAGCATATATTGAGGAAATATTAGTTTGACAAGAATCAGTTATTTCTCTTGAAACTTTAGGTATTAAAAGTCCATGACACATATATATCACACTCCAAAATCCAAAGAAAATGGAAGAGCGTTCAATTTTTTTAATCAAACTTTTATTGGTGAAGGGTTAATTTATTACGAGAACGTCATTAATGAAGTGCAAAATTTTAAACATAAATTTTATTGACTAGAAAAATAATGACCAAAACGTCAAAAAAAATTGTGTGACGGGTAAAGAGAAATCCAAATTCCAACCTTGCCTGCCACCTGTTGGTGAGTGGAGGTTATTCACTTTTCATTTACATCTTACCGAGTTACTCATGTTACCAATATTTTCATGGCTCACTTTTAGGTGACTACTTATTGTACTTCTTATTTATAAATGACAATTGGTAGATAATTGTATTATTTGAAATCTATAACAAATCCAGGCAACAAAATTACAACAAATAGAAAATTATGCAAAAAATTCACCAGGGCACCAATGTGTGGATACCCTATCATTTCTTAGATCCTCATAACTTACCAACACCTACTATATTGGTATACACATAATATGGCATTTACCTGAAGTATTTCATATGTATCTAGAAGTAAATAAGTTGTATGACAATTGCTATGGCAGATATAAGATGTGTATTATAGTTTATATTTCAATTTTTCTTAAGTATCATGCATGTGCGGTTCATATAGTGACTACAATTACCAAATATATTTCAGTGAAGATGTGAAGATGATCTCTCATTAGGTCCTAATTACTTAAAGCATCATTAATTAGCTTTCCAAATGAATAAAATATGTTAACAAATTAGTAAAAACTAGGAAAACAAATCATGCTTTAAAAAATATGGCACAATGAGTCACACTCTGAGATTTATTTAATTACTCATCAAGTGTCGCTACAACATATATATGATCACCATTACCATAGAAATTGGACATGTGACCATCATTTTGGTTTCGCCAATGACATTCCACATCATGAGCATTGTTTAGGGTTGATTGTGTTGATTTTTTTTAAACAAATCATTTATACATTTTATGGAAATTATAGATACAATTTATAATCACATTACAAGATCATGATGTATGGATATTCCTTATCATTTCTTAGATATTCACAACTTACCAACACCTAATAGATTGATATACACACCATATGGAATTTACCCCTAGAATGCCACATGTATCCTAAAACAAATTAGTTGTATGGCAATTGTTATGGTGCATATATGATGTGTATTACAGTTTATCTTATAATTTTGTTGAGGTAGCATACAACAATTTACATAGTGATATGAGAACCACTTTCTAGAGTATACATCGATTTTGTACACATGGCTTTTCAGTTGCTTTTTAAGATATATCATTGGTGATGGTCACATGATTATATAATGAACCATTAAGTTGAACTATGAAATTATTCATCACAACACACACACACACACATATTGATGAATTAATAATTTTTCTCATATAATTTTTTTAATCTATTTTGAAAAAAAAAATTATATATAATTATTTCTAAGAAGAACAAGAGAGAATCCCTCACCATATCTTCGTAAAACATATAATAGCAAGAAAATTAATCTATTGAAATTTCATTTCCAAACATATTCATGGAGTAAAATGAAGATTAAAAGGAGATATTCATGGATTTGCCTATAACATCACCTCATAATTAAGAATGTAAATGTAAAATATTAATGATACATAGGTTAGCAGAAAATTTATCTATTGAAATTTCATTTCCAAACATATTCATGGAGTAAAATGAGGATTAAAAAGAGATATTTATGAATTTACTTATAACATCACCTCATAAAAGTGTAATGTATAATATTGATAAAATTTATTTATATATGATAAATAATAAACCTTTATCTCACATGTATCATATAATCTTATAAACAAACACATTCTATAATATGAAATAAAAGTGAAATTACACAATCCACATGGAAATAAGACTTAGTGCAAGCAAAAGAAAATAAAAAATAAACCATAAGTGACACGGATTTTGCAAAGGCATTTAAGTGTCGTTTATTGCATATAAGTGTCGTTATACCGACGGCGGCCAAAGCATAACTATTGCGACGGATGCCTCCAAACATCGCAATTGCGACACTTAGACATTGTGTCGCAATTGCGACGTCTTCCTCCAAACGTCGCAATTGCGACACTTTGTCTAAGTGTCGGTATTGTGACACTTTTCTCTAAACGTTGGTATAGCGACGGTTTCGGGCGGGATTGAAAAAATTTGGGGAAATTTCTGACATTTGGTCAAAAGTGTCGGAACCAAGTGTCATAATTTCCCCCAAATGTACTAGTGTGTGTTTAGCCTATTTGGAGGTGCAGTCAGTTGGATGAGTAAAAGACAGTTTGTAGGGGTTCCTTCAACTAAAAAGGCAGAATACATGGCAGCCACTCATGCAAGCAAGGAATAAGTTTGGTTGCAGATATTGTGTTCAAGTATGGGGTTGGTGCAACGGGCTATAAGGATAGACTGTGATAGCCAAAGTGAAAATTTCTTGGCTAAGAACCCTGCTTATCATTCAAAGAAAAAGCACATTGATGTTCAATATCACTTTGTGAGAGATATGGTTGAGGATAAAAGGGTGTTGTTGGTAAAGGTGGACACTTTGAAGAATGTTGCAGATGCAATGACGAAGTCTTTGAGAAGTCATAAGTTCTATTGGTATAGAGAAACAACGAGTGTTGCAGAGCTATAATAATGACTAAGATCTCATGTGGCCCCCTGTGGAAAGAAAACAACAAGTGGGAGAATGATGGGTATGTGTTATATTATTTCCACAATTAGTCATATGCACAGGGCGGTCACAGGGGGGGTAATAGCCCCCCATGTACGTTGTGTCGGGTGCAGCAGAGGGGTTACAGGGGGGGCAGTAGCCCCCCCTGTCGCGGTCTCGGGTAGCGCCCTAGGAAATTTTTTTTGGACCCTACTTTTCAGTGGGTGGACATGCCCATGGTTTTGTACATGGGTTTGCATATGGTTTTGGAGCATGATGGTTTTCGACCCCTGGTATTTTGTAGATTCGATCAAGGGAACTATGGCTATGTTCTAATCTAGGGTTAATTGATTGGGGTTTATGAATGCTTCGACATGTATATATATGTGTTGTAACACTAAAAGGAACATAATGAAAAATCAAGCTGGTAGTCCTGATTTGAGATACAGGGGAAAATCTCTGTGTATATTTGTTTCATGTTTTATTCTCTCGCTATTGTTTATTTTCTATTTTTAAGATTCGTTTGCAGATAATTTATGTACAGGGTTAAAACCTACATTCTATAGCTTCCAAATCTCTCTCTCTTTGATCAAAGTGTGGTCTCATAAATCCCCAGTAAATTTAGTTACTCGAATGATGGATGATAACGAAAAATCTTGGATAATGCAATTCTCACCTCATGATTCATGTATCTCTTCTTCATCTATCATAAATAATGCTAATAATGAATCCTAGTTGTTGTGGTTCTGCCACAAGGAATTTGATCTTTGGCTAGTTTCTCGACCAAATTATATTAATGCTTTGATGGTGCTTCAAATAATAATATAGGGGCGGTAAGTGCCCAAGGGGTAGGGAGTTTTTATTCTTTTCCCTGGAGGAAATACAAAATTATAGACTCATGGTCTCTAAGCTCAATCTCCAATAATCAAACATATGCTTTTGGGCTGTTTCAAGGTCTATCCCTAGCACTAGCTAATAATCTCTCTAAGTTGATAATAATTGGTGATTCCAAATCTCCTTCATCATTTGGTTATTTGTTCCTTGCCTGGTGACAATAGGCTAAATAATATGATGAAAAAATTCAAAACTCTATTATCCCTTCACCAATCCTCCAATTTGTATCGTGTGTTCCAAATAAAAAATAAAAAAGTGGATGATATGGTTGACCAAGGAGCTAGTCTAGAACCAAGTTAACTCAAGGTAAAAGGGAAAGTTTCCTTCTGCTCAATTCCATAATGTCTTAATTTTTTCACTTGAATAAGTAAATATCCATTCATTAGGGGAATTTTGAGGTAAAAAATGGGCCTCAAAATAAAATTATACTAACAAAATCAACTTTAAAAGATCCAATAAGATTTAAGATGATGATGCCCTAGGGGAGAATATTTTTAGAGGGTAAAGAAAAAAACTACTTTCTTAAGTCATATTTTTGGCTTATCTCCTTGCAGGTTTACTCAAATTTCAAGTGTGTACACTCGTTGAATGCATAATTATATTTGACATCCAACGAGTAACCACTCTACATACTTTTGAGTAGACCCACGCCAAGAAAAGTTCAAAATACATGAAAAAACATGTTTGAAATACGTTTTTCATATATTTTGAAATTTCCTTAGTGTATGTCTACTCAAAAGTATGTAAAGTGGGTACTCCTTAGATGTAGAATCTAATTATGTATCCAAACAATGTACACACTTAAAATTTAAGTAAATATTCAAGGAGATAAGTAAAAAATAGAATAAAATAAATGTAGTTTTTTTTTTTTTCTTTTAAAAATGCATTTCTTGTTTTATTTTTTTACTATTATTTTATTATTTTCCTTAAAAGGCCCATTTTAGACCTCAAATTTCCCATAATTTTTCTTTTTTTCCATATGTATCTAAGGATATTATGAAATGTTGCTCCCTCTCACAAATGATTGCATGCATTCAACTATACCAATTAGGGTAACTTATAGGTAAAAAATGGGTATCAAAACAAAAAATCTACAAACAAAATTAACTTTAAAAGAACCAATAAGATTAATTGAGTGATTGAAATAAGGAGGGAAAGAAAAAAAATGAGCTCTAGGGTTTTCGCTCATGCCTCTCTCCCCTTCGTCGCCGTCAAGCTCCTGTTCGGCCCTGAGGATCATGGCAGCCAAAGACCTTATGATCCATCAATTCTTCACAAGCCTTTCTAGGTGGGAAAAAACCTTGGATATGGAGGTAAGAAGGAAAGGAATCGGTACAAAAAATGCTCAACTGCAGACAAAGTAGAGGCTCTCCATAATAAGCAAGTCGACAGTGGCCTTGCAGGACAGATCAAAACAGAACTCAACCCGAGTGTGACACCGAAGACCTGCCGTGTGCTTCTCATCAGTGAGAAAAGCACAATATGCTCTGACCTGTCCCTGCATTTCAAAATCTCTTCTCTCCTCCGCCTGACCCCAGGTTTCCTGTGCCAGGGTAGCCTTCTCACAGGGGGAAATGAGAATAACAAAGAGGTAGCCTGGTATAGTAGTGATCCATCAAATCTTGACACTTTGGCCTCTCGAATTAGTTCTAGAAGCCTGGGATCCTCAATTCATATATCACCCTCTTTTCAGATTCAGATTGCTCTCCTATCTGGAAAAACCTTGATTCTTTGGGTTCACTCTATGGATCTGGTGAAATATCCCTCACATGCCCTAGAACTAAGGCTGGGGATTACTTTCGCCTCTTAGTGACATCTCTATGGAGGTAAACAACTTGAGGAATCTCTTCCACTCTCATTTTATAATATTGAAAAAGATGCCTCGATGTTTTTTACCCTTCGTCTACGAGGAGGGGGAGTAGGGAAACATCTTCAGCTCAAGCTTTCTCTTACAAGGATGTTGTCCATGCACAACCTCCCAAGAAATTTTCTCAACCCACAGAGGCTCCCAAGCCATTTTTGGTGGAAAAATTGGAGGTTGTGCCCTCGATAAGAATTTCCCACTCGAAACTTGAAAACCAGTATCAAATGTATGCAAAATTTTCCATTATTTTCCAGTTTAATGGATTTTGGCCTTGCACAACAGATCTATACCAATGGATTCATTCCAATTGGACCAACAACAACAAGGTTATCTTTTTCTCGAAGGGCTTATTTATAGTTGTGTTTTCTTTCAATGAGGACTATAAAAAAGCCTCAACAGGTGGTCCATGGTTTTGGGAAATGCAGGGCTATTCCTCACCCCCTGGTTCCCAAAATTTGACCCTTCCTCGACAGTCATCACCAAGCTTCCCATTTGGGTCAGGCTTCCAAATTTACCAACTCATTTATGGCACTTTTCTGTATTCCAAGGAATTGGAAACTCACTGAGACATTTTCTGGAAACAGATCCCTCTAAGGGGGAGAAGGGCATTTACACCTATGGTAGAATCTGTGTGAAATTGACATAAGTAAAGGGCTGCTCAATCAAATTAATCTCGAAGTGGGTGACTTCCTTTAGGCTCAAACCTTGGACTATGAGAAAATTGTTTTATGATGTCATCACTACCATAAAACAATACATCTTTAGAACTCTTGCACTTTTTTCCTCACCCAAAAGAAGAGAAGCAATCGCAAATCAAAATATAAAAGCTGAAAGCCTTATGATCCGCCTCCCATGGATGACATTGTCTCCTTCAGCTGGAATGAGGAGGATATTGAAGAAGATGAGGATGTAGAAATGCCGGAGAAGGAGACGACCTCAGTAGATCCTAGGGCGCCCAATGCTACCTCGAATACTAAAAAAGGAACACATGAGTTCGCCTCCTCCAACTCGGATAAGGAGACTCCTCCTTTGGTCAGAAACAATCTTCAAGTGGTATTAGCCCACCCGCTCCATGGAAGTTGGGTTAAAGTGACAAAAAATAAAGGAAATAAATGTCGTATTGAGGATTCAACGCATTCTGGGTAGTTTCTTGTGTATGTCTCTCATGGTTCCCTTGCTTCTCCTCTTGGTTCCATGTGTTTCTCTCTTAGCTACAAAATGGGAAACAAGGATGATTTCTGATCATTTTTAGCTCCCCTGCTATCTAGCCTCTCTAGATTGTAACTCCATTTTGTACTATATGATTTTAATAGAATCAGTCTTATTTAGAAAAAAAAAACCAATAAGATTCAAGATGATGATGTCATCCCTAGGGGAGAATATTTTGGAGGGAAATGAAGAAAAATATTTTTTAATTGTATTTTCGGTTTATCTCCTTATATATTTACTCAACTGTCAATCCAAGACACCCATTAAATGAAGAATTTAATTCCACATCTAACGAGTACCCATTATGCATAGTTATAAGTGGACACACATAAAAAAATAAATGAAAATACATGAAAAATGTGTTCGACATGTTCTTTTCAAGTATTTTCAAATTTTTCGATGTGGGTCTACTTAGAAGTATGCATAGTGGGTACTCATTGGATATGGAATTGAGTTCCATGTCTAATGAGTGTATACACTTGATACTTTAGTAAACCTATAAGAAGATAAGCCAAAAATACAATAAATAAAGTATTTTCCATTATTTTCCTTTAAAAAATCATAACTATTATTTTATTATTTTCCTTAGGAGACCCATTTCAGGCCTCAAAATTCCCCTAATATTATGTACGAGGGTATAATCTAGATTTTTTCATTTTCTTGCCTCATCATGTTTTTTTTCTAGTGCATTGTATTGGTTTTGGTTGGTACTAGATATGGGAAGTGTGGAGATGGCATCAATCTCTTTCTTGTTCTGTCAATTCTACTTTGGTCCATTTGTGATGGAAGCGTACTAGGTTGATGTATATATTATATAGAATTTGTTTTGGCTAGTCCTATTACAGGTGAAGAGGTTGTGAATTGAGAATCACACAGTGACTGACCTTAGTTTCGTGGCTCCACCTTATTTTTCAAGTCCATTGTGGAAGGATGCTTAAAAGCTTTTGCATGTAAATCATGGTAGTCTTCCCCTCTCATGGATCTTTGTATCATGTTGGTCATGCAGTAGGGTATCCTTGATATGTGTATTCTAGGATGATGAAATTTTCTAGCATAATTTTATTATGTCACTCTGTTTGATAAATATTAGTTCCATTAGGAGTCATTATATTAAGGAAAGTTTAGTTTTTTTGGATCCATTATTAGTAAATTTGGGGGAATATGTGTTTGAAGCATAAAAAAGTTTAAGATGTTACATGGGATGTCCAACCAATTGTAGAAATTAGACTCAATCCCATTCAGTTACAAGTTGTAGCATGCACAAGACTTGGAATTATTGTGGTTACATGGCGTGTATATGGGTCAGTGGATCAATTCTTGAGGTTTTTTGAAACAATATGCTTTCTAACTAGTGTTCATAGAACTGGGTTTGACTTTGGTCCATTAGGTTTTCCTATTGGTCTTGTTCAGTGTGTTCAATAGGAATACTTATTGTCTCATTCATGTGTTGTTAGTGCTTACTTTTTTGGCCTTTCAAAAGAACTTCTTTGTGAGAAAGGAGACAAAGTCAACCATATGAAACCTTCGATGATCAATTTGTATTTGAAGGCTCAAAGGAATTTGATGGGTAGGAGATCTGTAACATTCATATGACAAACCATAATGAAGGCTTCCAGCCTTAGTGCAAGAGTAGGTACACAAACTACAAGAGGAGATTCTTGGCCTCTAGATTAAACACAATAAGTTGGTATCTTTTGGGTCCCTATAATACTAGTATATCCCCTTATTGTTGTTAGTGTAGCCCCCTTATTGTTATTGTTGTACCCTTGTAACCCCCATATTTTTATTATTCTGCCCTTACATTATTATTGTTAGGTCGGCTAGGATTATATTGTGGCCCCATGGACTTGTATATATAAAAAGGAGGTTTTATCATTTGTATCATCCAATAATTTTTCATTTTTGTAATGTAAAGGAGGCTTCCCCCTCGAAGTGGTTTTTATCTCTCTTTTCTTTTATTTTTGGAGCTGGTTTCATAGCATTTGGTATCAGAGCTTTGGGTTATAGGGTTTTGCTGCTCCAAACAGGTCATCGTGTAATTTTCGCTATAAATTTTTTTATACGAAGGTTTAGAAGCTAAAATTTTTATAGAGTGAAGCTGAAATCCTAAGGAACGTTGTGTAAAAATTTCAGATCTTAGTTCGCAATATTTTCGGAGATATGATCTATGGAAGTTAGGGTTTTTTCAGGCTCCTGAATTTCACCTAAACAAATCATCATGGAATTTTCGCTGTAATTTTTTTTCTACGAAGGTTCAGAAGCTGAAATTTTTACATAGAGAAGCCGAAAGTCTAAGGAACAACATGTAAAATTTTCAGATTTTGGTTCAAAATATTTTCGGATATATGAACTGTGGAAGTTAGGGTTTTTTTAGGCTCCCGAATTTCATCGCAAAGGGGTGACCGTGGGAAAGTCATCATAACTCTCTCTCTGAGCGTCGGATTTGAATTTTGTAAAAATTAGCCACAATTACATAGACTATAGTTTCTTTTGTATAAATTTGAGAGCTGAAGGAAGAAACAATGACACGTGGCACACCATACAAGTTTGTTCTACTAAACCAATCCATAAGTAGGCCATTGTGGGAGATTGGACATAAATTTGCCTTGAAAAATCCAAATCAGGTCAGACTTGTGGCATTCGAAAGAAGATTCAAAGGGATACTACAAAATTGAATTTAAGATTTTGAAGATTTGAAATAATAGAGATAATTCAATTTCAATATAGAGCTCCTCAAAATCAAGAAAAAGGTGTGTATTTTTTAAACAAGTTTGCATAACATTTGTTTGAAAAATCAGTTTGAAGTGATTCCAAGGGCATATTGAAGCATAGATATCAGTATCGAGTTATATAATTCCTCCTAAAAATAATTCCACACCCATTAAGCTGTCATAAATCTATACTATGGCGCATGAAGAGAAAGAATTGTAGTATGAGATATCAAAATTATGGTACCAAGTGCAACAAATTTCAATTTTACAAAGAGCAATCAAAGATGACATAGATGATTTAAAATAAAAAATGGAGGCTAAGTTGGATGGTTTGAAGGATAAAAAAAGATAATATGGATGGTAAAATAGTGGAAGATCACATCGAGCATCAACAACAAGTTCTCCAACTCTCAAAGGATAACCTAACTTTGGTGCATAATCGAATGAAACAACAAGAATATCAACATCGTAGTGAAAGAAGTTCTAAAGCAGTCACAAAAAAAAGAACTAAAAAACTACCAAATCAAACAATTTCAGAGTATCTCAGCAAGTGGAAGAACTTACCCATTGAAGTTTCCACATGGGAGGATGAGAATTTTATATAGAAGCATAAAAACATAATCAATGGTTGAGGCAACACTTGTTTTAAGGAGAGGGGCATGTTAGGTCCCTATAATACTAGTGTATCCCCTTATTGTTGTTAATGTAGCCCTCTCATTGTTATTGTTGTACCCCTGTAACCCCCATATTGTTATTATTGTGCTCTTAAATTATTATTTTTAAGTCGGATAGGATTATATTGTGGCCCCATGGACTCCTATATATAGAAAGGAGGTTTGTCATTTGTATCATCCAAGAATTGTTCATTTATGTAATGTAAAGGAGGTTGTACCCTCGAAGTGGCTTGTTTATAAGGTGTTTATCTCTCTTTTCTTCTATTTTTGGAGTTGGTTTCATAACAGTATCTAGCATCACAAGAACCATGGAGATTCTAATTGATCACCAAAGTATTATCTAATGGTCAAAGGAATAACTTTTATTTTTTTCCAACAATTGGAAAATTTGCAAATCTCTATTGGTTAAACTCACTTTGATCCTTCATACTCAAAAAACTCTATCATTTATATCAGCTTACTATCCCTAACCTCAATGAACGAGTTCCAGACTTAGATATGGGTATAGTATATAATAATTTTGCTTCTCCTCCACTAGCTCAGTAGTATGTTGGTTAAAACATGTCAAAATTCGGAATATATTTACAAGAATTTTGGATCTGGTGAGTTTGGGATATATTTTAGCTCGCTAGATAAATTTTACACTTCTTTGATGTATCTTGATGTCACATCTATGCTCCAATCATAAATTTTCAATTAATATAAATATTCTAGTTTGCTCCAACAATTGGAATATTCATAAATCTCCATTGGTCAAAGTCACTCTGATATTTCATCCTCCAATAACACATTCTATCAGTTATATCAAGCTTGCTATTCCTAACCTCAATGAGCTAGTTCCAAACTTAGAGATTGGTATAGTCCATTGTAATCCTGCTTCTCCTCTACTAACCTAGTAGTATGTTTGTTAAAACATGTAAAATTTCAGAATGTATTTACAACTAAGTATTAGATTTTTGATATAGTCATATGTTGGCATTTTGGGAATTGGGGAGTTTGGAATATATTTTAGATTTAATCTTTCCAACAAAATTTTACACTTCTTTGATGTATCTTGATGTCATAACTATGCTCCAATCACAAATTTTCAATTAATATAAATATTGTCATTATGGTTATAATAATAATAATAATAATAATAATAATAAAATTCATAATTCAATTACACAAACATATACACAATTTTTTAAAGGAAAAAAACCCTTAAATAACCATTCAAAAAAAAAGGAAAAAAAATCAGTTTTCTTCTAAAAATGAAAAAAATAAAATTTGCATCCCCAATCAGGGTGTTGTAATTTGGGATGTTGGGGGGGGGGGGGGGGTGGTGTGGGGGAGGGTATTGCCAACCTGTCACCTCCCATCACATTTAAGAAGGGGGATTGGTGTGGCCAACCTACCCCATGAAATACACAAGTAAAAAACCATTACCACCTTTCATCTTTATGATATACTACCTTCTACTTAGGTGCTTTGGGATGAGAGACCTTGCTTTCTAGATTTTCTGCTATGCCTGGGTTATACATCTGCCATAGGTGAGACAATTCCTTTAGGCGACAAGTAGTGAGGGGATTTCATTCAACAATGAAGATTCATGGTTGTGGCATAAATTGTGGGTTTCATGTTTGGTTGTTCAAATTTCTTTTTTCCATGGTCATGGATTGGAATACACCGAAATTATGGGAGACATAGCTTTAGGTATTTAGGTTCTTTGGTTCATGCATTAGATGTTGAGAAACGATGATGGGAAAATCCTGGGCCAAGTAGTGGAGGCATCACCTAGGGTGCCAACGACAACCACAATGAAAGACATTGTAGGAATGGGATACGTCAACCATCAACCAACTCCAAGGACTATGCGAGTTTAGGTTTGGTAGGTTAGTTAGCTTTGGGTGATTCTCTCTATTTCCATTTCCTTTGGTTTTGATAATTCCTTCACCGATTTTTCTTTTATTTGGTGGGTGGTGGCTTTTAATGCTCTGATCTTAGCGAGGGTGAGTTGTGGTTTGGATGATGTTTCCTCTTGGTGTTTGTTGGACCCTGTCAGGAGTATTTTATCTACCCTCCATCATCAATTTTTTTCCATTAGAATATTTCTCAGACCTCTCTGGTGATTTGGTCCTCCCTATGTTATAATTTTATTTTTTCTTCTCATTTCCATTCCCTCAATTTTTTGGGTGTTTTGGGTGATAATTCTATCATGGCCATTATTTATCTAATGCAATATGGATAACGAATACATTGTCATTGGGATCCTAGGGGTAGGATTACTCCTTAGGGCCGATCACAGCCAAATCCCTAGATTACTCACACACACACACTTTATTACAAATATGAATTATAAATTTTATACTATAAATTGGAAAGTTAGCGTAATTTAAGATAATAAAAAATTGTAATTAAATTTTTTTATTTTTTCATGATAACAAGTAGTTTTAATAATGATTTTCCAATTATCATTATTTTTTTTCAAAGTAACAATTAATATTTTTATATTAGAAAGAGATTTTGGTTTTTAGGTCACAATCTTAACATATTTCATCTAGTTCCATAATGATACTACATTCAGATGTCAAGAATATTGAAAGATCATGTTTGTGACATTTTTTGTCGTTTATTATGAAGAGATGTTTACCATATTCTCTACAAAATACCCCTAATAACAAAATGAACCTACATAGCATCAAACAAGATTAAATGAGGGAAATTATTAGACAGTTGACTAGCCTACCACTCTAGGATCTCCTTAAAACTTGATTTCATTAGCTCTGGCATTTTGTTCCAGTCCCTTGTGATATTTTTGTCTTTTTTCTTCATTGGGTCCTCGCTGGTATCAACATTTTCCAGTGAAAACTGTGCTCCACTAATGCAATTCTTCAACCTCTTCCAACTTTCTATCCATAACCAATAACTCTATTCTGAATTCTACTTAGAACCTCTCCATTTTTCTCTACATTAGTTCATGTTTGGTATTCATGAGCAACTGAATTTTTTTTCGGTTCTTCAACTTTATGCAAGCTAAAACAATTTTTCTGTTTAGAATTTCATTTTGTGATAAAAAAAAGTTGTCAGAAATTTTGTTAGCTTTCTATTACTTATTTTTTGAAATTTTTTTATACACATTTGATATATCAACTTAGGGTTTCTTTGAGTGTGTGTTTTTTAACAATCAAATGATTCATAAGAAGTCATGTTAATATGCAATGTTGTATTCTTTGAAAATTTGTGTTTTTGAGAAACAAAATGTGTTACAACAATCTAGACAGAGTCTACTTCGGTTTCGTCATATTTACAAAGCCAATGGATGCATATCATAATTACTAGAATTTTTTGAACTGGTCCAGTATGAAAAAATTGCATATTTTGAATATGTTTCGCGACACAAGAAATTTCTTAACATATAAATTATAAACTAAAAATCTAAAAGCTACCCATTAGAGACGACGGACCAATGCAATGCACCGTAATTTTTTCAATTTTTTTTTCAATGTATTTTGGAAGATAAAAATTTTTGATTTCACTGAATCACAATGACCTTCAGAAATTATTTGCACCCGTTTTATTACAAAATTAATTAAAATTAGTAAATATTTATGAAATTCCATAAAAGTTATATTTCCTTAAACTAGATTCAATTATGAAAATGCTTGTCTTGGTTTCGACAATTAAGTAATAATTTTTCATGGAGTTTAATCAGTCCAAAGTTGCAGATACATATTCAGAGCTTGGTTCTGTGTAATTGGTGACGCGTTAGTTTGGCCGAACTCTTAAACATAGTTCGACTGAAATTTTTTTTACGCCGACAGCCCGTTAAGTCTAACAACAAAAAAGTTCGGCCGAACTTTTTATAAAAACTTTGGCCAAAATTTTTACCCAAATTTCCATTGGCCGATAAATACCGCAGAGCCCCTCCAAAAAAACATTTCGCGGCAATATAAATTGCCACGAAATCATTCATTATTTTCACATATTTTCGCACATTTGGTCTAATTTTACAAAGGCCTTGGTATGATTTTGCAAAGAATTGCTTTGGGTTTAAGGACTTTTCTTGGAGGTACATTCAAAGTAAATTTCTTGGAGGCATTCATTATTTTCGCATATTTTCGTACATTTGGTCTAATTTTGCAAAAAATTGTTTTGGGTTTAAGGAATTTTCTTGGAGGTACATTCAAAGAACATTTTTGAAGACTTTTCTTGGAGGTACATTCAAAGGAAATTTCTTGGAGGTATGTGATACAGGTTTTTGGATGTTTTTTGGGCTTCATTTTTTTTGAAAGTATGGATTTGGGCTTAATTTTCATTATTTTTGAAGGTATGGATTTGGGCTTAATTTTGAAAGGACATTTTTTGGAAGTATTTTTTAAAGTGTTATTTTTTGAAGTATTTTTTAAAGTGGCGTTTTTAATGAAGTTGGAATTAATTTTCAATGGACATTTTTTGGAGGCATTTTTTGAAGTGACATTTTTTTAGAGTACTTGTTTTGGGTTGAAGTAAATATTTTATAATGATTTTTTAAAATGAGTTTTTGTCTAACTTTTTAAAGGAATTTTTTTTGTAGGACTTGGAAGGAAATATTTGGAGCTTCGTTTCATTTTTATAAGACATTTTTTTCTCAAATTTTTTAAAGTAAGTGTTTTGAATTGGAGTATGTATTTTTTGCAAAATTTTTAAAATGAGTTTTTTTTTTTTTAAATTAAATCTTTTGTGATGTTTTTTTTAATTTATTTTTTGCCTAAATTTTTGAAGGAAATTTTTTGAACTTCATACTCTATTATCATGGTAAATCGAAGGAATTATACGAGAAAATATGATCGAAAAAGAGATCATGAAAAATGTAGAGAAGAGACGAGACAATCTCGCAAAAGAAAGATAGAAGCACTCTCAAATATTGAAGGGGAAAATCAACCTCAACTAGAAGTTGAAGCATGTATGTAAATGTAAATATTATGATTTTGATATATTTAAAATTTTCCTAGTGTAAAATGTGAAGCTTAATTTTTATTTGATGAACTAGTTTGAAAAATATTTGCAATGTAAATAAAGAGAGATATTCCTCAAAACATTGATGATGAGATACAAAATTTTGAAAGAGAAAGTGAAAGAGATATTGAACCAATGATTGAAGATGGTGAAAATGTTGAAAGAAATTCAAGTGAAGAAATTGAATCACAAGGTATGTACATATATATATATATATATATATATATATATATATATATGTTGAACACATGCACGTATTATTGAAATTATACATATATTTATTAATTTAGTTATTTATTGAATATGTAAACTTATTATGTACTATTCATTC
This sequence comes from Pinus albicaulis, assembly GCA_034641835.2. Classification (NCBI taxonomy): domain Eukaryota; kingdom Viridiplantae; phylum Streptophyta; class Pinopsida; order Pinales; family Pinaceae; genus Pinus; species Pinus albicaulis. The sequence continues at coordinate 830,741,175 of CM076582.1, read as the reverse complement.
GAATATGTACAAATGAAATCAATGTCGATGATGAGATGTTAGAAAATGTTGACACTCACACATATGGAGATAAAAAAGCTGACCATTATATACGATATCGTGTTAACCGCATTTTTGATAAGTATTTCATAAAGGAAAAGGTGATAGTTCAAGCCCAAATGTTGAAATTTCTCCTATCATTAAGGAAATTAAAATAAGCTATGACTTTAGTGGGTATTCGAAAATCAACCAAAGATAAAAAAATGAAGGAAAATGTGATACAAAATATAAATAGTGCTATAAATTAAATTAGAAGATCTAGAAAGAAAAATGTTTCAGCTGTACTTAGAGTAATACATATGGCAGTGGTTTCACCAAGTACTAAAGAGAATCGCTTGGTAAAATCTATGGCATGAGCATTAGGAACCTCGCGAAAAACTTTGCACAAACATCGGAAATTTCGGCTGCAAATAGATGTAAATGATGAACTCGCTTGTTGGAGAGCTATTTGTAGGCAACCATACAAAGTTAGACTTGGAGAAAATATTTAAAAAATAATATATGAATATTGGAAGAACAATTCGCGTGTTTTTCCAATTTCAAGGCATGTGATGCGAAGAAGAATAACACGAAATCAATACAAAGAACATGAAAAAACGTTTCTTGGAAACCATTCAGATAGATTTGTTCAACAAGTTCAAAGAAGAGAATCATAAAATTCATGTTTCAATCAGTGTGTTTTTTCAACAAAAACCATGGTATGTAAAACCTATCACCGTACACGACACTTGTTGTTTCCATTATCATGTGGAATTTGTGTTATATTATGGCACATTCCTTGATTTTGGTAGAATATTTTGGAAGGATTCACCTCCTCCTTCCACTATCCGTGATTTCATATCTCAAATTCTATGTGAAAGAGAAAGCGATGAACTATTTTACGAAAAGAAATGTGTTGGTGGTAAAAAATGCGATGATTGTGGGAATTTGACTAAATTTCAAAACAAATATCGTACTGATATAAATGATAAATCATTGTCCAACATGAAAGTGAAATGGAAGAGATATGAATACATCCATACATCGATTCAAGGTGCAAGTAGTGTTAAAATAATTGAATTACGAGAAGAATAATTTTTTGTGATAGACTTTTTGAGAAATTTTGAGGCAGAAATTTACAAATACACCAAGCATTCCCATAGAGCTCGATGGCAAGACTTGCAATTCAAAAAATCCCATGAAGTTTTTCCACCAGAGACCATTTTGTCAGTAATTGATTTTGCAAAAAACTGCACATTTGTTCCACAAAAAGAAATTCAGAGAGAATAATATCATTCTAACCAAGTCTCCATGCTCATCCATATTCTATATATACATGCTGAACAAAACGTCAATCATATAGAAAGCACCAGTGAAAATCGACATATTATTAAAGAATATCACTTTTATATCAGTGACGATTGTACACATGATACATATTTTGTACAACATTGTTTTGGAAAAATTTATGATTCCTTGAAAAATCGTGGAATAACATTCCATGAACATTGGATACGGTTATATAGATGCGTAGGTCAATTCAAATCTGCACGATCATTCTTTTGGTTGTGTTGTCTTCATAAGAAAACTTGCATTAAACATTGTTGGAATTTCTTTGAGACTAGCCATGGAAAAGGAGAACATGACGGTGCAGGGGCATGCATAAAACGAGCACTTCGAAGATATCAAATGAACCCCTTTGCAAGCCGACTTGTGGATATGAAAGAAGTTGTTCAATGGTGCATCGCTACTCTAAGCCATGAGACTAACCGATCAAGGGAAGTGCGAAGGTACATTCAATTTAATTTTTATTAGACATCTAATTTTAAATAGTGTACATTTATCACAATGATTATCTTTGATTGTATTTTGATATCATATTTACATTCTTCTTTAAATTTTCCATATAAAGGTTTTTTTGGCATATTGGGATCGAAGACGTAGATAGATCAATTGGAAATGACATTGAAACAATAAAAGTGACTCGAAAATTGCATTCAATTAAAACAAATTTGTCTAGAAATGTGTTTGCATTGGATAAAAGAAAATATTCTTGTTTTTTTCATGTTTGCATAGACAACACAAATCCCAATGACGTTTGTGAAAACAAAATGTATGTAAAATATTGGAAACATACAGAGCTAAATACAAAGGGAACAATGTCCTTGCAATTTTTGAAGAAATGCAATCAGAGGAGACTACAATATCATCCAATGGTGATCGAGTTTCTGATGTTGTTAGAGAAGGTAACATTTGAATTTTTTCTAATGATAAAGATCTAAAAATAAATTTAAATACATAATTTTGTTAAGTTTGTTTTATTGTGCAGGAGATGTTTTTGCTGTAATTGCACCTACTGACAACAATGAAAATGTGAAGTATTATTTGATGCATTGCATTGAACGAAAAATGAAATTATTAGAAAACTATAATGATCACAGATTTCCATATGAAAGAGGATCTATTATACTAAAAGGTTATTTTTTCAGACAAACTAATCAAAGTGGGGATTTTGTTTACTTTGAAGACTATGAACCTGATTTCATAAGTTGTCAATATAGTCACTTGGTGTGTGCAGCATGCATAAAGTTGATAGAGGTTCAATCAAAGAAAAAAATGGAAAATGTCAAAATCCGATCATGAATGAATTATTGAAGATGGCATTCCATTGGAATTTTTTTGATTGAATTTCCCAACAATTTATTCTCTTTGGATTATATGTTTTAGAACTTCCAGTAATCAACTAAAAATTGAGCTGCCTTGTTATGTTATCTGTGCAAGTGTTTGCACATGCACACTCTAGTATCAACTGAAAGTAGCTGATTTTCTATACATGCATTGATGAAAAATGTTGCATGTATTGGATATATATATATATGTGTGTGTGTGTGTGTGTGTGTTCTAGAATGAAATTAAATGTTCAAGTAGTTTTACTATGTGCATTGATGAAAAATGTTTCACATACTCAATATATATGTTCTAGAATGCAATTAACCGAAAGTAGTTTTTCTATGTGCATTGATGAAAAATGTTGCACGTACTGGATATATACATGAACTGAATGTGCCTAGTTTTTCTTCTGGGATTTTCTCGTAAAAAGTATCCACAATGTAAATAAATCATCCACAATATAGTTTTGTACAAATATTCCTTTCAGACAAGAGACTCGGAGCACTTCTCCGACTTTTGGAGGGATTTGACCCACATCTCTATTCCTGATTGAAAATCTAGTACAAAATTTGTCTATCCAATGGTCGGATATGTTCTATGTGCATTGATGAAATATGTTGCACGTATTGGATAGATATATGTTCTAGAATGCAATGAATTTTTCAAGTATTTTTCCCATGTGCATTGATGAAAAATGTTTCACGTACTGAATATATATGTTCTAGAATGCAATTAACTTAATGTCATCAATTTACCAATTTATAAATCAACAAGGCTACCCAGTTGAGTGCATTAATGACATTGACCCCAATTCAACAAACATATATCTACTTCTTATATTTCCAATCAAAATTAAAGGGATTTTTATGGGAACGAGGCAGAACATATGGCCCATGAACTACTTTTTATAGGTCAACGAAGGTATCATCATGTGGGAAAATGTTTGGAACACTTGATTGCACTTGAAAATAATCTTAAGATTTTTTTTGATCTCTACATACTATTGTTTGAGTGAAAAAAATTTCCAATGAAAAGAACATAGCTTTTCAATCCAACTAACCATATCAATTGAGCTCTATTTGAAAAAAAAGTTAAAAAAACCAAAAAGCCAACAAAGTAACATCCTTGGTTGTTATTTTTATTGGAATAACTAAATCATGTTAAGGATTCTCTTCATTGAAATTGTTTTTGGATGGAGAATCCTTAAAATATGATTTAGCTATTCCAATAAAAATGACAACCACGAATGTTATTTTGCTGACATGTTTTGTTGGCATGTTAAATTTTCTTAACTCTTTTTTCAATTAGAGCTCAATTGATATGGTTAGTTGCATTGAAAAGCTATGTTCTTCCCACTGGAAATTTTCTCACTCAAACAAGAGAAGAGTATGTAGAGATCAAAAGCAATCTTAAGATGCCAAATGTACTTCAACCATCCAAAACTTGAGTTTTAAATTTTTTTTGATTATATCAAAACATTACTTCACATGTCATGTCAATTGTAGTTCAACTATCCAATAAAAACATTTAACATTATATCACATATAATGATACATTTTTGTTATATAATGATACATTTTTGTTAGATTAATATACATACAAATAAATGTATACATATACATGTGTATTTATTACAAATTGTACATGTATGTGTTAAAATAATTGAACCCTAACCATTAACACATACCGTTCCTGTGCCCTCTTCCTCATGAAGAATCAGGTCTTGCCAACCATTGCGACAATTATTTGCATATATTTTGAGATCTTCAACACCCATGTTGTCAATCTCTTCATCTGTACAATACAAAAAATTGGCGCGTGCATTCTCATGTGCTCTTTGTCAATTTAGACAAACATCGACTCCACCCAATCTACTGTGAAGATTGTCGATGATGGCATCCCTTGCTTCTCGACTAATTTGATAAGTGGCATCCATCTCTGACCGCAAAGTTTCGACCCGAAAATTTCGACTCCCCAATGGTGGCTCAGGGCGAGGCAACTCAAAATCACGCCTATTGCCCCTACAGTTATACAATTGACCTTTCTTATGACCAAAAAATTCAGACAGAAGGTCATTGTAATTAGGTTTCATTTCCAAAAATAATTTTGCATAAAAAAAATTTGTAAAATAAAAAGGAACCTCGTCATTCCATGGGAGTCTTCCATAGGCCGCAAGGTGCCTATCATACAAATAGTGAGCTATATTGGGGTGCTTGAAATATTGCACCTTCAACATCTTTCTTTTCGGCCCTTCTTTGAAATTAAACATTGACTTCGCCATTTCTTTTATAACTCTTTGTTTTACATCCTCCCATTTATTGGGACCCATTACTGTTTCCTTTTTTTTTCTCATGACTTCTACAAATGTTTCAATTGTTGGCCCAAGATTTCTATACACAACTACCAGTTCGCCTAAAGAATGTGTAACTATTTTGAGGCTTCGTCGACTCTCAGCAGGTAGAGTCAAAGCCATGATATCTCTCTGCAATTTTGCGTTGTTGACACCTTTATAAGGTGCATTGTGCCATATTTCTTTCCCATGGTATATCAAAAATGTCAGCCGGATAAGTTGTGGTGGGTGGACAACCTTCTTTTTGAATGTAGTGTTCTTCCCTACGTCCTTTTTTACCAACATTTGGAGCATTTTTAGCCTCTACATGAACATATAAAATTTTGTATATTAGAAAAAACACATGTAAACAAATTTGTAAAAATTGAATGAAAAAAATATTGAAATTGATGGCAACCTTGACATGGTTGGCTAGCATCTTCCCCACCATAAAACTGTTGAGAACCAGAACGACCTTGCTGAGAACCAGCACCACCAACCATTGATTGGCCTCCAGAGGAGTAAATATCACCATCTTCACGTAATCTGCTAGCACTTATTGATGGCCCTCTAAGGGGATTTGAGCCACCACTAACCTCTCGAGACGAGAGAGAAGCTTCATAAAAAAATATGAATTTATAATCAATTGAAAAATAAATTCATACATATAAATACACACGTACATATTCATTGATTAAATTGCGTTCAAACCATACCATGACTAGGTGAACCATGGGCATGCTCCATGGATGGAGTAGAGACCCTTCTCCTCTTATTGGCTTCTAAAAAATAAAAAATGAAACTTAATAACAACTAATTTAACTCACAAAGTTGATAAAAAATCAATTCCATATTTACACACATGTATGGAGATTTAAGATTATATTTAAATACCATGAACATTTTTCAATCCCTGATCCCCCCCCCCCCTCTCGTAGAGATATGGGATTATGTTTATCTTCTTCGTCGTTCATCCTCCATGATATATATATATCTACGGTGGCCATTTACAATTATTTTTTTAAATGACTAATTTAAAATAAATTCAAAATAAATTTTAGAAAATTAATGTAATTTAGTGTACACAAATTATGTAAAACAAAACTTTCAAAGCACTAATTGATGTGTGAAAGTCAATTTAAGCAAAAAAAAATGATAATTTCCCCAAATTTCGTTTTACATGGTGGGAGAACACTTGGTATAAAATTGAAAAAAACACATTTTCATTAAAAAAAAAGGTGAAACTCCATTTAAACAAAAATTTCTTGAAGTCCTCGCATTTTAAGTTCATAAAAATGTGAAGTTCAACACTTGTTGCAAATGTGAAGTTCACCAAGTTGCGCTTTACATGGTGTGGTGGGAGCACACTTGGTATATAATTGAAAAAAACACATGGTCATTAAAAAGACGCATTTATAAGTACACAACACACACATATCCAAGATATGTTACAATGTCAATCAATAAATTTTGAAAGAGAGCGTCTCAACACAGATTCATCTTTGAGAGATGAATCTTGAATTTTTGAAGAAGAGCATCTCAAAACTAATTCATCTTTGAGAGATGAATCTTGAATTTTTGAAGAAGAGTGTCTCAAAACTAATTCATCTTTGAGAGATGAATCTTGCATTGGCATTGTCCCATATAATTCTAATTCATCTATTAATTCATCTTTGATAGATGAATCTTGAATTTGCATTGCCCCACGCAATAGAACAACATACATCTTTTTCACATTTGTACAATGTCTTATACTAAAAAATTGAAATTGGCTAACAATATTGTTTGCTATTCCATGCAGTTCTTTTAGCCTCTCCTTCTTAACTTGGCACACGCCATTCATTTGGTTGCACACAAGTTCAGAATTGGTGAAAACTACAATTCCATTTGATCCATACTCCATAGTTGTTCCCAAGCCTTCTATCAATCCAATATAATATGCGTCATTGTTTGTTGTTCTTCCCGGTATATTCATTTTCCTTTGGACGACTTTGCTAGTCGCAATATTGGAAAGCACATATGTAATCACTGCTTTCCCTGGATTGGGATAGAAATAAACTTCTATGCATAATTTCCATTTTTCAACCATATTTAATGGTTTTCTTATCCCTGAAAAAAACAAATCAATAAAAATATATATTAAATTGACATTTATTGCAAATGCATGGGAGTAATGACACAAGATCATGAGATAAATGAAGAACTTCTATTTAGATCTATTCCAGAGATTGAATGTAGGGGCATTTACTAGATATGTCACCTTTCATAAAAGATGAGATCCAGAAGCTACTTGGCCCTTTACAGACTCTGCCTATAGAACTTGTAGAAGGTAGTGTACTTGTAGAAGTTAACACTACCTATCCCAACTATACCCTATGAAGGGTGTAGAGGACCCGTGGAATCACTCACACTACTTTACGTAGACATAAGGGTGTATAATAATGCATTTGTTTTACATTGAATATTTTTCATTTTAAATTAAGAATTTATTTGAAACAATTACCTATATAAGGTTAAAACCTATATGTTAATGTGCATGTGTTTTACATTGAATATTTTTCATTTTAAATTAAGAATTTATTTGAAACAATTACCTATATAAGGTTAAAACCTATATGTTAATGTGCATATGTTTTAAATTGAATATTTTTCATTTTCGTAAGAATCTATTTTCAAAACAATTAACTATATACTTGGTTAAAATATATATGTTTTGTATCAAATTAATTTTTGTTTCTAAATACTATGTTTTTTACATTGAATATTTTTCATTTTATTAAAAAACTATTTGAAACAATTAAACTATATAAGGTTAAAACCTATGTTTTGTATCAAATCACTTTTGGTTTCAATGGGAAAATTTTATGGCTAATTTGTGTTTCACACGTTCAATATAAAAGGTTTTTTCTCTCTCTCATTGTTTGAGACCATGGATATGAAAATAAAAAACTTCTATTTAGATCTATTCCAGAGATTGATTGTATGGGCATTTACTGGATATGTCACCTTTCATAAAAGATGAGATCCAGAGGCTACCTGGCCCTTTACAGACTCTACCTATAAAACTTGTATAAGTTAACACTACCTATCCCAACTATACCCTATGAAGGGTGTAGAGGACCCGTGGAATCCCTCAAACTACTTTACGTAGACATAAGGGTGTATAAAAATGCATGTGTTTTACATTGAATATTTTTTATTTTCATAAGAATCTATTTTCAAAAGAATTAACTATATACTTGGTTAAAACCTATATGTTTTGTATCAAATTACTTTTTGTCTCTAAATGTACTATGTTTTTTACATTGAATATTTTTCATTTTATTAAAAATATATTTGAAACAATTAAACTATATAAGGTTAAAACCTATGTTTCGTATCAAATCACTTTTGGTTTCAATGGGAAAATTTTATGGCTAATTTGTGTTTTACATGTTGAATATAAAAGGTTTTTTCTCTCTCTCATTGGTTGAGACCATGGATATGAAAATGAAAAATTTCTATTTAGATCTATTCCAGAGATTGACTGTAGGTGCATTTACTGGATATGTCACCTTTCATAAAAGACGAGATCCAGAGGCTACCTGGCCCTTTACAGACTTTGCCTATAGAACTTGTAGAAGTTAACACTACCTGTCCCAACTATACCCTATGAAGGGTGTAGAGGACCCGTGGAATCACTCAAACTACTTTACGTAGGCAAGGGTGTATAAGAAAGCATGTGTTTTACATTGAATATTTTTCATTTTCTTAAGAATCTATTTTCAAAACAATTAACTATATACTTGGTTAAAACCTATATGTTTTGTATCAAATTACTTTTTGTCTCTAAATGTACTATGTTTTTTACATTGAATATTTTTCATTTGATTAAAATTCTATTTGAAACAATTAAACTATATAAGGTTAAAACCTATGTTTTGTATCAAATCACTTTTGTTTTCAATGGGAAACTTTTATGGCTAATTTTTGTTTTACATGTTGAATATAAAAGGTTTTTTTTTTTTGTATCAAATCAATTTTGGTTTAAATGGGAAACTTTTATGGCAAATTTGTGTTTTACATGTTGAATATAAAAGGTTTTTGTTTTGTATCAAATCACTTTTGGTTTCAATGGCAAACTTTTATGGCTAATTTGTGTTTTACATGTTGAATATAAAAGGTTTTCTCTCTCTCTCTCATTGTTTGAGACCATGGATATGAAAATGAAAAACTTCTATTTAGATCTGTTTGAGAGATATGGCTAATTTGTGTTTTACATGTTGAATATAAAAGGTTTTTTTCTCTCTCTCATTGTTTGAGACCATGGATATGAAAATGAAAAACTTCTAATTAGATCTATTCCAGAGATTGACTGTAGGGGCATTTACTCTTAGGTTAAAACCTATGTTTTGTATCAAATCACTTTTGGTTTTAATGGAAACTTTATGGCTAATTTTGTTTTACATGTTGAATGTAAGGTTTTTCTATCTATGTTTTGTTGAGACCATGGATATGAAAATGAAAAACTTCTATTTAGATCTATTCCAGAGATATGGCTAATTTGTGTTTTACATGTTGAATATAAAAGGTTTTTTCTCTCTCTCATTGTTTGAGACCATGGATATGAAAATAAAAAACTTCTAATTAGATCTATTCCAAAGATTGACTGTAGGGACATTTACTCTTAGGTTAAAACCTATGTTTTGTATTCAAATCACTTTTGGTTTCAATGGGAAACTTTTATGGCTAATTTTTGTTTTACATGTTGAATATAAAAGGTTTTTTCTCTCTCTCATTGTTTGAGACCATGGATATGAAAATGAAAAACTTCTATTTAGATCTATTCTAGAGATTTATTGTAGGGGAATTTACTGGATATGTCACATTTCATAAAAGATGAGATCCAAAGGCTACCTGGCCCTTTACAAACTCTGCCTATAGAACTTGTAGAATTTAACACTACCTGTCCCAACTATACCATATGAAGGGTGTAGAGCACCCATGGAATCACTCAAACTAATTTACGTAGACATAAGGGTGTATAAGAATGCATAAGGATGCATGTGTTTTACATTGAATATTTTTCATTTTCTTAAGAATCTATTTTAAAAATAATTAACTATATACTTGTTTAAAACCTATATGTTTTGTATCAAATTACTTTTTGTCTCTAAATACTATGTTTTTTACATTGAATATTTTTCATTTTATTAAAAATCTATTTGAAACAATTAAACTATATAAGGTTAAAACCTATGTTTTGTATCAAATCACTTTTGGTTTCAATGGGAAACTTTTGTGGCTAATTTGTGTTTTACATGTTGAATATAAAAGGTTTTTTCTCTCTCTCATTGTTTGAGACCATGGATATGAAAATGAAAAACTTCTATTTAGATCTATTTGAGAGATATGGCTAAGTTGTGTTTTACATGTTGAATATAAAAGGTTTTTTCTCTCTCTCATTGTTTGAGACCATGGATATGAAAATGAAAAAATTCTATTTAAATCTATTCCAGAGATTGACTGTAGGGGAATTTACTCTTAGGTTAAAACCTATGTTTTGTATCAAACCACTTTTGGTTTCAATGGGAAACTTTTATGGCTAATTTGTGTTTTACATGTTGAATATAAAAGGTTTTTTCTCTCTCTCATTGTTTGAGACCATGGATATGAAAATGAAAAAATTATGTTTAGATCTATTCCAGAGATTGACAATAGGGGCATTTACTAGATGTGTCACCTTTCATAAAAGATGAGATCTAGAGGCTACCTGGCCCTTTACAAACTCTGCCTATAGAACTTGCAGAAGTTAACACTACCTGTCCCAATTATACCCTATGAAGGGTGTAGAGGACCCATGGAATCACTCAAACTACTTTACATAGACATAAGGGTGTATAAGAATGCATGTGTTTTACATTGAATATTTTTCATTTTAAAGTAAGAATCTATTTGAAACAATTACCTATATAAGGTTAAAACCTATGTTTTGTATCAAATCACTTTTGGTTTCAATGGTTTGTTTATTAGCTAATGTGTTTTTATCAAATCACTTTTGGTTTCAGTATATTCTGGAATCTTCTATAACCACTTATTAGGCCTATCAATATGTAAAGTTAATATGTAATTAGAGCACAGTGAATATGAGAAGTCGATACGATTACATGATAAAAAATTAGTAGAGATAAGCAGTGTTTCCATATAAATTTATTTACTTGTCTCAATCGTAAATCAATAATATTGAAAAAGTCGATGTATCTGATTATAAAGTAGGAATTGTGGAACATTAAGGAAACTTCAATCAAACATTTTAAAGTTTTCAGAACTAAATTCTATATGAGAAGTAATGATGAAAAGTTAGGAAACTTTGATGTTCCCACGAGGGAATATTTTTGGGATATTTATAAAAAAGTAAGGCATATCCTTGCTATAATAAAAGAGAGCATAAGATTGTGGAATGCATAAATTTAAAGTTTGATGAAGAGCTACTTGGTAAGAAAAATAACTTAAGGAGGAGGTAGATAATACTAAATAAGTTTGTAGGCTAAATAAGGAACTATATGGACTTAAACAACCACCACCAGCATGGTAGTCTTTAAGCTAGACAAGTACCTTAAAAAAATGGGTTTCAAGGGGCTAATAATAATCTATGGATAAAGGCTCATGGTGATGAATTACTAATTGTGTTTGTGTATGTGGATTATATTATGTTTAGAATCAATAAAAATCATCTAGTAAAATATAGTAAAATATTTTGGTGAAGAGATGAAATTTGAATTTGAGATGTGAATGATTGGAGAAATTATCTTTTACCAAGGACTACAAGCCATAAACCATACAAAATTCAATAGGCATATCCATTTCTCAATATAAATACCTAAGAGATATGTTGAAAAGTTTGAAATGGAATACTATAAACCTAAGTGAATCTCCATATCAAGTGGATGGAAGTTGTGTGTAGATGATGGATGATGAATGACCTAAGTGAATCTTCATATCAATTGGATGCAAGTTATGTGTAGATGATGGATGATGATCATAACCTTTACATCTATATAATAGGAAGCTTGATATACATAATAAGGTTTAGACTAGATATAATTTTGGAATTTATATTAGTTGGAATATTTCAATCAAAAACTAAACATAGTCATCTATTACCAAAAAACAGATGTTAAGATATTTGAAAGAGACTACAAACAATGGACTATAGTACCTAAAAGGTGAGAAATTTACATTGACAACATAGAGAGATTCAACTAGGCTTGTGTGAATGACATGAAACGTACAAGTGGACAATGTATAATTCTACTTAGAAGAGTCTTTGGTTGCATGTTTAAGCAAGAAAGATTCATTACTTTGAAAATGTATAATTCTACTTAGAAGATTCTTTGGTTGCATGGTTAAGCAATAAAGAGTCATTACTTTCTCTATCTAGAGTAGAAGTGGAATACATAGTAGTTACTTATTTTTGCAGACAAGTGTTTTGGATGAAATGGGATCTACAAGATATTAAGGTAAATTTCAGTGAACCTATATCTATTAAGTGTTTCAATACAAGTGTATAATAATTTCAAAAATAAAATATTCTACTTCCTTCAATCACTAAACATATCATCATAAAGTACCACTTCCTCACACAACAAGTCTTTGAGAAAATAGTGAAGATGGTGTAAGGATTCTGGACACCACATATCTCCACAATGGTATGATATTGTCCACTTTGGGCCTAAGCCCTCATGGCTTTGCTTATGGGCTTTACCCCAAAAGGCCTCATACCAATGGAGATATTTTTCCATCCTTATATACCCATGATCCTCCCCACTTCTAGTCAATGTGGGACTTTGGTCGTATACCCAACAATCCTCCCCTCGAACAAAGGACCATCGAGCCTCCCCTCAAATGATTATCCATCCATCCACTCTCTACCAACCAGGATTCTCCGCTCCAATGCGTTGGAAGCACACGCCTTACATGGAGCACCACCTGCCTTGAGAGCTTGCTCTATCCCAGGTCAACTCCTCTTCACCGTGTTGGGACCAGGACACGTCCATGAAGAATCCGGAGCATACCGCCTGTCTAACCGAGCTCATCCATGGATCCCATCGTGATATTACCGGGGCCCACCACCTTCGTTCGGCATTCGAGGATTCATCCACTTCGCTAACTTCGGGGCATGGCTCTGATACCACTTGTCAGGATTCTGGACACCACATATGTCCACAATGGTATCATATTGTCCACTTTGGGCCTAAGCCCTCATGGCTTTGCTTATGGGCTTTACCCCAAAAGGCCTCATACCAATGGAGATATTTGTCCATCCTTATATACCCATGATCCTCCCCACTTCTAGTCAATGTGGGACTTTGGTCGTATACCCAACAGATGGAATACATACCCACAAAGCCTCTAGTTAGAGAACCATTTGAATATGTGAGAAAAAAATTAGGGATAGTTGTTGTAAATTATTGTCACTTATTTGACTTCAATGAGAAGAGCCTAGAATATTACAGAGAATATGAAATTGAGTGCAATATCAATGTGGGAGAGTACACAATATCTAAGGAGGAGAATACAATATAAGGAAGGATTAAAAAGAGTAACAAGAAGCATATGATTGTGTCAATAATTTGAAGTCGTCAAAAATCATAACAAAGGACCATCATCAAATTGAAAGATCAAGAAGTCTTCTTCATGAAGAAGCAACATTAACTAGGTTCATCATTTAAAGGTTCATTTTTTAATGAAAATATTTATGGAAAAAAAAGAGTACATATGTATATATAATTTATATAAACATGTAAATAAATATTCTCAAATGTACACAGTAGTATTATAAATGTTCATATATAATTAATAGATGTTGAAGATGAGTCTAGCTCATTCTTTATTGGCATTATCATAACTTTCTCAAAAGCTCCTCCTGAACATAAAAATGAATATGGAATGAATCATTGTACATTATGATAAATATTGTATTTAAATGAAATTTGATCTATGAATAAAAAATAAAATGGGATCTCTTCATATATGTGAGAAAAAAATTAGGGATAGTTCTTGTAAATTATTTTCACTTATTTGACTTCAAAAGAAGAGCCTAGAATATTACAGAGAATATGAAATTGAGTGCAATATCTATGTGGGAGAGTACAAAATATCTAAGGGCGAGAATAAAATATAAAGAAGGATTAAAAAGAGTAACAATAAGCATATTATTGTGTCAATAATTTGAAGTAGTCAAGAAGAATAACAAAGGACTATCATCAAATTGCAAGATCAAGTAGTCTTCTTCATGAAGAAGCAACATTAACTAGGTTCATCATTTAAAGGTTCATTTTTTAATGAAAATATTTATGAAAAAAATTACATATGTATATATAATTTATATAAGCATGTAAATAAATATTCTCAAATGTACACAGTAGTATTATAAATTTTCATATCTAATTAATAGATGTTGAAGATGACTCTAGCTCATTCTTTATTGGCATTATCATAACATTCTCAAAAGCTCCTCCTGAATCTAGAAATGAATATGGAATGAATCATTGTACAATATGATAAATCTTGTATTTAAATGGCATTTGATCTGTGAATAATATGGAATTAATCATTGTACTTTATGATAAACCTTGTATTTAAATGACATTTGATCTATGAAAAAAAGAGAAAATGTGATCTCTTCATATATATATGTTTGTGAGAGAAATAAAAAGAAAAGGTAATTCCACCATATACAAAGGCATATCCTGTTCGTGACCTGATATGTTTGGTTTCTTGAAGCATTAATCACCAGAAGATTCATGAGATCCACATTTCCTGTTATATGAAGTTTTATGCCGGAATGTGATACAACATTGTCGATTGTGATATTTGTGTAAATATGAAAATAGTTCTATGATATCAAAATTTTGTTAGGATATTAAAACGCAAAATGTTTAGAATAACTTGGTCTAGTGTAGACTTAGGTAAGGTGTGTTTTTACATACATTTGTAACTTATAAATAAAACGGTCCACGATTTGTGGTAGTCAGGTGATTATCTCACCTGAAATATACGCGACACTTGATCCGTGGCTTAACACCCGATTGATCCATGATCTCTATTTAAAGAGCATGGAGGGTCATTTGTCCAGTAACCGTTTATGAGAGAAACATATGTAACTTTTCTTTTTATATTAATAAATTGTCTGAAGTGGCCGCGTTGGCTCAGGCCGTGGACTGTTTCCCTCTTTGAGGGTTTTAACCATGTGATTATACTGGTGTATTGATTTGTGATCTATTTGTGAGTGGTGACCTTTGGTTCTTGATCTAAGGAACTTACCATATAAATTCCTACATGGTATCGGAGCTAATTTGAGGGCCGCATCCGTTGTTGATCAAAATTCGAAGCCAATTTGACTGCATTCGAATGCAGTTTTGTAGATATACTATTAATGAACATTTTTGGGATTGGAGAAATATTTGGTTGTGTCCAAAGTTTCTGTTACAATGAGGAACGCCTTTCATTTCATGTGAAAAGGTTTCTAGCTACCCAAGTTATGACAATTTAGATCTGCAGGTATAAAGCATCTATTTTGTAGTTATATTTGTTAATAGTTCTACTTATTTCGGTTTTTTTTTTTTTTTTTGTATTAAGATTTTATTTATTTGCTGGATCTATACCCTCTTCTTTGTGTATGCTCTTTACTATGCGCTGCATGTGATTTCGAAAAATCAAAAATAGTAAAAAGGGATTTGTTTTGCTACGTATGCTCTTTCCTTGCGTCTTTGTGTGATCTCAGGAAATCAGAAATAGTGAAAAAAGTGATAGTTGCCAATAAGGCTAACTGAAAATCTAACATTCTGCCATAAGGCTCATTCATCATATTCTGAAGATTTCAAAGGATATTGACTTCTTCAAACAAAATCCAAAAATATAATCATTAGAAGAGATGTAAAGTTTGATGAAAACTCTGAAGCCTACTAAAACCCTAGTTGGGGTAGGATTACCTTTCACAGGCTTTGATCCGACCGTGTGCCACCTCTCTCTCTCTCTCTTCTATTTTTCATATCATTCCTTCTATTTCAGATGATGACAGTGAGGATGAAAATCCTCCTCCACCTCGTGCAATTGTTCCTTATACTCCATCGCTTCCAAGATGGATCCGCACTACTCGGGATGCAGCAGGTTCTCTTGTAGGTCACCCTATCGATCGACAATGTACACATTCTCAGTTTGAAAAAACTTCTTCATGGTAGCTCAAGTTCCAGAAAAATCTTTGATCTTTGAAGCAACCTTTGAAGAAGCCTCCGGTCATCAGCTTAGAACAAAGCCTGAATGAAGAATATCATTCCTTATTGGAAAATGATACTTGGGATCTTGTTCCTCTTCCAAAAAGAAGAAAACTTGTTAGATGTAGATGGGTTTACAAAACAAAGTTTGGACTAGATGGAAATGTGGATAGACATAAAGCTCGTCTTGTCGCTAAAGGCTTTTCACAAGCTGAAGGCCTTGACTATACTGAAACCTTCTCCCTTGTTGCCAAAATGAATTCTATCTACATTGTTCTTTCCCTTGCTTCCTCCTTTAAATGGGAAGTTCATCAGATGGATGTTAAATATGCCTTCTTACATGAAGTTTACATGAATAAATCTGGAACAACCACAACTCAAAAATAACTCTAGCCTTGTTTATGCATGTGGAGGTCTCTCTGTATTCGAAACAGAAAGCTCCCTTGAAACTTGGTATGCCAAAATGGATAGATTTCTATGAGATAATGGCTTTTCTAGGTGTCATTCTGACAACACTATCTACACCAAGAAAGTGGGTAAGTCATTCACCACCCTTTTTATTTATGTTGATGATATTCTCCTTACTAGTAGAGATCTAAAAAATATAAACCATGTGAAGTATAGCCTCAAAAAGAAATTTGAAATGATAGACTTAGGACACTTGCATTATTTCCTTGGTCTTCAAGTCTTGCAATCCAAGAAAGGCGTTACCCTCTCTCAGTCCAAGTATGCCTGTGCTCTTCTACACCACTTTCACATGGAATACTGTAAGCCAGCCCCTTCTCCCTTTCAGTCTGGAGTCAAGCATTCAGTCACTTGTACTACCCCTAAAGTTGATGCTACCTTATATCGTCAACTTGTTGGTAAAATTCTGTATCTAAGCCACACCCGTCCTGACCTTTCCTTTGTCGTTGGTCTTGTCGCTTGGTTTATGCACCAACCTCATGAAATTCACTGGAAAGCAGCTAAAAGAATCCTTCGATATATTTGAGGTACATTTTAGTTCAGGATTCATTACAGTGCAGGACCATCTCCATTCTTGATTGGTTTCACTGATTCTAATTGGGCTGGTGACCCTGATGATCGAAATTATACTGTAGGATATGTATTCACTCTTGGTTCAGGACCTATTACATGGTCTTGTAAGAAACAAAGTGCCATATCTCTTTCTTCAGCAGAAGCAGAGTATCGTGGTGAAGTTGAAGCCAGCAAGGAAGCCATGTGGCTATATCAATTTAATACGAATTGGTGCTATGACGTCGTCAAATACACTTTGGTGTGATGATGAAATTATGATACGACTATGTAAAGATCCAATTAGGTATGGGTGTGTGAAAACACATTTTAACTCGCCATTCGTAGCTCGTTCATGATACGTGTTCTTGAAATCAGTGTCCCCAACTTGCTTCAGTCAAGTAACGATGTCTTTATTGAAGGCGAATTTTACCAAACTTCGATCCATGCTTGGAGTTCAGGAAAGTTGTCATTAAGGGGGGATAGGCTCTAATGCCTCCTTCCTTCTCCTATTGTGTCACTTTTATAAATCCTTCAATCCTATCCAAATTTGTTCTTAAGGGGGGATGTTAGGATATTTCGACACATAGGAAATAGGCTCCTTTTATGTCACCTTTGTAAATCCTTCAATCTTATCCCAAGTTGTTCTTAAGGGGAGATGTTAGGATATTCCGACACATAGGAAATAGTTAAGAATAACTTAGTCTAGTGTTGAGTTAGGTAAAGTGTGTTTCTTTACCATGTACATTTGTAACTTATAATCCGATGGTCACGATTTGTAGTGATCTGACGGTTATCTCTCACCTCAGTATTAATGACACTTGATCCGTGGCTTAACACCCGATTGGTCCATGAACTCTATTTAAAGAGCATGGAGGGTCATTTTTTCGGTAATCGTTTATGAGAGAAACATATGTAACTTTTATTTTTATATTAATAAATTTCCTGAAGTGGCCGCGTTGGCTCAAGCCGTGGACTATTTCCCTCTTTGAGGGTTTTAACTATGTGATTATACTGGTGTACTGATTTGTGATCTATTTGTGAGCGATGACCTTTGGTTCTTGATCTAAGGAACTTACCTTGTAAATTCCTACAAAGGCCAACATGGGATCAAACTACAATGTTACATTTCATTCCATCACTACTATTCCTCTAAATCCTTTAGCTTTGTATTATGAAAGAACATTTATATATGCTATGCTATATTTGAATGCTAGATTTAAATGTATACAAATGGTGAATGGTTAAAGTATTAAAGTAGAAATTGGTTGTAGGTCTTATAAAAGATAAACTTCATTTGTAGAAGAAGAATTAACATCACATTCTTCATATCTCTCCAAAAGGACTATATTTATCACAATGTTTTGAGTAGATCATGAAGATAATAAAAAAAAGACATTTGGAAAAGGAAAATAAAGATCTAAATGCATATGACAGTCAAACAATGAAACAAAGCTCAAATAAATACTAATATTGCAGGGGAATTTCATACATGCAATAAAAAAGACAAGAAAAAGAGGGAAACAAAAAATTTCACCATCAGATATCATTGAAAGAGACACCACTAGTACTGATATATTGAATAACTTCATACATTGAACTACTAAAAATGGAAATGAAGAAACAAACATCAATAGACTCTAAATGGCCTTTCATACAATTATTTTTTTGACAGAACCCTCTAAGACTAAGACTAATGCCCTACAATGAAGTTTTCACATACTTCCAAAAACAATAAAAAACAATTTATGTTCTAAAGAGAAAGAAAGAACCAACAAATATGTATATATCTACAAAAATTTCCTAGAATAGAAAGCAAATAATGGGTGCC
The DNA here is from genome assembly GCA_034641835.2 of Pinus albicaulis. Lineage (NCBI taxonomy): Eukaryota > Viridiplantae > Streptophyta > Pinopsida > Pinales > Pinaceae > Pinus > Pinus albicaulis. Next base: position 830,722,058 of record CM076582.1, on the reverse strand, counting down.
AGGTATGAGGTGACATAATGTAACTTGAAGAATAGAGTTATAATTCTTTACTCTATAGAATTGATAGGTGCAGAGATAGCTGGAGATAGAAAGGAAAATAAAAATAAAGTTGATAATGAATAGTGTTAAGAAATCCCTGCAGCTCTGAAACCTTACAGGAATTTTCAGAAGCAGCAAAAGCTTGAAGAGAATGATTTTACCGGGGCCATTTTCGAATGGAAGTTTTATGCTCCCCAAGAGTTTAAGGCCTTGGAAACCATGCCTACAAGGGCATAAATCTATGCCCAGATCTTGGGCTCACTACAGAGTCCTACAGTAGGAATTATCACTACCCTTCAGGCTCCTGCAAGGGATTTAGTGTTTATATTGAAGGCTTATGTTCAGAAGCTAGAGGAAGAATTTGGAAATGCAAGTAATTCATAGATGTTACTAATGGGTGAACCAATCCTTTTCCTTTCAATTTGTAAGTACCATAAATTTTATTTTGGTTCATGAAACTGAAGTAATGTATAACTTCTATATTTTTTATTGATAAAAGTTTAAAATGTTAATATCAAAATTATGTTCTATGACTTGATATTGTACACCACGAAAACCAATGAGTAAGATGTCGGATAAAGTGGTGAGTAGTAAGAGTGGTCAGGGCAGGGCACACAGATCAGAAAAAAATAATAATAGAGCAGTTCATGAGGCAAACCAATGATAATACATTTAACCACGATTATTGCTACTAGAGGAAAAGGGGGCATAATAATAATACACATCGATGGTTTTTTTTCAACTGAAAAATTATGAAGCAATAAAACGTTTTGAATTAATATAATGGTTGTTTTGAATTAAACCATTTAAGCAACCACAAGCTTACTTATATTGAATTAATATAATGGTTTTTTTGAATTACTTACCTAGAAATTCGCTTGGCGTAACTCCTAAGCAACAATTCGCGCGTGCCAAATCAACAACAGAGCAGCAACAATGCCACAGAAAATCAGAACAGAAACCCGCGAAAAATAGAATATGCAAAAAAAGACACACGAAAATGAGAACTGTTCGCGGGTGATATATTTATAAAATATGAGTTTGGCAGAACTATTTTAAAATTCCAGCCGAACTATTGTGGAAAAAAGTTTTCTGCCCCTGATTCTCACAAAAGTGTAACCCAACTTCACATTTTCACCCTTATATATATATATATATATATATATATAGATATAGATATAGATATAGATATAGATATATATATAGTCCATGTATTTTATGTTCATGTTGCAGTCGTACTTAATTTACATTTTGGTGATCATCATGATGTGTATGTTGTTAGGTCATGTTAGATATGTTCATTTAATGTGCAACTTGTAGATAGATGTGTATGTGATAGGATGAGTTATTTGACATGAGATGTATATTTGATGTTTGTGTTGTGATGATGTTAATATATAATGTTAATTGTGTTTTGTTAGATGATCATGATCCCGATGATGCAATTAGTGATTTTGCAGAATGTGTTTTTTAATCAAATTTGATGTTTGTACGATGGTTTTTTGTAATTTTTTTATTTGTAAAATTGTAATTGTACGTGAAATTGTAAAATTGTAATTGTAATTGTATGTAAAATATTTTTAAAATTTTAATTGTATTAATGTGAAATGAATTTATTAAAATTTGTAAATTTTAAATAATTGTAAAATAATAAATCTCGAATAATATGATTTATTGTAACATAATAAAGTTTAGAAAATAAATCAAATAAATTCATGTACTTTAGAATTATCATTATTTTATTATGATCTTAGATACAAAAAAAAAAAGAATTAATTTATGCAGTACACCATTGTTTTTAAGATCAACATAATTGCAAATTATCAAGTGAATTATTGATTTTAACATTAACACAATGAAAATTACCAATTAATTCAAAATACATATTATATTAATATTTTGAAAAACCCATATTAAAAAGTATAAATATTGATGAAATAACACATGTACCATATCACTCTCGGTTCTCATGATCACCCTCATTATCTTCTAGCTCGCATGGCATGATAACACTATTTTTCTCAAAAATATGTTTTGATCTAGGGTCATGTGTCAATACGAACCACCAATCCCTATCCAACACATCTGGGTAAAAAAACACCTAGTTGCAGTGTTTAGGGAAAACATAGGGCTCCTTAGATTCATCCCACATCTTTCTAGAGTTGATACATATCAGCCTACTATCACGATCTTCCTTTACATTATTCTGATCAAAGGTGTCCCACCACTTGAACCTAAAAATAACACATTGGAAAGAAGAAAAATCCACTTCAATGATCTCTTGTATCTTCCGACGTAACCTAACGTCCCTCGTACTAGGTTTCGATCATGGTGGCTAGATCGACTAGATTGATCGAACTCAACTTCCACTCCACAGTCTTGTGTGATGTTTCCAACATCGGCATTTTCTGTGTGAAAATGGTGTCCATATGCCCACATAGATGGGAACAAATGCATCTATTATAAAAAAGTTAAAAAATCATAGTGTCATGTGTCTTATAAATAATAATCCAACAGTTAAAATAGGAAATGTAGATGTATTAATATAAGTTTCAAATTTACATATAAATTAAAAATATTATTACCAAGTTGCTGCACCCAATCCCTGTGTTTAGCGTATCCTCTTCAGCACGCGAGTAACGACCGGTAGCATCGTATTTCTCTCTAACTTGGTTAGTAACCCAACTGTTGGGGCATATTTTTGGCATATTTTCTTTTAAATGATCAGGATAAGGCACACTTCTACCATTCAACCATTTGAATTATTTCCTGTCACTATCCCATTTAATCCTGTTTTGTTCATACAATGAGACCCACGGTTGTGTCACTTCATAATTGTAAAGAACGAATTTATTGATTGCTTCAATTTCTGCATTCGCTGATGAAATCAAACCAACAATATATAGTACTTAGAGATCAAAGTATAAATTATATCAAATTTCAACATGAATATTAATTACTTTTTGTAAATTTGAAAAATTATAAGTCGCTTACTCTTTATCAAGCGCTTTTTTCCACTTGTTTGGAGAAACTCTCCTTCTCTTTTGTCTTCATCCATTTCATCGTCCCAAATCATCGCACCTGGTCTGTTTTCGATCTTCTTGATGTACTCACTAGCATAATAGAAAGACTCATACGATATGTACCCCTCTTCCATAGACCCCTCGAGTTTTTCCCTTTGTTGAACAAAACCTTTCAATTTCTTCATGTACCTCTCTAAGAAGAACATCCAACGACAAGAAACAACCCCAACTAATTCAACCTCATCTACCAGGTGGATTAGAAGATGAACCTGTAAGTCCATGAAACTCGTCGGCAGTTCCTTCTCAAACATACAAAAAATCTCAACTATCTCTTGATGCCACCGTGGAATGCTAGCCACATGAATCTCCTTTGACGTGATCCAACGTACAAATGTAGATAATTTAGATATGGCACATCCTAGGTCTTGAGGGAATTCATGTTTCACACACCCACGCATGAACAAAGGATAATGACACTGCAAAGTTATAAACATGTGCAATAATATACAAAATTAGTTATGTTTTATGATCCCCACATGGGATAAAATTTATTAATATAACAAATAATAAAATCATGCTTTTGACATTATATGTACTCTTAGAAGATTCAAATGGTCATGCGATTTCAACCCTGACAAATGGTCATCCATGATGAAGCAGCGCCGTAGTGAAGACCTGTATGAAGTTGGCACCCTCACATCCATTATAACTTCCTTTGCCAAAGATATATCATCTTTTTTTTTAAATCCATGGGACATCACCTTCTTTGAAAAACCATGAATTAGAGGGACCAGCGCCTGCCTCTGATCCCATACTTTCTAATCGTCTTGGCCAATATTTCTTTTTAGTTTTTGAAGTAATAAGATCTTTCCTAACCGCCAATGTGTCACTTTGTTTTGATGATATGTGCCTCCATAAAGAAGATGAAACATTTTTAAATATATGCATGGGATCTAATAAGTGGGCAATCTTAAGATGCTCCCAATATGGGAGGTCATAAAAGATAAATTTCCTTTTCATCCCAATGGGAAATTTCTCAACATAGGTGTCGAAGAAATCTGGATCATCGAACATAGGCTCCCCATTTGAATCGAACATTTCTATGAACTCCTTCTCCTTCTCTCTCTCATATTCTCTAAGCCATTCAGCTGGTGTCATTATTGGAGGCCTTTGGGTTCTCTCTCATTTACCATTGAAAGCGGATGCTGCTCTTCTGTAAGGGTGTTCTTCTGGTAGGAATACCCTGGAGCAATCATACACTGGCTTTCGTAGGTCCTTGGACCATCTAGCTTTCAGAGAAGGTCCACAACATTTACATCCAAAATACCCTTTTGTTACAAGACCTGCGAGAATATATTTTTATACATTAATTAATATGCATGTCACGTTAAATAATATCATGAAGATCATAACAAATATTACAACAAATTAGATAACTAATATGTGAAATAATATTGTTACATATATAAACAAATCAATAAATTAAACATGTAATTTACCACAGAAAACTCCTAAGCCTAGATAATCATGTGTTGTGTAAGCACATATGCCATACAACGTAAAATTCCTCTCTGTTGTGATGGGTCTTGATACATCGTATACACTTATCCCATCCCATAATTCCTTCAATTCATCTACCAGTGATTGTAAGTAGACATCCATATTATTCACTTGTCTTCTACCAGGGACTATGAGAGTCAACATAAGATGTTCATTCTTCATTGACAACCATGGGGGGATATTTTTATTGATCACTACTACAGGCCAAACAGAATAGTTGGTGTTCTGGAGGGAATATGGGTTGACGCCACGCATGGCTATGCTGAGTCGTAGAGTTCACACTTCATCCTTGAATTTTTCGGGCCATGTATCCTCTATATGCTTCATGGCTATTGAATCAGTTGGGATTCACATAACTCCCAACTCACTTCTTTGTGAGGCATGCCATCCTTACAACATAGCTAATTATTTTCAACGAAAGAGCCTTTGAATCCTTGGGATTATAGGCATGTGCCCCAATATCTTAAAAGGAGGACCAATACATGATTTACCCTTCTTTTTTTATTTATCATACCTGTCATGCCCACATTTCAAACACATCTCTTTGTCTGCATAATCTCCTCTATATAGAATAAAATCATTTGGAAATGAATGATATGATATGTACTCAACACCCAACATTTTCAACAATTTCTTTGCCTCTTCGCAACTACCACGCAAGACATTATCACTCAGAAGAACCCTATCTTTGAATAACCTGTAGTCGGTGATCATGGAAAATATATGTTAATAAATTTACATTAATGCTAATATAATTATTAACGTTCATAAAATTTACCATTTGTAATGTTCATTTCACTGTATTTATTATATTACAAATTTATATAAGGGGAGTACTTTATGGTAACTTATCTCAAAAGTTCCAAGAAACATGCATTTGACAAGCCAAACTTTGCTTTCAAGTTGTACAGTAACATCGTTGTCCCCAATTGGGTAGACTTTGACTGACCACTAGGTCTAAAGAGAGGAGTGGTAGAAACAAATTTAAGGCTTTTGAAAAAGGTGTCAGCGATATGAGCATCATCCCCTAGCTAATCATCATTTTGGAATGCATCTAACGACATTGTCTCCATGGCAGTTGTATCCCTTAAGTAATCATCCATACCAACCTCTATTTTATTGCCTCCATTGTCAGCTTGTGAAGAACTACTATTTCTGTAGTCATTCAGAATTGTTGAATCTGGACGTAGCGGGAATTGAATCGGTGGTTGATTCAACCATTCTTGGTATCGTTCCTCTCCGATTTTTTCTCTTAATTCAGTATTCTCTTAATTTGACATTGTCGTGGGGTGCAACGAAAAATTCTAGGTAGGTTGTTCATCATCACTAGAATCCTAATAATTAATTTTATTTTTTTTAACATGATTAGTACAAAATATATGATATCAATTAGTTACCACGTTGACAATATTGCATGATTATAAATTGGTTTGACATTGAGATAATTACATTTTAATCAATATATATACCAAATAATTATAATTATAATTACCATCATTGTCCTGGGATTGTGGCTAGAAGATGCAATATTGTTACAATTGGCAGAGTGAAGCGGTTGTCCATTTTCATCTACCAAATGCACCTTGCAGTATGCAGCTCCTAATAAGAACTTCCGACATTTTGGAGCAGTTTGAATATTTTTTGCATCTGAACTCGATGCTAAATCTGCATGAACTTGTAAATTTATATACATTATAATTTTAATTAAGTTGTGCATGATTGACTGCATAGATAAAAAACATAAATTCAATTAGATAGTGAAAAAATAAAACAAATCTGAAGTAAATATTACGTCTCCAGATGGATAGGGAGAACTCCGCGATGGAATTTCAGAAATATTATGGAATGAGCTGGATTTTGAAGAATTTTCCATTCCATATAATATATGATATTTTCTCCCTGCATTTGAAAAAAACAACAATAAATTTTGGTGCACAAACCTAAATGTAATTTCGGTGCGTAATGTATAGATAACCGCACCGGTGCATTTTTGGTATTGTGCATCGGTGCCATTTTATAACCCGACGCACTAGTCTGGTTCGATTAAAGGACGCACCGGTAAACGAATAACCGTAAATAGCACAATCCTATTTTATTTAAGTGAAAAAAAGCGGTAAATTGAAAAATGGGCGGCAAAATATTTTCAAAAATCTAATTTCATAAAACATTTCTTTAAATACTAAACACTTTTCATTATTTCACTATTTTTGCAAAAAAAATTAGCCAGATATTTGCAGGAAACATATCTGGAGCAAATAGAGCGTGAGAGCATTCTAGAGCAGGGAAATACGTTCGAATAGAAGTATTCAGACAATCAGAATTCCAAACCTTTGGTGATTCAAACCTTGTACCATAGAATTTCAAACGATGTGAGTAAAGTTTATTGTTTTTTTGCAATTTTTTTTATGCAGTAAAAGAAAAAATCAAAGTCTATTGTTTTTTTAACTTTTTCTGTAGTTTTTTTTATGAAGTAAAATAACAAAATCAAAGTTTATTGTTTTTTTTAATCTTTTTTCTGTAGTTATTTTTACCTTTTCTACAGTTTTCAGAAACAAAATAAAAAAAGAAATCCATTTTTAGAAACAAAACCCTAGACTTCTTTTTTTTTCCCTTTCTTCTCCCTATTTTTGTAATTTCAGAATTATGGCTTTTCAATTTAGATTTATAGGATTTGTATAGTGATAAGAAATCCAACCCATGGGACAAATTGCATAGTCAGATCCCAATCCATGTTGGTCCTTGCATCAATTTAAAAAAAAAAAAAGATTTGTTTTTGTCGGTGTGCCTTGCATAACATAGCGCACTGGTGTGCTCTGTTATATCAGCGCACCGCGAAAGTACAGTGATAAAAAATAAAAAATAAAAAATAAAAAAAATTATCAGTGCGCAATATGTAATATATGGCATCGGTGCACTATTTCATTATAGCGCACTGCAAACGTGTTGTTTACAAAAAAAAAAAAAAAAAAAAAACCATTTTAGAAACAAACCCTACATTTTTTTTTGTTTTTTCCCTTTCTTCTCCCTATTTTTGTGATTTAAGAAGTAGGGCTTTTCAATTTATATTTATAGGGTTTGTATTGCTAAATATAAACCTAAAACATCCAACCCAGGGGAGGACCTACATAGTTAGATCCCGATCCATGTCGTCCCTTGCGTAAATTAAAAAAAAGATATTTTTTTTGTCGATGCACCCTGTGTATAGAAGCACACCGGTGTGCTCTATTATCTCAGCGCACCATGCAAGTACTATGATAAAAAATTAGAAAAAAAATATTTTTTTCAGTGCGCCATTTGTAAAATATGCAGCCGGTGTGCTATTTCATTATGGTGCACCGCAAGCGTTCTATTTCGGAAAAAAAAAAAAAAAAAAAAAAAAACACTTTCAATAAGTACAAACCTTGCATTCTTTTTGTTTCTGCCCTTTCTTCTCCCTCTTTCTGTGATTTCAGAATTAGGGTTTTTCAATTTAGATTTATAGGGTTTGTATTGCTAAATATAGACTTAAGACATCCAACCGACGAGATGATTAGCATAGTCGGATCCCAATCCATGTGGGCCCTTGCATGAATTTTAAAAAAAACAGATTTTTTTTTATCGGTGCTCCGAGTGTAACATAGCACACCGATGTTTTGTATTGTACAAGCCCACCACATAAGTAATGTGATAAAAAATTAATATATATATATATTTTTTATCGGTGCACCATATGTAAAATATGGCACCGGTTTATGCTACAAAAATTAAGAGTGGACTATTTTTATTATTTTATCATGGTTAGTCGGTGCGGTGATTGAATTATAACACATCGGTGCTCCTTGTTGACATATCTCACCGTTTGTTCTATTATACTATTTCTGTGGTGCATTTGGAAGACAGCCACGCACCGACGCTGGTGCGTACATCATGAATGGCGCACCGGTTTCTTGAGATTTTTTTTACTTTAAAAGTTGACAATTTATTTATAAATATATTGATGGATGATATGGTACAGGTTTAATATTGATAAAGAAATGACTCACAAGAGATCAAGTAACAAAAGTACTGATAACACATCAACAAAAGCAAAAAATGCAAGTTCTTTGTAAAAAAAATTCAAAAAATATTATTTGTGAACTATATGTAAGTTTATCTAATATGTATTGTTTACTGTGTATCATGCAGAGCCACAAAATGACGAAGCTCGATAAGATTATTTCTAATCTAGGACCAGAAGAACGTAAAATCTTGATGGAAAAATTGCAAAAGGATGAATCAGGTGAATGAAAAAATACTATCGATTCAATATGAGTTTATTTTTTTAGTTTTCATTAATAATATAATTAAAATTGTTAGATAACATGTGTGAAACATTCTATTAATTCACATTTGTTTAATGTTCTACAAGGACCAACAACTCAGAAAAGGAATGTTGTTCTAAGAAAAGAAAAAAATAGAACATGCAAATGAAAATGAATTGCCCCTTAGCTCATCTGGAGTGGTGCTAGAGGTTAACGAAAGGGGGAAAAACTTTTACAAAAGTTTGAGGGATCTAGTGGAATGAATGTATAGACGTTCTTTCCACTTACAATACAAAACCATTCCAATGATTCCAAGAACCAAATTTTATATAAACTACAGGAAGAGTTTCCAGAGAATTGGTTAATGAGACATGTCGGACTTTTAATATCCAAAATGTATAACAACAAAAAAGAAGGAATGAAAAAGTAATATTCCTTTAGATGTTTATCTAGAATTATTTATAAATATTACTTTTGTTATACTTACTTTTCATATATCAATATAAAAATTAAATAGTTTATTGTCATGTTACATTTTCAGGAAGATTATGAAAATCTCAAAAGATGAACGAGCTAATATCAGAAATATGATAGTAGGAATGTCCAAAAAGGTGTACAAGGAGATGGTTAAAGAAATGGACAAAATTGCATCACGGGAGGAGCCATCTCAACAACAACGTGCTTCAAATGTAATATGTAATCATTGAATTTTTAGATAATTAGGTACAATAAATAAACAATTTAGCATTAAATATTAATTTTCAAGTATTTTCTTACAGAAAAAAAAAAAAAAAAAAATGGAACCCATTCAGCACATAAAACAGGACGACAAGGAAGAAAATGATTGATATCTAAGTTTGTGAGTAATTGTTACTTCCTTATAACAACTTAACTAGATTTCATTTTTGTATTTTTTAAGTTTTTTTACAAAAATCATCATTGAATGTCTTCAAACAGGTGCTAACATAAAAAGAAGAACCATCAGAGGAATTGATTGAAATTGGGTTAAATATGGGTTGTCAATATACGTTGGCATATCAGAACTTAATTGTGGAATTTGTAAGCATCTATCAATCTTGTTTTACTTAGCTCTGTCTATAATTAATAGAAAAAATAAATCTTTTATATTAAATATATGATTTGTTATGGGGTATAAAACTTGCAGGAAACAAAGTATAGCACTACGCCAATAGATCAAATCTTGAAAGATGGCATGTTACATGGTTTTGAAAGAATGTGTATAGTTTATGAGTCAATTGTTGCATTGGTACGCCATTTCTTTTCGATTTACATTGATGTATATTATTTAATATTGCAATTTTCATTATTCTCACCAATGTATATACACTCATCACAATTTATTTTTATGTTTGTAGATGGAAGGTGAAGAAGAATAAAACAATCAACACCGTGAACAAAACATTCTTGAAAATAACCCAATTCATGGAAGTAGCTCTGGCAGTGACAGTAGTTCAAGCAAAGAATGATGATCACTATGTTTGGATATCAAAGCAAGGCGTTGTATTTTTTAAAATGTCTGTGAAATCAGACATTTTCTTTAATGTAATGGACATAGTGTCCCAATTGAAAGATAAAGGGATACCAATAACTATCCCATTTTGTATGACAAATAATGTCTTATTCATATATATATATATATATAATAATGTTTTAATTTATTATATTGCATTCTCTATTGTCGCTATTGCGTTCTCCATTGTCGTTCTCAAATGCACTAATAAAAATTTAATTCATGTGAATATTGTTATAAGATATATATGTGTCGACTTTTGATGAATAATGAATTTTAAAAAACCACAACAATTATGATATGATATAACAAATTAATCCAAACACCACATTAAAATGCATTAATAAAAATTTAATTAATATGAATATTGTTATAAGATGTGTCGACTTCTGATGAATAATGAATTTAAAACAATCACAATAATTGCACTGTCACAGGTCGATGTTTCTAAAAAATACAAAATGAAAACCGATGTGTGTATTCTTATACTGGTGCACTTGTATTCTTAAGCGCATTGGTGTGTTTTTACGACCTATGGGCACCGCACAAATGCCAAAATCAGTTAAAAATATCGAAGCGTTTGTGCGGTACGACGCTCCAGTGTGTTTATGTCTATATACGCACCACTGTTGTTTTACGACCTATTAGCACCGCACGAATACTGATACCAATTATAAATCTCGGTGCGTTTGTGTGCTACTATGCACCGGGGCATTTTTGTGTCTATACGCATCGGTGCATTTGGACGACCTATAGGCACCACACGAATACCGATACCAATTATAAATCTCAATGCATTTGTGTGATACTGCGCACCAGGGCACTGATGTGTCTATATGCATTGGTGTATTTATATGACATATTTTCATCGCACGAATACCGATACCAATTATAAATCTTGGTGCATTTTTGTGAAAGGGCGCACCGGTGCATTTCTATAAGTCTACGCACCGACGCATTGATATGACCTATGGGAACCGCTCAAATCCCAAGACCAATTAGAATGACCCAGTGTGTTGTATCACCAACACTACGCCCGGTGTTGTTTTATACCTTAACAACCCGATGCATTCTCCTTCGACCGCCCCGGGGCTCCGGCTACAGGTATGCACCAGTGCGTTAAATCTTGATTAGCACACCGATGAAAAAAACATCTGTAATAACCTCTGACCGCCCATTTTTTTTTAGTTTTGTTGAATTTTCGTTAAAAGCTCCGCCAAAACCTCCGTAACCATAAACGAATGTGGTAGCATATGTTTTTTTGACAATTTTGGCCAATTTTATAACACTAAAAACCTCTTTTATAACCTCCACTAGAGGGTCTTTTCCTTATAGTGATGCAGCCATGAATGTTTATTGGGCCATATATTGTCAGAGATGGGCATGATGTGTTCATGTGTTGATTACAGGCGTTTGACAGAGATTTTCATCTGAATTTATTTAAAGAAGGAAAATTGGCTAAGTAACATAGATTATCATGGGCTTGCTTCTTGATTCCCATGACACTTGCATAAATGTTGTAGTCTTGATTCTTCCTGATCGCGGAAATCACCTATGGCTTGTTGTGACGTGCCTGCAACACTACCTATAGGTGATGAAAAAGAAATCCACATGCTAACCCAACAATTTTCCCATGGTTTCTTAGTGAATTGAGTTGGTCTAAAGTTGGTGGTCTAATTTTTAGTTTCAAGTGTGAATTGACATGTTGTATTTGTAATGGAAAGCATTGATGATTGATTTCGTCATTGGCCTTGACCTAGTCAAAATTAAATTTCGCCATCATGTGTTCGAATTGGTACAAAAAACTATAGAAAATTGATTTGGTCACCTGAGCATAATGGAGTGAATTTGATGGGAATGGATCTCATTGATTTGGTCCAAAAAGAATTCATTCTTAAGTGTGTTGTTGTGGACAACACAAGATTTGGATGGAGAGTGAACTACATATAAATTTTTACATCTTCACATCGTATTGTTGGATTTAGGCAGTCATATATATATATATATATATATATATATGGAGCATGAAGATGATGTTATTTGGATGTCTGCGTTGAAAAGACTATGAAAAGCCCAAAATGTATGCACTATTTAACATGAACGTTGTAAGATTGTATAAAGTATTTTGTTATAACTTGTGTGTTATAAATTGATTAGAGAAAAAGCAATGTGTGTGTGGGTATGATCATAACATTGCTTAACCAAATGGCAGATACAACGTGTGCATCCTAAGATGTGTTGTTGTATGTGTAGTAGTGCATTTAATTTTTAGGACCCAAATTTTGATCTTGTGTTACAGAGTGCTATTGATCTGACAAGTTTATGTTGTTGGGTTTAGTGCATTGTTGTTCAGATATTAAGCATTTTCCTGTAATATTACTAAATATGAAATGTAAGGTCTATTGATGTACTTCCTACATGTGTATTGTATATTATATTACTATTATTGTGTGAGTTTTTGGATTAGATAATGAATATATTTTGGTAAGAGAGAATGATTTGGTACACTACTAATATGAGTGCGAAAAAGATATTATGTAGTGTGCAGTGGTTGATTGCAAAATGTGTGATGGTTGAGATCGTGTTGGCCTTGAAAACACGAGGCCAAAGATTTTGATGAGGTTATGAACTACTGAAATTATTATATGCAGGGTTACTATTGTTTGTGTGAGGTTCATGACAAGGATTTTTCTTGATTTGTTGATGTGCTGGAGAGATTGTTTATGTTGGAGAGAGATATATTTGAGTTTGATTTATTGAGCCTAGTATGAAAATGGATGAAAGTGTGGCCCATAGTGATTGTGGAGGTTGGGGCCTCCGGCAAGTGGTGGCTAGATAAGATAGGGGGTTGGGGATTCCTATATGGAAGTGGACAAAAAATTATTGTAGAGGTGGTGGCTCCTTGTTGGTAGTAGCCAGGAAATTGTTGTAGGGCTGGTGGCTCCTTGTTGGTAGTGGCAAAAATAACATATATAGAGGACTAGTATTGGATTCTAGATAGTTTGGGCTAGTGTATTAATGTACAAGAAATTAAATAATAATATAGAAGAAAGAAGTAGAGGAGCATGAGGGTGTTTTTTCTCCCAGAAGGGTTTCCACTAGAAATATTTGTGCTCCTTGTGTATGATTGCTATGATTTATTGTGAATTTCATATCCCTTTTTTATCATGTGTTGATAATTTTTTTAAAAGGAAAAAATTTAAATAATTTCTTAATAATAATCACTATTGATTCACCAACACCACCCCCCCCACCCCCCCTCTCTCAGTAGTGGCCTAGTTACCAATAATTGGTATTATAGCGAGGTTCCTTCTTGTGAAACTTCACCACTATAAGGTAGATCATGGGTAACCAAGAAATTATTATAGCATATCAAGTTTCATTTCTTCATGGACTTGATTATGCGACATGGAAGGTGATATTGGTAACATAATTCATTACTCTTGATGTGAATATTTTGCTTTCAATAGAGCGTGGTACGTAGGATAAGTTTGATGAGGAAGCCAAGAAAAATATTTTGGAGGGATTATTAGATCATGATTCAACTAAGGTGGGATGTTTTCAGACAACAAAAGCAATGATGGTTAAATTGCACTAGATTTATGAAGGAGGAGGCTTACATTATTTACAAGGACTTAAATATCCTTGGTACTTAGATAATGGCACAAATTTCAAGGAATATCCTCACAAATGCAAATAGGGATTAAAGGAAAATACTCCAGATGTTTGATGATCAAGAATATGAGCTTAAAGAAGATATTTTCAAGTTAAAAACTCAATTAGAGAATGAAAAAAGAGTTAAATAAGTGATGGGAATCCAACTTAAAGGAAATGAAAATGAATGTTGAAAGTTAGAAGTTGAGGTTGCTTATCTAAGAATTAACCTAGAAATTTCTAGCATGCAACTATCTCGATATCAAAAGATTGAAAATAGTATCTTAGTCTTGAATGAGATTCTCACCAATCAAAGATACCTTCTCATCAGGACTGGTTTGGGTTTTAAAGAATATTCATTCTCCAAGAAAAAAGGAGAGAAAGTAGTGGAAAAAAAAGTTGTAGAAGATCATAAATCCACTATAAATAAAGCCAAAGGAAGCCATAAGAAGCAACAACAATAAGGAAAGTCAAGGACGAGAAGCACTTATCAACAAAAAAAAATGAGTATATTACAATAAAAATAGACAACATCATTCAAGAGGAGAGAAGAAGCAACCAAGAACTTCTCCTTTTCATGGTCCAACGAATTAGAAGCCAAGGTGTCAAAGTTTATTATATGGGTATTGTTTTTCTTGTAATGGTTTTAGAACTTGAGCAATAGGATGTAAATATTTTTCAAGAAAACATAATTTCTTGAATGACAACAAAGAATCTCATGGTCTTATTGAATGTTTCAAATGTGGAAACATTTTCCTCAAGACATCTTTTTGTAGATTTGGAAGGATGAAGCCTTCAAAAGAAGAAACCCATCCATTAAATACAAATAAGGTGCGGAATAGAAAGGAAGCCCCTATCACATCTTGATATACTAAAATGTAGAAGAGAAAAGATTAGATGCAAACATATATTCATAATGGCCCTCCAAAGGACTTCAAGGAAGGACATTATGTCATTAATACTTCAGCTAGTGGCTTGAAAAGACTCAATCTACTCAAGGGGATTAGATCCTTGATTTTTTCTCAATAAAATATGGCTTCAAGAGAAGCCAAATATGATAGTTATAAGAAACAAAAAAATCAATATCTAGCGCTATGCAACTAATTATTTTTAGGTCCACAAGTTCAACAAGAGGCATAGTAGAATAATGCATGAGCTCAGGGGGAGTTGCAAAAGGCTTGAAGGTACACATTTCCAGTTTATCTTCATTTCATTATCGTAGAAAATGAATATGTTTGCAATCATGTGAACCAACCATGTATTGTTCTTGTTTATCAATTGGTGTGTTCATGATATCCTTTGGAACAATGCGTTGTTGAACCTTTCTTCAGGAAAGAAAAAGAAAATGTCCAATAATTTATTTAAAGAAACAACCATGTATGTAAAGATAGTAAACCCCTCAAAGGGAGAGTTTTTCAAATCAAGAGCTTGAAACTGCGAAGAGATGGCACATGTTTAGGGGGGGAATCTCAAATACTTATGATGGATCAATAGATTATTGTTGGCATTATGAGTCCCTTGCTAGAAAAAAAGGGAAAAGACATAGCTAGAGGAGTTTTCCATGATTTTCATGATTTTATTATATGATATTGATTTATTTGTGCTCCATAGAGAGAATGATTATGCTATATATGGCTAAGTACAATTTTTTTTTCTCATATTGAAAGCTTTTAGGATCACTCTCAATGATTGTAATTTGTTAAATAGTCCTCACACATGAAGGAAGGGATGGTGTTGTAGGCATGTGTTCTCTCTCTCTCTCTCTCTCTCTCTCTCTCTCTCTATATATATATATATATATATATATATATATATATATAGGTTTATCTATTTTGTATGTTGTTGATGCACTTTATGTCATGCACAATTGAGATGAAGGAAGGGATAGTGTTGTAAGCATGTGTTCTCTCTCTCTCTCTCTCTCTCTACTTTATGTCATGCACAATTGAGATAAGGAAGGGATAGTGTTGTAAGAATGTGATCTCTCTCTCTCTCTCTCTCTCTCTCTCTCTCTCTCTCTCTCTTTGCTTTATGTCATGCACAATTGAGATAAGGAAGGGATAGTGTTATAAGCATGTGATCTCTCTCTCTCTCTGCTTTATGTCATGCACAATTAAGATAAGGAAGGGATAGTGTTGTAAGCATGTGATCTCTCTCTCTCACACAATTGAGATAACGAAGGGATAGTTTTGTAAGCATGTGATCTCTCTCTCTCTCTCTCAATTGAGATAAGGAAGGGATAGTGTTGTAAGCATATGATATCTCTCTTTCTTATGTGGATTGCGCATTGAGGATTGCTGCTACAAGATATGATGGAGTTAGTACAAACACTGATTTTTGAGTACATGTTAATGATGAAGAATAATATATTTTATTTCTTGCTGACTTGGTAACCAAAGCTAAGTCATGTATTGCAAAGCTCTTGCTGTATATATTAGAGATCACTATTGTTGCATGAGTATTAGTATTGTACGAGTACTCTATTGAGATGAATGTTGCAAGTTGTCCATGGTTCTTGAAGTAGGGTTTGGTTCGTATTTCTCATGTATCATGTGGATTTTGTTAGAGTTAACATGTTTTTTCTATTACTAATCATATTATGAGTTGATAATTATCATTACGTTGAGATTGTATAGTTTATATTGTAGATTTTGTGGACACATATGACTGTAAATGTTGTTGGCATGTTGATTTCTATTCAGTGGTTTTTGCAGGCAAGTGTTGGCATGTTGGTCCAGCTCACAGAGTGTTTCCCTTTTCCATTCATGTCAAAGGGGAGGAGAGAAAGATCATATTGTTGGGTATTTGTAGGAGGATGCCATCAATGCCAAAGGAGGATATTGTTGGTATTATGGCAAGTTTGCATTGATGTCAACTCAAGATTGTCTCATGGTTTAATGATGTGGCCATTGAGTGTTTATTGGGTCAAATATTTTCATGTATGGACATGATGTGTTCATGTGTTGATTCCAGGTGTTTGACAAAGAAAGGAATCTTAACTGATTGAAAGAAGGAAAATTTGGCCGAGTAAAAAAGAATGTCATTCGCTTGCTTCTTGATGCCTATGTTACTTGCATAAATTCCAAAGTCTTGCTTCTTCCTAACTGAGGAAATCACTTTTGGCTTGCTATGATGTTCCCAAAACACCACCATATTTGTTCCGGACCTGAAATCACGAAGATATGATCGATTAAAACTGAGATAAAACAATGTGCAATAGAAAAAATAAGAACTTGAATATTTTGCACAACAAATTGAAGGTCTTGCATGTTAACATAAATATATTTCATAACCACTACTTCTAATCATTTTACACTCTTACTTCTTCTTCTTCTTTTCAGAAAATCGTAAGAAGACAAACCTTGGGGGATTCTTGCAAATGTATCTTCATCTACACTATACTCCTTAGAAAGCATGAGAAAAGGTTGAAACCTGTTATTTACAACGAATATTTCCAAGTAATATTGCTCCAACCATTCAATGATTGAATCATGAAACTCAAAACAATCCTCTTGAGAATCCTAAAATATTTGAAAAGATGGAAAAAGCATGGGATCAGGATGAGAATATTGTAAGGGAAAATGAATCTGCTCATATTCAGAAGTCTTGTCAAGATAGTGAGGGCCTGACATAACCATCAAAAAATGATGAAGTGCCTCAACTGCTTGACAAATATTTGAATGGTGAGATAAACCATAAATATTAATCGATCTGAAACAATTGTCATTAAATATATTGGTGGGAAAATTATAAAATGAACGATAGTTAATATTATGATCAAATGGACTGTTTTTGGTAAGAAATTCTTGGTTAGAAGACAACAAAGATAGATTAGTTTGAACATATTTATGAATTCTTTGAATAAGTGAATCATCTTCCTTGCATGATAAATGTAACAAGTGATTTCCTTGTGACTGGTCGTGTGCTATACTGGAATGGTAATCATTGAAAGAAGTGAAAAGGAATGCTAATACAATAAACACATGAGACCAATTAAGATATAGTGAACAAAGAATAGTTTTATTCGCACAATAACTCATGCATTCATTAGCACTCAGGAGGATTTTAGGTGTGATGAAGAATAAGATTCACAATATAAAATTCACAAGAAAAACGAAGAACTAAATATTCTGAAATGAATCTAATAAGCATGATTTCTTTGGCCAAAGATGATTTTAAAAATGGTTAACTTCACAGTTCCATGATTATATGAGAGATACACATTCCAAACTCGAGTTTAATACAACAAATTTTGATGAATATGAATTAAATGAGGAAGGTTCCTGAATCCGATCAGAAATAAAACCTTGAAAGCTCGAAATACTACATATGAAATACCAAACATATTTCAAGAATTATTTTTCATCGAGTGAAACCATGAAAAGAAAGGATTTTGCAAGAGAAACCAGATCTGAATTACTTCGGGGACCTTACCAGAGTCTCAATATCTTGTCATACCTATCAACGAAATTTGAAGTGCCTTGACTCTGTGATAAGTCTTGGAACTTTCAATGATTGTAAAATCAAATTTTGAAGATTGAACCAGATCATGCATGGTGTGAGGATAACTACTACCTTTGATTTCAATTAGACTACTACTAACCATATGGTATCCATATTTGTCACTGATTTGATCATATTTTATAACAATAACCAAATTACTCAATTCGAAAGATTCTCTTGATCACAAGTTCGAAGATGAATGAATTGAGGAAATTTCATGATAAATTTAATTTGAAGAATTGTCTTCATGAAAATAAGATATGGTGAGGGATGGAAAGAATACTCAATGATTTGATTTTTTTATTTTCATCATGGGTAATCTCACCACCATGTGTCAATTGAAAAGTTTACTCTTTAGGTGGAGAGCTTGAAGAGAGTGTATTATCTTCATCATAAGTTGATGCATTACAAATGAGAGTGCACAAGGGATAGTGAGGTTAAGAGTAAGTTTTTTAATAACATATTCTTCGGCTAGATCATATTCTAGATCTCAAATTAGCATCTTTTGGAGGAACCAAAATATTAGTTGGTGTGCTTGGGCTTACATCATCCCATACAATAATGGAGTCGAAATCATCAGGATGATGGTTGTCCAAGACTTCACATTGATCAAGAAAGTCGACTATATTTGATTCATCATTGAGATTATTAAATTCATTATCATCCAAGAGTGAAGCAACCATATTCACATAGAGGACTCTGGAAAAGGGAATAAATATCGAAATAATCCTCACCTTCTTGCTCCTATATCTGCAAAATGTGACTACCTTGCACCTATTCATTGCTTAAATTTGGAAGAGGTTGAATGGGAAGATTAAGGGGAAATGATCCATGAGAAAGAGATGGTAGGGGATGAAAATTATCCAAACCAGATTCAATATTTAAATTACGAGCAATATTATCATCTTGCGAAATAGAGAAATTAGTATTCACCATAGGCTTCATGAAAAATTCTAGGATTTCATCAATGGGGTCTAAATCATGAAAAATGGAAGGGGAATGAGAAGTTGGATTGGGAATTTGATTAGAAAATTTCCCAACTTTATTATCATCACAAGGAGGCACCTTCATCATAAATGGAAAAGGAGCAGGGAAAGGAACAAAAGGAATAGTAGGTTCCTCCTATAAAATTTTAGGTGTCTCATGATTTACAAGAGTTGGGGAAGTAAAAACATCAGGGGGTTCATATTCACTATGCAAAGAGATATGAACCAAACACTTAAACTTTTGTTTAAATAAATCCCAATCTGTGTCTTCTCCTGGAAGTTCATAAAAAAGGTGAAGGAATCGATTAGAAAAAATCTCAATTAATACATTTGGCTTCATTATTGGGTGATTGATTCTTTTAATAATATCCTGGTAAGAATACCTATCAAATGATTTATGAATATTCTTTGCAAGTTGGTCGAATGAAGGGCTAGATGCAATGGGTAATGTATGATACCATCTCTTAACACGACCTTAAAATGTGAGGGTGGGAAATATAGCTGTAACATCCTTACAATGTATTCCATTAGAAAGGAAAAAATGGAAAACTTGAAATAGATGTGCACAAAGAGTTAATTCACCCTCCCCATCAAACATAAATTGGGACAGGTTATGGAAAAATTCCACAGGGATGGAAAGATTAATATCTTTAGAAAAGCAGCCCAGGATTATGATTTGGGGAAGATCCATTTTGGATAAGAAATTCGAAGCAGACTCAATGGGAAAAACCTATCATCTGGCCCTCCTTCTAGCACCATTTGTTGACGGTTGTTGGAAATCTGTCAACTAAGGGGGTATCCTCGATGTGAAGTCCCAATTAGACCTCACACCATTTGGAATAGGATCCCCACCTGAGGTATCGACCTGGATGCCATATATTCTTATAGATTTTCCTTGCCTACAAATTTCAACACAAGAGATTAATGCACATGTAATCTCAGATCAGCAAGTGAGTATTCCTTGTGAAATGTTCAGTTGTGGATAATATCAAGTTCCTTCTATCGAAAGAGAAGAGAAAAGTGGGCCCTTAAAGAAATTAATAGTACTAATCTAGAAAAGGGCACACGACCATATACATATGATACCAATGAAATAGTTCACAAGGAAGAAACAATTGTTAAAGCAAATACAACACACCTTCAACAAGAAAATTACCAAACCCACTGAAATAGTTCAATTTCTTTAGTACAGATTAAAACAACATACATCACAAACATTCAAAGAATAGTCTTAAAATATTCGTGCAATATGCATGAAAGCACATTGGCTCAATGAGCTTCCGAATTAATTAAAAGCTCTAAGATACATCAATACAATGAACATCACTAGCCCCAATAATGGAGCATTAGAGTAGTCACTTTCTCCTCAAAAACAACTATCTTCCTCTCCGATGTCTGGTAGGAGGAACCAACATGAAAATTCATTTACATGAGCAATGAGGGTGTATATATAACAAATGGGGTGACCATTCACGTCCCTTGTGACTCTTGGACTTCCCTCATCATTGTTTGACTTCTTAATGACCTTTTAACTTCATACATGACTTTTCATATTACATGGATGACTCTTGGACTTCCACTTTACATTACATTTTTCCGATATTGAATTTACATAATCCACAAATGATGTGGAAAATAATGACTCGTGATATGACATGACATGACATTAATGACATGGACTGCATGATGATATGGCAGTGTCAAGCTTTCCTTCTTGCTACTATGCCTTCAATAAAAGATGTATCAAATACTTCATTGTCATGAAATATATGTTTTATTCTTCATATTTTCCCTCCAAGGGTTGTGAATCATATAGAGTCTTCATGCAGTCCTGATCTTTGGTCTTTTGTTGTAATCTGGTGTTCCTTCATCTTCTTTCCAGATGATCATCTTATCTCCTCAACTCCTTAGGTGTCTTCTAGCTTGGTCTCATTCTCCTTCTCCTTCTCCTTCATCATAATCATGTCATGAGATAATGGAATACCTACGACTGCAATCCACCCATGAAAATATGAAATCAATATGATAAACCTTTAGCCTAAGATGCTTCCTAAAATAACTTGTTAGGGCTAGAATTGGTGACTAGTTGAGTGACTAACTCAAGGATTGCGTAGTTCCAGAAGCCAAGGTTTGGGACTAAGGCTTCAGACTATGCAATGCACAGTTCAAGATGACTAGGGTCAAAGGATTTCGCAGTTGAGGGACTCAAGGACTCATGCTAGAGGCTTGATCCTTGAGACTGCGCAATGCATAGTTTTGGATGCCTGCGTATAGGGACTTCATAGTTGAGGAACTCAAGAGGTCGAGCTTGAGGCTTGAAATTTTCCAATGTGTATTTGTGGAGGGAGAGAGGCCAAGTGATTGTGAAATCGCATGATTCTAGAGCTCAAGGCTTGAGATTGTGCAATGCTCAAAGAAGGTCAGATGGAGGCAAGGATTGTGTAGTTCTAGAGCTCAAGGACCGGGATTGTGAACTGAGACTTCACAGTGCACAGTCCAAAGAGGCAAGGTTAGGGCTTCAGGGTTGAGACTGCATAATGCACAATTCAGGAAAGCTGAGTAAAGTCAAGTTGCAAGGTGAGGCTCAAGTGAGCAAAGACAAAACTAGATCATGATTACACACTCAGAACAGTTGATGACACAACATTTATCACTCAAAAAACAAGAATAACATGATTCCCTTAATTTGACAACAATGCAACATACTTCTCCAGGTGCGACACAAAAGATACACTTTGTGACGAAAGTGATGACACTTGTGTGACAGTGCATGAAACTTTGGGAATGAGTGTAATACATGTCTACATGATTGGTAGGACTCATCAACACCAAAACTACCCCTTGAAACAATCAAAAACTCCACTTTACATGATAAGTGAGAGTTCCCATGCCAAAAGATGTCATTTTCTATATAAAGATAAAAGTGTGAACGATACTTGCGATATGCGAACGATCGTCAATGGTGAAAATAACACATGCGAGAGCCAAGATAAGATGAAAAAACACTAATTAAGATGAAAGAAGGTGAAGGCGACAATCGAAAACATGAAAGCGACACTTAGGAAAGTGTAGGCGCACAAAAGCGACAGTTTGGAAATCTCACTGAAACAAAAATACAATCATAGCCAAAAGTGAAAGACTGTCAATGAAAGCATGCACTGACTGTCAACATGGGTTGATAAATGCATAGGAACTATCTTGATGGACCATGCTATTCTTATTCAAGCTTGCATACAAAAATGTGCTCATGAACTTGTTGCGGACTAAGCATGTGTGAGCATGTGACTTCGACACTTACAACTCAAAAGGGAGCTCAAGAACTTAACAAAACATCAACCAACCAAGAAGTGACTACGGAACGACCGATCGTACTATAGAACGACCGATCGTAAGATCCATAGTAGGCACCAAAATTCAAGTGTAATACAAATTTTGGAGGGTGAACATAGTTATCGATCAAATAGGCAACTGAACTAGTACCTACTTTTCTGAGGTAGCAAAAAAAACACTCGATTTTGAAAAGTATGAACATTTGTTTAAAAATGTTAGTGATTTTCATGCTAATTTTGAAAAGTATTGATGTAGCATCAACCATTTTTTTTATAGTGGTGATTTTCATGTTGGTAATAAAGCATAAAAATAAAAATAAAATAAAAAAATGACCAAAAAAATCAAATATATAAACATATATATAAAAATAGTAAAAAAAACAAAAACAAAAAATAAAAATAAAAAACAAAACACAAAAAATTTCGAAAATTGAATAAAAAAAAGAAAATTTAAAAAAAAAAAACACATAATTTAAAGAAAATAAATAAAAATTGAATTAAAAAAAATTAAAAAACATCAAAAACATTTTTAGTTATTAAAAAAAACCACATAATTTTAAATAAATAAATAAATATATATATATATATATATATATATATATATATATATATATATATATATATATATATATATATATATATATATATATCTATCTTTAAAAAATTAAAATAGAAAATTTAAAAATAGTTAAAATAGAAAGAAAAAAAATTAAAAGTAAAATTAAAATTAAAAAATAAATTTTTAATAAGAAAATAAAATTAAAAATTAAAAAAAATAAATTAATTAATTAATTAATTAATTAAAAACAAAAATCAAATTTTAAAATTTTAAAATAAAATAAAAACTTTAAATAAAAAAAATTAAGATTAAAAAACCCAAAAAAAAAACAAACAAACAAAAACATTTTAAAATAATTAAAAATAAAACTAAAAATAAAAAATAATATATATACCATTTAAAAAAATTTAAAATTAACAAAAATAAAATAAAAAATAAAATAAAAAAATAAAAAATAAAAAATAAAAACATCTAAAAAAAATAAAAATAAAAAAAACATATATATATAAAATTTAATTAAAACAAAAAAATAAAATATTAAATTAAAAAAATATATTAAAATTTAATAAATTACAAAAAATAATTAAAAACAAATAGAAATTGGGCACCCAGATGGCGGCAGGGTCAGCCACTTGGTGGGCGGGGTGCTGCGTGTAACCTCCCCGACTGCCCAGTGGCCGGCCTCCATCGCCACCTGGGCGGGAGGTCGATTCTTATGATGAGATGTAAATATGTCTAATTACTGAAGAAAAAAAAAATTTAGATAGAAAATTTAAACATTTAACTTAAAAAGAAAATTAAAATAAAAAAATTAAGATTAAAATACAAAAAAAAAAAACACATTTTATAATCATTTAAAAAAACAATAATCTATGTATTTTTTTAAATTAAACCATTTTAAACAAACAAACAAACAAGAAAAAAGAAGAAGAATGAAGCATTTTTAAAATTTTAATTTAAAATAAATTAAAAATTTTAAAAAAAAAAATTACCTCAAAATGTTAAATTTAAAAAAGAAAAAGAAAAATTAAAAATAAATTTAATTTAATATAATAAATTAATTAGTTAAAAAAAAACAAATATTAAATTTAATAAGTAAATTAAAAAAAAATTTAAATGAATATTAAATTTATAAAATTAAAAAAAAATAAAAAATAAAAAAAAATTAATAAATTAATAAATTAAAAATAATAATAATAATAATTAAAAGAAATTAATTTAATTCAAAAAATATATAAATTGGTTGCTTAGGTGGCGGTAGGGGTCGGCCGCTAGGTGGGCGGGGGGTTGCATGCAGCCTTCCCCCGCCCGCCTAGCATCCAGACCCAGCCACGTAGCACCCCGCCTGCCTAGCGACCGGCCCCCGCCGCCACCTAGGCAGAAGATTGATTGCCACCATGTGGGCAGCCCAATTTCTAATTTTTTTTTAAATTAAATTAATTTTTTTTAATATTTTTTTTAATTTATTTTAATTTTTAAAAAAATCAGTTTAATTATTTTTAATTAAATAAAAATAAAAATTTAAAATTTAACATTTTTTTATGTACATTTTTTTATTTATTTTAATTAATTTTTTTTTTTTTAATTTCATATTTTAATTTATTTATTTTTTCCATTTTAATTTTTAATTTTTTTAAATTTTCATTTTAAAAGTGTTTTATTTTTTATTTTATTATTAATTTTAATTAATTAATTAGTTTATTTATTTAAATTTAATATATATTTTTAATTCAATAAAATTTAATATAATTTTTTAATTTAAAATTTATCTGTTTTTAAATATATGTATATTTAATTTAATATTTTTTCTTCTTATCTTTTATTTAAATTTAAATGTTTTTAGTATATTAAAATTTAATATATATTTTTTTTAATTTTAATTTTATTTTTTATTTTAAATAAAAGTTTTCCATTTATTTTTTAAATTTAATTTGTATATTTTAAATTTATTTTATTTTTGAAAATTTATTTATTTTTTGATTTAATTTATTTTTTTTTTTTTCATTTTATAATATATTTTTAAATTTTAATTTTAAAACTATATTTATTTATTTATTATTATTATTTTTTTTAATATAATGATTTTTTTTTCAATCATTTTAAAATGTTTTTTTCATTTTTTTAATATAAATTTTTATTATTCTAAAATTTTGTTTCAACACTTTCTATTTTCCTGGTGTTTTTTGCACCAAAAAAATGGATTTTACTAAAAAAAAAAAGGTTATTCCATAATACAACTTTTAAAAAAAAAAAATGTTGGAAATTTATCCCGAAAAAAAAAAAAAAAAAAAAAAAAAAAAAAAAAAAAAAAAATGTTATTCCAAATTACAACTTTTCGTTTTCAGGTTTTTTTTTTCGTGGCCTTTTGATATTTTTTTGTTAGAGTTCGTGTTTTGAGGTAATAGTTCTCCTTTGATCGGTAACTATATTAGTGTTTGTCTCAATGACAACAAGTGGTATAACACTTCCTTCCATAATGCAACCAAAATTATCCCATTTATGACACTTTATGGATATCAGCTACCATCCGCGACATCATCTTTAAGAGAAAATTCTAAGGTTCAAGGAGTGGAAGATCACATCGAGCATCAACAACAAGTTCTACAACTCTTAAAGGATAACCTCACTCTGGCGCAGAATCGAATGGAACAACATGCATATCAACATCGCAGTGAAAGAAGTTTTGATGTGGGTGACTGGGTATTTTTATGACTATAACCATACAAACAAATGTCCCTCAAGCAAGCTAAGAAGGATAATGCGAAACCACAATTTAAAGGAAAAATATAGCATGGTACATGGTTATACCCTGCTAATTAGGGCTAAAACCGCCTTTTTTTTTGTCACGCATACTTAACAACCATAGAAATAAGTTTTATACCTAAGTTCTAGTCTTTATTAGAAGATATTTAATCCTTTATTGTTGAAAATTATTGGAAGACCTTTTCTTAGGATGCTATATGACATTGAATACCTTTTATTGCATATAATCCAATCTCTAACTTATAGTAGCCTTATTTTTTGTCTAGGCATAGAGTATTTGAACCCTAGTATTAAAAATCTAGGTCATCTTAGGCCTGGTCTGTACTCTATCCAACATTATAGAACTTTATTCCTTACCTTAAGCCATAGTATTAGCACATCCTTTATGTGATTTAGGGAAGCCTCCTTTGTATTTTGATTCCACAAAAGAGTAGGAGATAGGATGTTGAGGTGATGGTGGCAACCCTTTCTCTTGTTACCATAAGTGTTAGCCCTACCTAGTAAAGCTTTGAATCGAGTCTACTAGAATTTGCAACAACATGAGTTGTAGACACATTCTTGTGCAATGCATAAAGCTATCAAGAGATGCACTAAGATATTTTTTAAAAAATGAAAAAAAAAATGTAATTTTATGAACTAAATTGGAAATGTAAAATTGTGAAGGTGTAAATTATCATATATGAAAGAAATTAGTCTATCTCATATTTTCTAAAAAATAAAAAAAAAATAAAAAAATATATTCATGCATGAGTGGGGTGGGGTAGGGTGTGAAACATTAAAAAAAACACATTAAATTCCACTATAGATGAAGATTTCTAGCAAAATCCAACAATTTTGAAGCATCATACAATAAGATACTTGCAGAGGAATAACAAAATCAATGTTGGAATGTCTTAGGAGAACTAGTGGATAATAAAAATGAAAAATCAATTTGGCATTTTTTTTCTAAATTTTCTCTATCATAGTGCAACTTTTATCTCCATCCACCTTGAGTGCAATTATATGTCCGTAGTGCATTTATAAGATATTTTAAAATTTTATTTAAACTTGTCATAGCATGGTTATGCATTAAAAAATTTATTATGAACTAATTTTTTTATCCCGATCCACCTTGAGTGCAATTATATGTCCGTAGTGCATTTATAAGATATTTTAAAAATTTATTTAAGCTTGTCATAGCATGGTTATGCATTAAGAGATTTGTTATAAACTAATTTATTGACGTATGATTTTATTTTATTTTTAATCCCTAAAGCAATGTGATTTATATAAGACACACTATTTTGGTTATATGTTTGGGGCACAATGCCTAATAATTTTTTTTAAATAACATGTTTCAAATTCAAAGGCAGTTTGAATTTATTTCTAACCCAATTTTGGTGTACACAACCATGCTATATATGCTTATGGTTCACGACTTTTAACCCAAAAAATAAAAATAAAAATTACTCTAACGTGACGTTATGGTATAGTAATCACTATAACCTTTATAGGTTTAGAAAGCACCATAAACTATTATTTTTTTAAATACTATATTTAACAAGATTCAACTCATTTTAGTAGTGCACCATGTACCAAGATGCAAAGTGAAGTTGTATGTGATAATGCATATTGATGCATCTAACTATGTTATTCACACTACGTTTAGCTCATCAATAGGTGTGTTATCATAGTGCATCGATGCACTTAGTTTTAGGACCACCAATTAGAAAACCTCTTCTCACCTAGATGTGCTAGAAACCTCCACTAAAAATTAAAAAGGAGAAGAGATTTCATAAAAAAAACTCCACAAAACTCAATTTCCTTGTATTAGATATTAAATACTTTCCTAAATTCAACAAAGAAAAATTATGCGTTCCTCTTATTCAGCGTGTCTTCCTCTATAATGGATCTAAGAATTCAATGATTCTATGTAAAGCCAACCTAGCCTTTTGCATAGGATCTCTTATTCTTTATGAACTCTAAAATATATTCCTCTAACATGGTTGCATATAGCTCTAACTAGAATTTTCCAATAATTATTACGCCAAATAGCTTTAACTAGAATTTTCCAATAATTATTACGATTAATAATATATGGTCCTTGTTTTTTAAAATATGATAAATATGCAGTAGTTTTTTATACGATTTTTTGGAGATTTTGATTATTTGAAAAGCGTACTTTTCCGATTATCCCTCCATCTCTGTCTCTCATGGGAAAGTATATCCGTTTGTTTCCATCGGAGTCGTCTAATGAGCCGGAGGAATTCCCTGGACGGTCAAAATTGGCCGGAATCCAGGGAAAAAAAATTTAAAAATCTTGCAGAAACAGTGTTTGAATCTTGATTTTGACATTGGAAATGGATTCAGCACTATCAAAACCCTGTAGGACACCCAAAATATTAAACTTTGATAGTTATAACATGGATTTAGAAAAATTCCTGCCAGATTTTCTGAAAATCTTATTGGAATTTTCATGATTTTCAGAGCGATTCCTCTGGCTAGTTAGACTACGGCACTGTTTACCTCTGTCTCCGTTTATCTCTATATATACAAACCAAAAAAGCGGCTCCGTACAAAGCCAAATACCCTTAAAAGAAAGTAATGTAAAATCAATTTGTTGGCTTAGTTTTGTAATATATCTCAAGTTTAAGTAAATTATTTTGACGCAAACACTATTGTATTGTACTGAGTGAGTATTATTTTCAGGAGCTCAAAACATTTAAGATCTTTTAAATTATAATAAATTTGTTTTTATTTTGTTTTAAGGATTTTTTTGTTATAATAAATATTATTTTTTAATTCTAAAGCTGATCTCAAACTCTATGAACTTTAACTCATTATATTTTTTTAATTAACAAAGAATAAAATAAATATATTAACTTAATTATATTACATTTTTTAAATTAAATATATATTTTAAAAAATTGCTTATCTCAAAAAATTTATTAAACTTCACAACCATACCATATAATAATGCATTGCTCATTTTCTATCATCTCCACTACTCGGTATTGTTTGGTAAGGTAGTCAACAAATTCCATGATGGATAGACTCGCGTTATTTGACCAAATTCTAATTTGACCAAATATTACATTACACTATGTATTGTCCATTTTTATTTTTATTTTGTTTATTTTGTTTTTATTTTTATTTTTATTTTACTTTAAAATATGAAAAAATATTTATTATAATAAGAAAAAATTATTAAAACAAAATAAAAATAAAAACAAATTTATTATAATTTAAAAGATCTTAAATATTACTGAGTACAGTAATGTTCGCACCAAAATACTATACTTAAACTTGAGATAAACTATAAAACTAAACCAACAAAACGATTTTACATTACTTTCTTTCAAGGGTACTTGACTTTGCACTAAGCAGCATTTTTGGTTTGTATACATAGAGGTAAACTGGTAAACTGACGGAGACAAACAGATGTACTTTCCCATGCTGAAACAGAGATAGAGGGGTAATCGGAAAAGTGCAATTTTTGAATAATCAGAATCTCCAAAAAGTCGCATTATAGACTACTCCAATAAATATTATTGGAATTCAAAGATACGGGAAATAACATACCCACATATTAATGGTAGTCCTATGACCCATTTGCCTCATCAACATTGGTCTTTTGCAGAAATAAAACTTCTTATTTTTTCTGCATTCACCAATAAGCTAATTTCGTGCTTGATTGTTCATTGGAATGAATGGACTTGTGCCAATCTAGTTCCAAGTCTTGGTTTTTTACATTCAAGCAATTATAAAAATATATACCAAGCATAAACCAAGCAATAAAATGCGGTGAATGATACTTTGTTTACACAAATTCTAGCACTCAAATCTATGGCCTTTTTTACTATGCAAACATGACCCTTCAACAAGCTAATCTTTTATGCATTCACCAAGCTAATTCTCTATGTATTCACCATAGATTTATCTATATGCTAAAGAAGCATTCAAAAGGTAAACAATACTCCTCATCGATGTCCATGATGCATTGCAAATGTATATTTACAGTGCAAAATTTGAAATCCCATTCACATATACAAACAACAATTTGGTTTATGCCAGTAAAGGATAGTGTAGCACGTGGTCTCTGCAACACAAAAATTACTTTAACTCAACAATCCAACAAAATATCTATGCATTCAATTTGAGTGTTGGGATATTTGGAGAGCATAAATTGTTGGAAATGTAACTAGGTTTGGTCTGCATAATTATCATTGCACTTATATCAGTATGTTTTTCATGTAAAAACTAAAAGAGGAAAAATAAATTATTATTACTATTATTTTCTAGTCAAAGCATGTTCTTCATGATTTTAGGGTTTATTGAGTCAATAAGAAATTGTCATGAATCAAAGTCCCATTTGGGCTATTTGTAAGAAAATAAAAGAAAAAATTAAAAAAATGAGTCAAAAGAGTCAATTTTTTCACAACAAGACCAAGTCTTCCAACCCATAAATTGTGCCTCTTCATATGGTCAAATAACTATATATTGGCAACTGTGATCTACATTTTGGTAAAGAATTTGATTTATGTGCAAGAAAGAAGAAGAAAATCAACGAAGTCAAAGGAGGAAGAGAGTGAAGTCAAAGGAGATAATTTGTTTTCTTCCCTAATATGTTCACATGTGTGAGTATCTTCTATGCTTTTTCAGAGCCATTATAGGGCCGAGATTTCAAGGATTGACCAGAATTTATAAAGTTGACCAGCGTTGTTTTTTTTTACTTTGATTTGTTGAAAATGGATTGAAGGAGGGTTGACTTGGATCTATGTGGGAATTTTGGTCTTGTTCTTGGGTCTTGGATATCTCACTTTGATCTAATTTTATAAGAAAATGATTTTCTTGGGTTTCCCCCTTGTGGGGTTTTGCCCTGGCTTGGAGCTTACTTTCTTGTGTTCTTTGTTTCTTGTGATCTTAGTGCTTTTTATTTTAATCAATTGTTTGATGAAGAATAACATAAAATTCAATAAGAAGCCAACAAACATTCACAAGTAATTATCAAGGAAGAGAAATCTACCCTAATATACATGCATCATGATTTCTCAACATGGTATTAGAGCTAAGATGAAGAGGAAACAACTTGAAGATGACAATTGTTGGCAGCTTGAAGGTTTCATTGTAGCAGTAATATCTTTTCTATAAAAGAAGCCTTGAAGGTTATCCTCATAGCAGTTATCATTCTCTAAATAATTTGTTTGGAAGATCTTCTTCTTTGACAAGGACTTCTAAGGAAGTTGTATAAATCATTATGAGACATAAATGTAAGAATACTATTAAAAAACATGCACTAGTATTACTCTATACAAAAGGTTTTGTGGCAATAAGATACACAAAATTATTTGTAATAGTATGACATTTTCTCTCCGTGAATGAAGTTTTATGTGAAGTTTGTTGCATACATAACATACAAACTCTAAGTTGTTTTTTTTTAACGTATTCTATATAGTTGAACATATACAGGGGTTTGAAGTTCACTCCTTATCCAAAGTCTTATAATTTTGTAAGAAAATATTTGCAGCCTAAAATTAATCTCTAGGTCAAGCCCTAGACACACCGTTTAAATTAATTATGTTATCCGAGATACATTTATGAATGTGAAGTCCCGAGGTTGATCCAAGTCCATTAACTTAAAGCTCTCTGGGTTTGATCCAAAAGCTCCATGGGTTTGATCCAAAGTAACAATTGGACATTCAACTGCATTAAGAATTCTAGCACTCGTAAAAGTTTCATAATGAAAAGAACCAAATATACAAAAGTTGTAATCTTGTGAAAAAACTAAGAAAAAGATAATCTCTTAGAACACGAATGTATGAGGAACAAACATCCACAATGAACACCAAAAAACACTCACATGACATTCAATATCTTCTACAAAACTACAATATTCGCTATGGCAACACTTCTCCAAGGCACACAAGCTTACTATAGACATTCGAGCCTATTGTAGCTACATATCTCTAAAAATCAGAAGCATCTAGTGTGACACCAACCTGTGCATGTGATACATTGTTCTATGGATGTTGCTTCATGATATATGTGAAGGACAGAAAATATATGCAAGAAAATATATGATCGACTGCCCGGTATGACCAAAGGATGAGCATCGTCGGTTGGATTTTCAGCTTCAGCATGGTCTTCATTATGCTCCTTATCATCAGCAACTGCCATGACAGGGGGAGCAATTGTTTTTCTCGCAGGCCCCGTCATGCTTCCAACCTGTGCGCAGGGTGCCAATAGACATGCCCGAGGGCAGGAGCGATGGGTCGTAGGTGTCGAGTTGGAGGGAAGAAAGGCGCTAACGGTCATGCCTAAATGCATGTGCACACATGTTAAGTCCTGGTTGGGGATAAATAACATTAATCTGATCATTTTGGGTTAATTACAATACATTTTAGTACTCGACTCTGTTTTTCCTGAAATTTCTGAATTAGGAAATTCAGGTGCATGCATAGCAATTTTGAACATAACTCAAGCATATCCTGGTAATCTTACTCTCTGAAGGTTTCTCACATTTAAATTTGACCAATTCCATCATTTGTAGCTCGTTCTCAGCGTGTTGCCTCATTATTGGGGAGAGAGGTCTTCACTAAATCCCGTATCCTTCAAAGCCTATAACTTAACTCCTCTGGGAAACTACCGGCCCTGGATAGCCCTGTCTACTTAATTACTCCACCTAATAAGGGGCTAGTCACCACCTAATATGTCACATTAACAAGTGGTGCCAATCCATCAATCTCAAATTATTTTCTTTTACTATTCTTATTGTCACCCTTGTTAGTTTTGTCATCTTTTCATATCGATTATATGAAAAGGACAATTGAAATAATAAATCATTTAAATATTTAGCTTGAACTATTGTACTAAATATCATACATTGTCTCTCTTGCTCTTCAATATTAATAGGTTGATTCACTATAACACAAATATTAATGTACATTGTTAATAATTTGGTGTGCTTACACTAAAATCAATGCACAATCTTAATCCAATCACTTTAAAATTAATGTACCATCAATGTACATCCAATTACATCAAATCAGAAATCAACATCTACACTGAAATCAATGCACCTAATGCAAACAATCCCTTCTTCCCTCCCTATCTACCCCCTCGAACTACATCTCTCTTTTCCTCCATCTCTCCACTCTCTCACATCCTCCCTCTTCCTTCATCTCTCTCCATTTTTTTCCCACATATATATCTTCCTCTCTCTTCACCCTCCAACTATGTTACTCTCTCTCTCTCTCTCTCAACGTCTACACTAAAATCAATGCATATAGTGCAAGAAAAATAGGATTAGAAATCACCATCCACACTGAAATCAATGCATCGAGTGCAAGAAATCATCTTTCCTCTCTCCCCCCTCCAACTACATCTCTCTTTCCCTCCATCTCTCCTCCTCTACACTGAAATCAACATCTACACTGAAACTAATGCATCTAGTGCAAGCAATCAAATAGGATTATAAATCACCATCTACTTCCCTATCTCCCCCCTCGAACTACATCTCTCTTTCTCTCCATCTCTCCACTCTCTCACATCCTCCCTCTTCCTTGCTCTCTCTCCATTTATTTCCCACATATATATCTCCCTCTCTCTTCACCCTCCAACTATGTTACTATATCCCTCCCTCTCTCCTTCTCTCCATATCTCCTTCTTTATCTCCTTATATCACCCCAAAAGATATACGGACTCTCTCCATATCTCCCTTGTCACTTCATCTCTCTCTCCACTTCTCACTCTCTATGTAATCCTCCTTCCCTCCCTCTCTTCTGCTCCAACTCTGTCTCTCCTTCTATCTCCCTCCCTCTCTCCTCCTCTCTCTCCTCCTCCCTCTCTCTCCCCTCTCTCTCTCTCTTTCTTTGCCCTCCAATTTTCTCTCTTCCCCCATAACTCTCTTCCTCTCTCTCATGTCCTCTCTCTTCTCCTTCCTCTCCTACCTTCCTCTATCTTTTCCTCTCTCTGTCTCTTTGCAATCCAATTATCTCTCTCTCTCTCTCTCTCTCTCTCTCTCTCTCTCTCTCTGCCTTCCAATCCTCTTTCCTCCCCCAATACACACGCACACACTTTGTCTCTCTCTCAACATATACACTAAAATCAATGCATATAGTGCAAGAAAATAGAATCAGAAATCACCAGCCACACTGAAATCAATGCATCGAGTGCAAGAAATCATATTCCCTCTCTCCCCCCTCCAACTCCATCTCTCTTTGCCTCCCTCTCTCCACTCTCTCACATCCTCTCTCTCTTCCTTCCCCTTTATCCCTTTCTCTCCCACGTCTATCTCTCTCTATATCTCCCTCTCTCTCCCTCTCTTCACCCTCCAAATATGTTACTATTTCCCTCCCTCTCTAATTCTCCCCCCATTCCCTCCATCTCTCCTTATTTTTCTCTTTATCTCACCCCCAAACATACATATACTCCTCTATTTCTCCCTTGTCACTCCCTCTCTCTCTCCATTTCTTGCTCCCTATGTAAATACATTACTCTGGATCTAGAGTTTGATATTATCTGTATTTACACTGAAATCAATGCATCTAGTGCAAATAATAAAATAAGATTAGAAACCAACATATACACTGATATAAATGCATCTAGTGCAAGTAATCAAATAGGATTAGAAATCACCATATTAATGTGCATTGTTAATAATTTTGTGTGCTTACACTGAAATCAATGCACAATATTAATCCAATCACTTTAAAGTTAATGTACCATCAATGTACATCCAATTACATCAAATCAGAAATCAATGTCTATACTGAAATCAATGCACCTAATGCAAACAATCAAATAAGATTACAAAACAACATCTACACTGAGATCAATGCATCTAATGCAGGTAATCAAATAAGATTAGAAATCAACATCTATATTGAAATCAATGGATCTAGTGCAAGTAATAAAATAAGATTAGAAACCAACATTTACACTGATATAAATGCATCTAGTGCAAGCAATCAAATAGGATTATAAATCACCATCTACTTCCCTATCTCCCCCCTCGAACTACATCTCTCTTTCCCTCCATCTCTCCACTCTCTCACATCCTCCCTCTTCCTTCCTCTCTCTCCATTTCTTTCCCACATCTCTCTCTCTCTCTCTCTCTCTCTCTCTCTCTCTCTCTCTCAACATCTACCCTAAAATCAATGCATATAGTGTAAGAAAAATAGGATTAGAAACCACCATCCACATTGAAATCAATGCATCGAGTACAAGAAATCATCTGCCCTCTCTCCCCCCTCCAACTACATCTCTCTTTCCCTCCATCTCTCCTCCTCTACACTGAAATCAATATCTACACTGAAATCAATGCATCTAGTGCAAGAAATCAAATAGGATTATAAATCACCATCTACTTCCTTATCTCCCCCCTCAAACTACATCTCTCTTTCCCTCCATCTCTCCACTCTCTCACATCCCCCCTCTTCCTTCCTCTCTCTCCATTTCTTTCCCACATATGTATCTCCCTCTATTTTCACCCTCCAACTATGTTACTATATCCCTCCCTCTCTCCTTCTCTCCATATCTCCTTCTTTATCTCTTTATCTCACCCCAAAACATATACACACTCTCTCCATATCTCCCTTGTCACTTCATCTCTCTCTCCACTTCTCACTCTCTATGTATTCCTTCTTCCCTCCCTCTCTCCCCCTCCAACTCCATTTATCCATCCTTCCATCTCTCCTTCTATCTCCCTCCCTCTCTCCTCCTCTCTCTCACCCTTTATTTCTCTCCCCTCTCTCTCTTTCTCTTTCTTTGCCCTCCAATTTTCTCTCTTCCCCCATAACTCTCTTCCTCTCTCTTGTCCTTCCTCTCCTACCTTCCTCTATCTTTTCCTCTCTCTCTCTCTCTTTGCAATCCAATTATCTCTCTCCCTCTCTCTCTCTCTCTACCTTCCAATCGTCTTTCCTCCCCCAACACACACACACACACTCTCTCTCTATCAACATATACACTAAAATCAATACATATAGTGCAAGAAAAATAGGATTAGAAATCATCATCCACAATGAAATCAATGCATCGAGTGCAAGAAATCATCTTCCCTCTCTCCCCCCTCCAACTCCATCTCTCCACTCTCTCACATCCTCTCTCTCTTCCTTCCCCTCTATCCCTTTCTCTCCCACATCTATCTCTCTCTATATCTCCCTCTCTCTCTCCCTCTCTTCACCCTCCAACTATGTTACTATATCCCTCCCTCTCTCATTCTTCCCCCATTCCCTCCATTTCTCCTTATTTTTCTCTTTCTCTCACCCCCAAACATACACATACTCCTCTATTTCACCCTTGTCACTCCCTCTCTCTCTCCACTTCTCGCTCCCTATGTAAATACATTACTCTGGATCCAGAGTTTGATATCATCTGTATTTACACTGAAATCAATGCATCTAGTGCAAGTAAGAAAATAAGATTAGAAACCAACATCTACACTGATATCAATGCATCTAGTGCAAGCAATCAAACAGGATTAGAAATCACCACATCAAAAGTTTACATTACTCTTGATCTATCAAACTGTACATTAGAAATCACCGTCCACACTGAAATCAATGCATCAAGTGCAAGAAATCATCTTCCCTCTCTTCCCCCTGCAACTCCATCTCTCTTTCCCTCCCTCTCCACTCTCTCACATCCTCACTCTCTTCCTTCCCCTCTATCCCTTTCTCTTCCACATATATCTCTCTTTCTATCTCCCTCTCTCTCCCTCTCTTCACCCTCCAACTATGTTACTATATCCCTGCCTCTCTCCTTCTCCCCCCATTCCCTCCATCTCTCCTTATTTTTCTCTTTATCTCACACCCAAACATACACATACTCTCTCTATTTCTCCCTTGTCACCTCCTCTCTCTCTCCACTTCTCGCTCTCTCTATGAATTTCTTCTTCCCTCCCTCTCTAACCCTCCAACTCCATCTCTATATCTCTCCCTCTCTCCTCCTATCTCCCTCCCTCTCTCCCCCTCTCTCTCTTCCTTCGTCCCTTTCCCTTCCTCTCCTACCTCCCTCTCTCTTCCCCCACCTCTCTTCTCTCTCCCTCTCTCTCTTTTCCCTCCAATATAAAATGCAAGAGAAACAGATAAATATGGTATTTGGCCCACTGTGTTAAATTTATATATGTAGGGAGAGAAGTGATTTTTCATTAGGGCCAACATTAGATTAATTAGATTAAAGTTTAAATGTTAAATATTAAACATTATTTTTACATTTAGGTTTACATGTTTATTGTTACCTGAGATAGGCAATGCATATAGTGTATTTTAAGTTGGCCCATGGTATTTAGCTGAGGATTCAGCTAAATAAAACCACTTTTTGAGTGTTCCTAAATATAGATAGGATTATGGAGTAAATATAAAAAGACTTTTTATTTATTTACCATACCTATGGTTTATTTATATTCTATTTATTTACCATACCTCTTTTATAAATATGGTATTTGGTCCATGGTATTTAACCCATGGTATTAAAGTGGTACATTTCTATACACTCTGACACATCAAAAGTTTACATTAATTAAATTTAATAATATTAATATTATAATATAATAATGTGAATATTAGAATTAATAATATTATTAATATTAATATTAGGGTTAATAATGTTTTTTGGCACGGTATTAATAATAATTTGGCTCGTGGTATTTAGCTCAGGATTCACCTAAATAAAACCACTTTTTGAGTGTTCCTAAATATAAATAGGATTATGGAGTAAATATAAAAAGACATTTTATTTATTGTTTATTTATATTTTATTTATTTACCATACCTCTTTTATAAATATGGTATTTGGGCCATGGTATTCAGCCCATGGTATTAAAATAGTAAATATATCAAACACACGACATCTACACATCACTCCTACATATCAAAAGTTTACATTACTCACATTACATCTACACATCTCTATATATTGAACCCGACATATCAAAAGTTTACATTACACACATTACATCTACACATCTCTATATATTGGGCCAGACATATCAAAAGTTTACATTACACACATTACATCTACACATCCCTATATACTGGGCTGTAGAGCGCCTCTCGGCGCAATGACCAAGAAAGAAGTTTATATGACCAAGGAAGAAGTTTTTGAGGTCAATATCGAATGCTCCCAATGGGCAGCCAAAATAGGGCAAGTAGAAAGAAAACATGAGGTGATCTCACAGATTGAAAAGAGAGCAGGAGACATGACACATGACACATGAAATTCAGAGCTTCAAGGGAAAATATGAGGAGTTGTGTAGGAAAGTTCTCCTAACACTTTTCAAGGAGAATGGAGATTTGCGCCCAAAGGGACACTTCACGAATGACTTGAGGATTATAAAGGGAAAAAAAAAGGACTTGGAGGAAGGAGATCAAGCAATAGTGCAACATAAAGGCATAATGGATTTGGATTGAAATCACTTTGAGCTATTGTTTATGCTCAAAGGCCTTTTTAGTGAGTGTAGCGGAATGAATTTCAAGCCCATTATGAGCCTGTGACGAGCAACACATGAGGAAAGTGCGTGTACTCCACCATCCGATGAGGAGTGGAAGGACGTGTTGAACATTTATAGGTCAGTTTTCCGAAAGAAGTTCACATGTAGGAAAAAAAAATCCATGACAGGAATGACCTTAGGACCGAAGACCATCAACATTGCTCGATCAACACCAAGAGTAGAAAGGAAGGAATGTGACACCCAACGAGGAGAGAAAATGTTAGAATCAAAGACAAATATAGAGAGGGCCACTCTACAGTCTGCAAATGTGTGAGGAAACTTCTAAAGGAAGTTAGTTACAATATAGTTGGAAATTTTGTAGCAAACTTTAGTGGTTTTATATATACCACTAGTACTTTAGAGTGGGGCCAAGCTCTTGGAGTGGAAATTTTGTAGCAAACTTTAGTGGTTTTATATATACCACTAGTACTTTAGAGTGGGGCCAAGCTCTTGGAGTGCTTATATATAGGCCTCATTTTTAAATGTAAAAGGGGAGCAAAATCTTGGTTGAGGGAAAATTTGCTAAATTTTTTGGTGAATTGTTAGGAGTTCTTGAAGCAATTTTTGGGAAGAATTTTGAAGTAACTATTGGGTTGTTTTTCTTTTCTCATCATGTATGTGTTCATGTCACCTTTATTTTGAAGTTTACTACTAATAGAAAGCAATTTTATGCAATTTTCATGGCACTTTGAGTTGTAAACGTGATCTAATGTGTAAATTGTGTAAAACTTTTTTAATATTTTTTGCTGAAATGAATTTTAGTATTAGTATGATGGTTTGTTTCAGTTTTGCAAGATCTATCATGCTAGCTTGAAGAGTATATTGTCTTCCCTGATATTTCTTGCAAGGGTTTTAAAGGAACAAGTAAATTTCAGAATTATATGTTTTCTAATAGTTGAATTCTTAATTGTTGAGTCATCTTCCATGATTTATTTGGCTTAAAGGAATTCTTAACTACTCCTTTAAATTGGGTAAATCTCGATTCTCCATTTTCATCCATCTTTTATTTTTGAAATTTCCATGTCAAACATAGAGATTATGAATAATCCTACTCAAAATCAACAGAAATGCAACCCAATAAAAATAACTAATGTAATGGCGTTTTTTCCCAACCTTGATCCCAAACCACTTCCAAATCAACAATCACTCATGAAGAGTTGAATGCAAATATTTCTTTTGGATTATATATAATTTTGATTCTATAGTTGTATGATTACGATTGATCTTTTAAAGAAGAACATACGTAAATGTGTATGTAGATTTAATGTTATGGTTATGATAGAATTTGACATGTTATTTATTTTATTGTGATTCTTAAAGGGGGAAATGAGATGCATGTGGCTTGAATGGGTAACATGAATTTGCTATAATTATCGTATCAAGTCTGAATTTCACAGTCATATATAATTTTCACATAATAATTCATTCATGATTTTCTTATTTGTTGTAATATCATCTTACACAATGTTGATTGGCCAAGAAAGAAAGTACAGTAAAACGATGAAAATGTCAAACACACACAATGTTTTAAGCGGAATGATCATAATTGTAACTTGAGTTTGAATCCTTCATTAATTAAACAAAAAATAGAGCCCATTTAAATGTTTTCAGGATCTGCATCGCAGCGCAATGTGGTGTGACTCTAGGGATCCCAACGATTACAATAAAGGATAGTATTGTAACAAGATTACTTTCCTAGATAAAAAGTCTTTAGTCTGTAAAAAGGGATTGAGACATTTCTCTGTGAAAGAAAGAGACAATTTATTAATAACTGAGTGGCATATTCTTGAAGAAAGGATTGTGATAAGTAAGGTATATAAATCCTATTCCTATGAAACGAGTGTGAGAAAGCAGTTGAGACATATACTTAAGAGAAGGACAGAATTTAAGACATGTCACGTGGTTGTAGGAGCAGACTCATCTTAAAAGATATTGTACCAAACGTTGAGGAGCAGACTCATCAATATAAGAGGCAGTGTTATATTTTCATGAAGTAAGGACCGTGATATATGAAGTTCATATTTGTAGTACAAGCATGTGTAGCAGCCATACATAATATAATAAATGACATCATGAAGTCGACCTATCTATCCTGGAAGAAAGTACATAAGACATTTCTCTTGAAGATCGAATCCTTTTAGGATTCATCTGAGTGGGTTGTAGTTTCTTGAAGGATGAAGGACTGAGATCAAATGTTTGACCTCTTGAAGACCACGTGAGACTTGGTTGCAGAAGTATTTGAAAATAATTGAATGAGAAGTCTGAATAGAGCATAAGCGTGTCTCTACGAAGCAGTCTCTACTAGTTACAATATAGTAACATATTGAAGGCAAAAGTGGAAAACATCTAAAGTCAAAAGAGATGTGCATAGTCCTTGTTCGTTTGTGATTAATAACGTATGTCAATTATAGGAATGCTAAGATGGTGATGCTCTTTAAGAATGACAGTGCATATGCGTAGATATATTTCAAAGAGCATTTACTTGTTAGCATTTGAAGTATTTTTGTGATGATGCTCTTTAAGAATGGCAGTGCATATGCGTAGATATATTTCAAAGAGCATTTACTGGTTAGCATTTGAAATATTTTTGTGCATTCAAGGCTAGGAATGAAATGAACTACATCTCTCTCTCGCATAGAAAGCTTGCATTTCTATGGTTTGCATAACTTGAAATTTCTAA
The DNA here is from genome assembly GCA_034641835.2 of Pinus albicaulis. Classification (NCBI taxonomy): domain Eukaryota; kingdom Viridiplantae; phylum Streptophyta; class Pinopsida; order Pinales; family Pinaceae; genus Pinus; species Pinus albicaulis. The sequence goes on along the minus strand of CM076582.1, from coordinate 830,680,682 downwards.
CATGACAGATCTTGAAAACATTGAAGAATCTAGGGTTTTTTTAACTTGCATTTTGTGAGGTCTTGTAGACTTTTGGAATTTAGGGTTTATAAAACCTAGGAAAAAGTTTGATTTAAGAAAACCTAGCTAACCACTTCTGTTGTAAAAATAAAATTTAGCTCTTGAGATTGACAGGAATGACATTATGTTGATGTGAGGACAAGGTTTATGAAAAAATTAAGAGGGAGCTAACTTTCTTAAAAAGAATTAGTATTCTATACCAACTCTCTTTAATTATTACTATTGTTATTCACTTTTCCTTTTGTTCTTTCATAGACTTCTAACAAATGTTGGAGTTCAAGACAAGATATAACTATTCTTAACTAACAAAAGAAATATTTAGAAGAATGTTACAAAGCACAAAAAAAGGAATAAAGTAGCTTAAAATATGCATTAAAGGAATTCGATGAAAGAAGTTTACCCATCTCAGCTAGAAAGAGGAAGATGCCATATCTTGGATGGATGCAATACTACTTGAAGTTTGACAGAATATATAAAGAAGTTTATGATAAAAATGAGAAGATGACAAATCAATGACAAGATCCTTTGACAAAAACTTGAAAAGCTATTATATTGTTGTACAGGTAGTTGATTGGTTTTATTTAAGAACACATTGATTGGGCTGAAAATACTAACACGGATAAGGACACTACTGATGAGCTGACATGATTTCTTGGAAGAGCTTGAAGCATAATTCTTATGCAAATAAACTATGAAGAAGTTTGGCTCCATAAGATGTTTGAGAAATTACTTGATTACATGTTGAAGCTACATGAAGATTGACAAAAATCTAGGAAGTTTTAAGCTTGTTGTGATGTGATGTAAATAGGATCCCAAAAACTACAATAAATATCCATGAAAGAACTTGTAAATGATACTTTGATGACTATTTATGGGACAATCTTAGGTTTGTGGTTGTTCCTCCCTATTTGAGAGTGAGTGAGGATTTCCTCCCTGGTTGAGAGGGAGTGAGAGAGGACACTGCATTTTCCATGTGTCATGCACTATGGCCAGGACTAAGAGTTGTAAGCCTAGTGAAGGCACCAGTAGAGGAAATTGAGGATTGGATAAGCATATAGGAATGATACTTCTTAAGGAATTGTATCCAAGATAGGAGTAGTATTGAGGATTAGCACTCTTTGAGGATAGGATATCCAAGATAAGAGTAGTCTTGAGGAACGATATTCTTTGAGGATGGGCAATATCCAAGATAAGAATAGGCTTGTGTGGGCATACCTGGTGAACATCCGAATGGGGTATGTGCATGGAGAGAGGCGGTGGTGATGTCCAAATTTATGCCTCCTGGCATTGTGTTATGATATAGTGTAGAGATAGAGCTTGTCAATCAAGGCCTTACTATGCTTGACAATGTTGGTTATGATGATGATGATGTTTATCAATCCAAACTATTCTTATGAGAATATTTCAATTTGAGAGTATTCGGGTATCTTGTTGAATCAATTATGAATACTTCCCTAGTTAAGAGGGAGTGTTTGATATGTAACTAGGTTCGGTCTTCATAATTATCATTGTACTTGTATCAATATGTATTTCATATAAAAATAAAAAGAAGAAAAATAAATTATTATTATTATTATTATTATTTTCTAGTCAAAGCATGTTATTCATGCTTCTAGGGTTTTTTGAGTCAATAGGAAAATTTGTCATGAGTCAAAGTCCAATTTGGACAATTTGTAAGAAAAAAAATGTTTTTTGAGTCAAAAGAGTCAATTTTGTCACCACAAGACCAAGTCGACCCTCCATATCAACAATTGATATGTATATGAAATTTCATGAGGATTATGTAAATTTTGCAAGTGATTAAATTAGGGTTTTTAAGTCTCTTATGTCAATTCTTAAACACATAAACATGAATTTAAAACTCAAATTTTTCAGAAAACAAGAGACAATTGGTGAGCCATGGTATTGCACCAAGAGTGCTACAACTCCCAGGGACTGCCCTACTTTACTTTATCAAATCAGGGTTCATACAAACTTGGAGGTGATAGTGATATATACACAGCAGATGCATTATACTCATGTCATCCTCTTCCGCTCTATGAAAGGGTGCTACTTCTAGGGTTTCTCAGTGAAGTTTGTCACATTTCAATGAAACTAAAATAAATTGCAGAAAAAAATGACAGAAAGGAAACTAAACTAAATTTCTGAAAAGAAATGACAGGAAAGGAAACTATTTTAACTTGTTGAAAATAAATGGCAGAAAAGAAACTAATTTAAACCACACTTAACTTGGCCAATTGGCTAAACACACCCTATTTATCCTATGATCTATCTACCATGCTATCATGTTTCTAACCATGCAACTATTCATGATCTAACTAAACTTTTAAAAAAATGTTGCTTGTAGTTTGGAGGAAAAAGTGCTAAAGATGCCAAGGGAAGGCTAACCACACGAAACCAGGCTTAGAGGAGTGAAAAAGGTGTTTGGACTATATTAAAGCGCATAATATCACAAAAATGCTTTGGAGAGGGAGGTTTTAAAAAGTGAGATGTTAGAATTGCAATGGGAGGATGAAAGTGCGATGTGCAATATGTGATATTGCAATTTGCAATAGCGCAAAGCTGGAGGAGAAGTAACAGTGCAGTCGGGCGAAAAGTGCGAAGTGTGAAATGTGATACAGCCGAAATTGTGAAATGTGAAATGCCATGGGTGACATGGCAACAAAGTATGGTAATATTGCAATCGGGGTTCGGAGGCGGAAAGTATTAACGAAAACCAATAGAAAATGTGATTTGTAATTTGCGGCAAGTCTTTAAAGGAAAAAGGGAAAAGGTTGCGAAATGCGAAATGCGATCGGACAGAAATTGCGAAATGTGAAATGCGATGGGATAGAAATTGCAGAATGCGAAATACGATGGGATAGAAATTATGAAATGTGAAATGTGATGGGATGACAGGGTGGTAGGGCCAGTGGCAGAGTGCTTTAATAATATCGCAATCGGTGGACATGAGCAGTAAGTATTAATGGAGGGCAGATAGAGATTGTGATTTGCGATGGAGCAAAAGGGAAATGTGGTAAGTTCAAAGGAAAGGGTAAAGGGGTTTCCAATGTTTTGAAGATTTTTAATAATATATATGGCGAAGGTAAGGCACAAAGGAATATCGCAAACGAGGTCTGGAAGCAGAAGGTGTTAATAAGGACCAAATGGGAAACGCGATTGTGATTTGCAGTAAGTATTCAAGGCAGGAAAGAAAGGTCAATTTCTAAAGGGTTATTCGAATAATTTCATAATGATCGATAAAGTTAAGGTGAAAGGGGAAATTGCAGAGATGTTGATGAATGGCAAAGGAAGGAGATGGAGGATCCTGCGAGATGCGAAATGCGATAGCGGGAATTTCGAGGAGGAAAGGCGAAGGTCAAACTTTTAATGGTTTTTGTGAATAAAAAGGGTGCGGCAACTGATAAGAAGAGAAAAAGGAGGGAAATGGAGGCGCAACAGCAAGGTTCAGAAGCATAACACAGAGATGGAGAGGAATTGGAAAATGAAGCAAAATGGCTTAATGAACTTCTCTGGAACTTTTGATGCTTATTCATGCAAACAACCCTGCTTATCCATGCACGAAAAATGGATGAATGCGCGATAATACAGTGAAAGAAAGACTCGGACTCGTAATGCACTTTCTTCCCTAAACTCATAAACAATGAACAAAAAGTAATTTTTTTCCCATGGGAAGGTCTATCCTCCTTGAACTCTATGGACAGAGATGAGAGGGGAAGGCTCGATCCACATATTTTGGATTTTTCCTCTATTCTATTACTCACATAAGCAAATTAAAAACTACAGCAACACACTGAAAGCCAAAACTAAACAATAATGAAACTATGGGAAATATAATTAACTAAATGACAAAAACAAACTAGCTAAATGTCAGAAAGGAAAGAATGATAACAACAAAGAAGTTGAGGCACATGGGTTGGGCCCTATCCCACGAGCCCAACTCTCTGGAACTAAATCAATAAAATGGGGTATGTCTGCTCGTTTCAGGAAGAGAATAACCTCGTTACATTTCTGGAAGTTTAATCACGAAGTACAACAACAGAAAGCTTAATAGCTTGCAGAAAAAGATCTGAATGGAATCGAATCCACCCTAATTAGCTCTTGATCAAATTTATGTATCCTAAAGGGAAGCTACCAACAACTCCCTAAATAATAGTGATTGAGTCCACTTTGACTCCAATTAAACCATAGAATGAGTGCACTTCGTCTTCGGTTTTCTTGGCCGCCTTTGATAGTTAAGGAGGGTGGAAAACCCCCTTGAATATCTCCAATATTTCTCCATAATTTCCTAACATTGTGCTCATTTATTCTTCAATATTGATCTTCCAGTGGCATGGAGCAAGTCCCTAAATTATCTCCTTCTCCAAATCTGCATAATCTGCCCAATATTCTCACTATATTCTACAAAAATAACCAATATTAGGCACAAATATGCAATTACCTTTAAACCTTCCTAAGAAAATATTAAAGCATAAGAAAACATTATTAAGTGCAAAAGGAGAGATTTAATATATATTTCATGTGCATAAGGAAGGTAGATGGGCCTAAGAAAGGTTAGATGGGCCTTAATTTATGTCTAATTTAAAGGCCCATCACCACCCCCTATTGAAATTGTTGGTTATCCTTTGAGCAACCTATTCATCCTCCATGCCTTATGGTTCTTCCTGCATGATGGCTTATTTCGTTTTCTGTTTATTGGCCCATGTGTTGCACATCCTGCTAATCTTCTTTCTATTATTCTTGCATTTCTTCTCGTAGGTGCTTCATGGAGGTCCTCAGATGCCTTAAGCAAATCTTTTTCGCATGCCAGGAGGTGGTGGATCCACCTTTTATTTTATTTTTTCTTTTATTATTATTATTATTATTAATTGCATGCAGAAAGAACTCACAGTTATTTTTTTGTGAACTGAGCTCACCCTTGGTTACCCCTTTGAAAATCCTTGTCTTAAGTCCTTACTACTTACTACCCCCTTTCTCAAGTCCTTTTTACTTTTGTCTTGTTCCTCTTCTTGGTGGAAAAAGTGAGGCTAGTTGCTAGATAAGGCTGAGGTTACCTTGCTACTGATTTTGGCTGTAAAAAAAAATTTCATTCTCACACTTTTTAATGTTTTTTTAACCTAAAATAGATTCGAAGAAAGGGTTAGATGATTGCATACCTAAGCCTTACCATTGATTTGTTTTTGCAAGTGATATTGAAGTTGTTGATATGGTTGTTGAAGTTGTCTTCGATGGTTCTGAAGATGCTCTGAAGTTACATGTGATAATTTGCTTGAGGTCCTTTTGGAGCTTCTAAGCACAGGAGGAGGAAGTCTAAGTTTGACTACCTTTGACCAGGGTGTTGACCAAATTTTCTTTTTGTGCCAAATTCCTATTTTTCTCCTTGCAAAGGTTGGAGAGAATTTTCATTTATTAGAGATATACATGGATAAATGCATTTTTTTTTTAAGGCCTACTAATTGCCTCAATGAGTTTTTCCACTAGTAGGTCTACCTAGGCGCCTCAAAGGAGGTTTTCACCTAGGATCTTTTTTTTTCTCTTTTTTTTCAACCCAATGACCACCTCATGGAGGTTTTCAATTAGGGAGCCAATCTCAAACGCCTCAAAAGAGGTTTTCACCTGAGATTTTATTCTTTCCTTTTTTCTTTTTTCACTTTGCTACTCTACTTGAAAAAAAAAAAAACTTTTTCAAGTATAGGAATACTTCCAATGGAACCATGTACACATCAAGGTGACAGAAAAAAATCATGTGCACACTTGGAATACATGCTTTTACATGTACCTGAATATGAGAGATGAATTTCTTTGGTAGGTTGTATCGGTACATGTTCACAAGGAAGTGTGGAAATTATACAAACAATATGTATATCATGGATTCAATCCAATCTAACTATGTACTAAAGCTAGATACTAAATCGCTTCTACAAATCAATTGCAGAAATTAAACACAATCGCTAATCACATGAAGAAAAGAAATAATCAAATCAAATCACAACACAGATATTTTCCCGGGGAAAGCTTACTGCTCAAAACCCCTCTATCATATATTCTATATATTCCACAAGGAATCATGAAACAATTACAATGTAGTTCTTCTCACAGGAGTCTCTTGCACTCTCACAACTGTCTCACATTGATCCAAAAAAAATCAGGCCAACACTTAGATAATTTGCATCCTATCTTCAGCCTGCCTTGCTCACGCAATTCCTGATGAATGCAATCCCTATGCTTTAGGAATTTCAGCCTTCCTCAACTGCGTTGAGTATCATGGGCATCCTTTGTTGTTTTAACTGCATCTGGGAAACCTGCTAATATCACAACTCATAGTCACACTTCCCTTTAACCTTTGTCTCAACTGGGTCTCCATTGGAACTAACATGCATGCAACTAATAATAGTAAATCATCAGTTGCATGTTAGATCACTGATTGTTAATTAAATAATATTTAATTCACTTGATCTCTCACTAGTGTAACAAACAGTTACAACTAGCACAACTGACTTTAACTCACTTAACTAAGTTAAACTAATTACAACCTACATTAACTAATGCACCATTGCACTTCAAACTCTGTTACAACTAGAAGTACTCTACATGCCTCACCAACTACCCTCAACTTGAATTTCGTGAGCTAACTGAGTTTATCACACTCAGTTAACTATTACAAGTGATTATGAGATAAGATTACATTTTATTGTCCATTATAATTAAGGGATAACTAAAATAGACATGCAGCTAATTTAGCCCACACCAGTGTAGGTGTTGCTAAGACCTGTGGTCCCACACTAGTGTAGGTGCTACTTGGACCTCCTGGTCCCACACTAGTGTAGGTGTCGGCATGTTGTTTTTGGATGCCAATTTCATTGTTTCTTATTGAAAACTTCAACACTCCCACTCAACAAGAAAGGAATATGCTTGCATGCGACATGCACCTCTTGCATGCGACATGCAAATCTTGCATGAAACACTTCTCTAGTGTTTCTCGCACATGCAACTCTTGCATGCAACACTTCTCTAGTGTTTCTCGCACATGCAACCTTTGCATGCAAAACTTCTGAAACTGAATAGCCTCCAAACAACTGAATCAGTATAATGCATTTGTCATCAAAGTCTTCTGACTACTGCTATCTACTACACATGTCTACTGGATTCTCTACATTTCTGAAATATGCATCCATCCACTCTGCACTACTGCCAACTCTGATTTGCGCTCCAATATCTGACACCTGTCACTCTGATTTCTATCCTCCTAACATCTGACTGCATCAATCTAATTTATCCTACTACTGGTGTACTGTGGACTCCTCGTAGCCAGGTTTGATCCATGAGATGCACCATCTCTAGGACCCTTCCCAAATTTCTTCTTGGGATTAATCTTGCATGTCGCCCCACCTCACACCTAGAGGTATAGCTGCATGCACTCCCTCTGCCCTTCTGGCTCGAAATTTCTCTGATTGAGTGGTTTCTACCACTCCATGATCCTCCGTAGGTGGCTTCTCCATGTCTTGAGGTTCATTCTTTGGAACCAAGAGTTCCTCACCTGCATGCAAATCAAGCTCCCTCTCAAGGGACAATCGCATGGATTTCTCATACTTCCCAACGGTTGGAAGCTCTATAGAAATCACATCTACATTAAGTTTATAGATATTCTTCACACGAATCCAAATATTCTTGGCTTTTCATGTTGCTTTGTGTCACAGGAAATATTTTCCTTCACTGAAAACAACATCATAGCCTCTATCCTCCAACATTTCAACTGAAACTAAATTTTTCTTCAAGCCTGGTACATGCATTACATCTTTTAATAAAAATGGTTTACCTAACTGTCTCTGGAAAGTAATTGTACCAATCCCGGTAACATTATACCTTCCGTCATCACCCATTTCGATATGCATATGGAGGTCGTTCTCCTCCAAGCTACTGAAAAATTATTTGTCTCCCGTCATGTGGAAAGATGCACCACTGTCCAAGTACCACCCTAATCCCATCACACTTGACACTATGCATGCAATCAACAAGAATTCAAGCTCAAATTCTGAGGCCAAAACCTCAACAGCTGCAGATCCTGAAGCCTTCTTGTTCTTCTTCTTTTGTGGATAGTTAGTGGCATAATGTCCATGCTCGTGACAGTGAAAACACTTCACTCTGGACATGTCACGCTCCTTGCCTTCTTCACCGGTCTCAGATTTGGAATAGGATTTCTTTCCCTTCCCCTTCTTCGCCTTGGCAGCCAAAGCATAATCTTCTTCATCTTCATTCTTAGATGAAGATCCATCTTTGGTATTCCATTTGAACCCTTCTTGCACCAAATCCGACCAAAGTCGTTCCCAATCTGGTAGCTTCTCCCTCCCATTTACAGAGTCCTGATAACTATGCCAAATCTTGGGAATTCTTAGAAGAGCTAGGCTCACCAAATCATCATCAGCGACAATAATTCCAACGCTCCCCAGTTCATCCCGACATTGGACAAACTTTGTTAAATATTTTTGCATGGAATTGCCTTTCTCCATCTTGATCTTCTCGAGTTTATATTTCAGTGCCAATTTCCTATGGTCACTACTACTCTGAAATAGACTTGTCAAATATTTCCACATAGCATATGGTGTCGCTTTTCCATAGATACTTGAGACAATGTGGTATCGTACTCCATCCAGTAAGATCCTCCTCGACTTTGCCACTTTCTTTTGCCATGCATCAAGATTTGCAGCATATGTCACAGCAGGTTTAGGAACATCATTGTCAATGAATTCCTTCAAGCCATTGTCTTCAATTGCTACCTCCATCATGTCTTTCCAAGAAATATAGTTAAGAGTTTCCTTCGATTTCATACTCCAATCTCAAGCCATTGAAATCCATTTCGATCCTGAATCAGCTATAGCACCAAAAAAGTCTTTCTGCAAATTTGAATTCTATTTAGTCACAAACTCAGCTCCTCATTCACTATTGTGATTTCTTGTGCTCTGATACCATGTATAAATTATACAAATAATATTTATATCATGGATTCAATCCGATCTAACAATATACTAAAGCTAGATACTGAATCACTTCTACAAATAAATTGTGGAAATTAAACACAATTGCCAATCACATGAAGCAAAGAAAGAATGAAATCAAATCACAACACAAATATTTTTTTGGGGAAAGCTTACTGCTAGAAACCCCTCTATAATATATTGTATATTCCACAAGGAATCATGAAACAATTACAATGCAGTTCTTCTCACAAGAGTCTCTTGCAATCTCACACTGGTCCAGACAAAATCGGGCCAACACTTAGCCAATTCTCAGCCTATCTTCAACCTTCCTTGCTCACGAAATTCCTGATGAATGCAATACCTATTCTTTAGGAATTTCACCCTTCCTCAACTGCGTTGAGTATCATGGGCATCCTATGTTATTTTAACTGCATCTTGGCAGCCTGCTAATATTACAACTCATAGTCACACTTCCCTTTAACCTTTGTCTCAACGAGGTCTCCACTGGAACTAACATGCATGCAACTAATAATAGTAAATCATCAGTTGCATGTTATATCATTGATTTTGAATTAAATAATATTTAATTCACTTGATCTCTCACTAGTGCAACAAATAGTTACAACTATCACAACTGACTTTAACTCACTTAACCGAGTTAAATTGAATACAACTTGCATTAACTATTGCACCACTGCACTTCGAACTCTATTACAACTAGAATTACTCTGCATGCCTCACCAACTACCCTCAACTCGAATTTCATGAGCTAATTGATTTTATCACACTCAGTTAACTATTACAAGTGATTATGAGATAAGATTACATTTTATTTTCCAATCTAATTAAGGGATAACTAAAATAGACATGCACCAAATTTAGTCCACACCAGTGTAGGTGCTACTAAGACCTGTGGTCCCACACTAGTGTAGGTGTTGTCATGTTGTTTTTGGATGCCAATTTCACTATTTCTTGTTGCAAACTTCAACAAGCAGAGTGTGTTGTTGCAACTTAATGACTATTTGGAACCATATGTCAATATAGTTGTGATGCCCCTGGTCCACTTGCTGATTTGGATCACCTTTGATGTCCTCTTCTATTATGACATTCAAATCTTCCTCTTTTTGTTGATTTTTCTCTTGAACACATGGAGGAAATGTTGGTAAACATGAGGAAACTTCCTCAACATCTGATTCTGATGCCGGTTCTTCATCAAGTGCAGCCCTTTATCTTTTGATCTCCTAATTTGGATCTTCTTCTTCTTGATGTTTTATTTCAATGACATTAAGAAAATATCTTCTTTGCAATACCCATTTTTAACTAATATGAATACTATCTAGATCAACAGGATATTTTTGGTAGTGTTTTACCTCAACATTGTAAGTGGGTTGAGATACTTCATAGTGTGGGTTTGGAAATGGTGGTACAGGTAGTTGAGTGGGGGTGGATATATAAGATGGATATGGTTGAGGTTGTGGTTGTGGTGGAGGTGGATGGTAGGGATAGCATGGATTTGGGTATGGAGGATATTGAGGGAAATATTGAGGATGTTTTTTATTTTCTCAATAAGGTCCTTGCCAACAATGTTGCCAAGATTAGGTTTGAGTTTGAGATGGCCAAGGTTTCCAAGGAGGGAGTGTGTCCTAATTAGTTTGAGATGGATGTGAATAAGCTTGAAATTTTGAAGTAGGTCCTTGCATCATGTCAAGTTGACTAGGCTTCCAGGGTCTCCTTGGAGCTACATATCATAGCTTCTTTAGTGATTTCCTTGCTCCATTTTCTTCTTGGTAAAATTCTTTAAACCTGGGGATTGATGAACAAAATTTAGTAGCATATGATTCTGCATGGACAAAAAAATATCAACATCTTCTTTTTTCTCATTTTTCATTCTTAGCATTTCTACTTGTTGACTTAGATTGCTAAGAATTTATGTTTTAAAGTTATCAAGAAAGTTTCCAAGTTCCTCTTGCCTTACCAATGTTGAGGTGGATTACTTACTCTTTCCCCTCCTCTTGATATTCGCTTGCATGTTTCACAAATTTCTTCAAATGAAAATTTGTATACATCTCCTCCACTCATGAGATTAAGGAGATCAATCCACTCATCCCTAATTGTTCTAAGTAAGAGTGTTTTTAGTGTATCAGATCCTAGATGATGCAATTTTTCCCTCTTAAAATTATACATGAACCTTTCTATTAGATGCTCAAGGCTCTCATCTTCTTCTTGGTTTATTCTAAAATTTTCTTCTCTAAGATCACGATCTTTATATTTTTCTAGAAATATCGTTTGCATATCATTCCATGATCTTATTGAATTAATACCTAGATTCATGAACCATTTAAGAGCTCTATCCTTCAATGTTTCAGGAAACAATCTTAGTTTTTAAGTGTGTGATTAGTGGCCATAAGATCTAGAAAATATCTCAAATTCAAAGAGAAATTTTTCTGAATCCTCTATCCTCATACCATGGAAGTTGGGAAGGAAAGATGGAGGGATTTTCTTCATATGTACAATGATGTCCATATCTTGAATGGGAAACCCAATAGGATATTCTTCATTGTCATCATCTCCATCCATATATTATACCTTCTAAAGTGGATGGTGATGTGTTTCTTACTGCACCACGTGGTCAAGTGGTGGGGTTGGTGTTGGAGAAGTATTTTTATTTTATTTTTCTGAGTATCCCTAATCCTACAAGGCATGAAAATCAGATTGTATTTTTCAATATTTCGGAAACAAAATGAAAAAGGAAATCATAAAATAATGCTAAAACATAATCAAAGCATCTACTAGACACCTCCCTATCAATGGTGCCAAAAATTGGTGAGCCCTAGTATTGCCCCAAGGGCGTTGCAAATCCCAGGGGCTACCCTACTTTACTTTATCAACTTGGCGTTTGTACAAACTTGGAGATGACAGTGCTATATACATAATAAATTCATGCTACTCATGTCATCCTCTTCCGCTCTATGAAAGGGTGCTACTTTTAGGGTTTCTCAGTGAAGTTTGTCACACTTCAATGAAACTAAAATAAATTACAAAAATGAAATTCCAAAAAGGAAACTAAACTAAATTGTTGAAAATAAATAACAGAAAAGGAAACCATTTAACTTGATGAAAATAAATGGCAAAAAAACTAATTTAAACCACACTTAACTTGGCCAATCGGCTAAACACACCCTATTTATCCTATGATATATTACCATGTTATCATGCTTCTAACCATGCAACTATTCATGATCTAACTAAAATTTTAAAAAAAAATGTTGCTTGCAGTTTGGAGGAAAAAGGAATAAAGATGCCAAGGGAAGGCTAAACACACAAAACCAGGCTTAGAGGAGTGAAAAAGGTGTTTGGACTTTATTAAAGCACATAATATTGAAAAAATGCTTTGGAGAGGGAAGATTTGAAATTTGTGATGACGGAAATTCAATGGGAGGACAGAAGTGCGATATGCGATATGTGATATCACAATTCGCAATATCGCAAAGCTGGAGGAGAAGAACAGTGTAGTCGGGAGGAAAGTGTGAAGTGTGAAATGCGATACAGCCAAAATTGAAAAATTTGAAATGTGATGGGTGATGTGGCAACGGAGTACGGTAATATCGCAATCGGGGTTTGGAGGCGGAAAGTATTAATGAAAACCAATAGAAAATGCAATTTCCAATTTACAGCAAGTCTGTAAAGGAAAAAGGGAAAAGGTTTCGAAATGTGAAATGTGATGGGATAGAAATTGCGAAATGTGAAATGCGATGGGATAGAAATTGTGGAATGAGAAATGAGATGGGATAGAAATTGAAAAATCTGAAATGTGACGGGATGACGGAGTGGTAGGGCCGATGGCAGAGCACTTTAATAATATCGCAATCGGTGGACAGGAGTGGTAATTATTAATAGAGAGTGGATAGAGATTGCGATTTGCGATGGAGCGAAAGATAAATGTGGTAAGTTCAAAGGTAAGGGTAAAGGAGTTTCCAATGTTTTGAATATTTTTAATAATATATATGGCGAAGGTAAGGCACAAAGGAATATCGCAATCGGGGTCTAGAAGCGGAAGGTGTTAATAAGGACCAAATGGGAAATGCGATTGTGATTTTCGATAAGTCTTAAAGGGAGGAGGGAAGGTCGATTTCTAAAGGGTTATTCAAATGATTTCGTAACAATCGGTAAAGGTAAGGTGGTAAAATCGCAGAGATGTTGATGAACGGAAAAGGAAGGAGATGGAGGATCCTGCGAGATGCGAAATGCGATAGCCGGAATTTCAACGAGGAAAGGTGGAGGTAAAATTTTTAATGGTTTTTATGAATAAAAAGGATGTGACAGCTGATAAGAAGAGAAAAAGGAGGGAAATGGAGGCACAATAGAAAGGTTCAGAAGCATAACACATAGATGGAGAGGAATTGGAAAATGAAGCAAAATGGCTTAATGAACTTCTTTAGAAATTTTGATGCTTATTCCTGCAAACAAACCTGTTGATCCATGCACACAAAATAGATGAATGTGCGATAATACAATGAAATAAATACTCGATCTGGTAATGGAATTTCTTCCCTAAGCTTAAAAACAATGAAGAGAAAGTAAAAATTTTCCCATGGGAAGCTCTACCCTCCTCGAACTCTATGGACAGAGGTGAGAGGGGAAGGCTCGATCCACAGCTTTTGGAGTTTTCCTCTATTTTATTACTCTCATAAGCAAATGAAAAACTAAAACAACACATTGAAAGAAAAAAATAAACAACAATGAAACTATGAGAAGCATAACTAACTAAATGACATAAACAAAACTAGATGAATGACAGAAAAGAAAGAATGATAGAAACAGAGAAGCTAAGGCACATGGGTTGGGCCCTAACCCACGAGCCCATCTCTGTTGAACTAAATCAGTAAAATGGATTTTGTCTGCTCATTTCAGGAAGAGAATAGTGTCATTTCATTTTTGAAAGTTTAATCACTGAGTACAATAATAAAAATATTAATAGCTTGCAGCAAAATTTTTGAATGGAATTGAATCCACCCTAATTAGCTCTTGATCAACTTTATTTATCCTAAAGGGCAGCTACCAACAGCTCCCTAAAAAATAGTGATTGTGTCCACTTTGACTCCAAGTAAACCATAGATTGAGTGCACTTCGTCTTCAGTTTTCTTGGTTTCATTTGATAGTTAAGGAGGGTGGAAAACCCCCTTGAATCTCTCCAATATTTCTCCATAATTTCCTGAAATTGTGCTCATTCTTTAATATTGATCTTCGAGTGGCAGGGAGGAAGTCCCTAAATTATATCCTTCTCCAAATTTGCATAATCTGCCCAATATTTTCACAATGTTCTACAAAAATAACCAATATTAGCCACAAAAATGCAATTGCCTTTAAACCTTCCTAAGAACATATTAAAGCATAATAAAACATTAGTAAGTGCAGAAGGAGAGATTTAATATATCTTTTCACGTGCATAAGGAAGGTATATGGGCCTTAATTTATGTCTAATTTAGAGGCCCATCAAAAATATCACCATAACATCAAACACACAACATTAAATAATGGATTTCACCCCTCCTTGGCTACATCACCTGGTCCAGCTTCCAATGGTTGGGCCTCTTTCATTATGCTCAAAAAATGGTGTTTACATACAACTATAGTGCTTAAATGGTTGTATTGATAGCTCGAATGGCATCAAACTATCAAAAACCCCTGTCTTGCCTACTTATGCTCCCAAAAAGGCCAAAAATTGATAAATTTATCATCCTCATAAGTTTTTCTGCAAACCGCTCTACAAATTTGACAATTCTGCTAATTGTCCTACAATTTCGCCCCTTTTTATGAAAACACAGCGACAATTTAGCCTAGTGTCGGCAAGATTCCCGCCGGAAAGGAGGCAATTTTTCACCTCCTTAATTGCGTCGGTGACCCCATACCTAGCCAATTTTTCGCCACGTTGCACAACAGTAGCTATCGATTTCAGAGTTTTGGCACCAGTTTTGTTGACTATGGTTCTGTGGGCGACAACCAAAGGTAAACGGTGGGTCACGTTAGTGTCGGGTGGTTACATAAAGTTTAACTGCATGTATGTGAACGGCTACCTATTCGCCTGACTGTCATGGTTAACACCCTGCTCCATTCTTAGTCGTGGTATAAACTGTCTGTGCCATGTAAAAAACTTTGTTGAACCGTTAACAAACTGTCAATAGTAACGGTTCCGCCTTACTAGCATGAAACTTTGGTTATGTTGATACAATGGGTTTGGTGTATGTTGATGGGAAAAATTGTACCGCCAACAACAAGGGGGTCTCCCAGGTGAAAGGTCCCAATTAGATCTCACACCGTTTGGGATAGGAGCCCCATTCGGTATGTGGGCCCGACTGCTGCCATAAGTGTTTCCACTCTTGGTTTTCAAATGAGAAGGTGAAAAATTGGAGACAAGGGTGAAATTACCAATCAATAAAGCAAAATCAGCCCAATATTAACGAACCACAGAAAAAGATATAAGTCTAAGCAGCAAATAAAAATGGGTACACCATGAGAGGGATCAGTGAGCCAAAACCCAGTCAGACGTACATGAAATAGAACAAGCCAGAAGTTACTTGCAAAGTAGTTCACAATAGATCATTGGCATGGTAAGAAACTGATTCGAAATAAAAACATACATGCAACCACTATGAATCAGTCCATGACCAATTGTGTGTATGAAAGCACACGTACAAACATAGTGAAATATTAGACAACTAGTACTACCACCATAAGCAAGCATGTGAATCGGTGTCAAAAAAAGAGAATATATTATTAATGCCTGCACAATTTCAAATACATATTTTGCAACTCGTCAAAACCAAATAGTGGAATATGGGCTATTCATCTCAATGCATGACCCAAAATCCTAGCCTCACTACCTCTCCCTATACTTGATACCAAGAGCTGAGTGCCTTTAGCTCTCAAGCACAAATTCACTATCTCATCCTAGATTCAACTCAAGTGCTCAAAATTCCCTTAAAAATTTTCCCAAAGTTGTACATATAGGCTGAAATGACTCTTGAGTTGCCATTGACTCTTGGTCTCCCTAACTGCTAGGCAGACTTGTGACTAGGGCCACTTGCAACCTAAGGTTTTTTTCCTTTTACACTTCTCTTTTGGCAAGCTCAGAACTTGCGAAACAAAATGTATTTTCTTGCGTAAATGACCGAGTGCTAGATGTTCCTTTGAGCTTATTATGAGGTTCTCAGAGTTTTGTAAGGAACCACCTTGCTCGCCAAAAGAAACCCCAATCATGCAATCTCCATGATGAGCCTTAGCCTTTCTGCACATACCAAAATCTCGCTTCCTTCTTTTCGCCTTAAACCTAATTACACTTCAATATATTTTGTTTGACCAGGATCATGTATTTCCGCAATATTAGCCCCTCGGGTCACTTTAGCTACCAACTCGGCTTGAGTGCTTGCCTAAATGCCAGGGACCTGCATTGGTAGCTTCAATCCTACACATAGCCACAAACATTAATCAAGCACCAAGACTAATGTACATTTATTAAATACAAGAAGTAAATATTACAAACAAGAATTCTTAGCAATTTCTTGCAATTTCATGATCACAAGTCTATGCATTGATATGTTTATTGTTTCGGCACCAAGGTAGCACCAATCATTCCATTCCCTTTCCCAAACTTCATCGGAGGATTCCTTCATGTCATAAATATCAGAAGTATGACAGATTTATTTAGAGCACAGAGGTCAGACTATCGCTATTTAAAAAAGGTCACAAGTCTGGCTACCCCCTTTTTTCTTTCTATCGTGAGATGGTGCGACCCCAATGGCAGTGTGACTCATTAGAATTCGTTGAGTCCTATATCAAACAAATTTGGAATTTGGGTTGAGGCCTTGTAACGCATCCCAACGACTCAAGGGAGAGTGTGACCTCCTGGTAGTCATAAGATCATAATGTTGGACTACTCCTTGATATCAGCAACTCAAGGGAGAGTGCAACCTCCTGGTAGTCGTAAGGTTGCAACGATGGATGGCTCCTCAATATCTGTGACTCAACGACTGGTCGCACTGGGGCAACAATCGCACCTTCGTGTTGCATTTCGAACATCCAGACCTTTGCGACCTATAGCATTTGACCCAAGCTAGTCGCATCTCTGTAGAGGCGATCATTTAAGTGGAAAATACTGACCAGGATAGGACTTTGGTAGCTAAGGCTGGAGATGAAACCTACAAATCCTATTCAAACTGAAGAAAATGAAATCTAGCCTCCGTAGTTCATTTGGCATTGCCCGATGCATTCTTCAAACAAAATCGAAGCAAAAAAGATGTCCAATTATATGGCGGAGACTCCCCAACGTGAAATTTTTGCAATCAACCTTCAACTTATTTTCATGGACCAACATGGCTTTCGAAACCACACCATTGCCTCAGTGGTGACACTCCACACGAGTTGCGACTGCTTCAGCTATTCGAATATGGGCATCTTTACATTTCTAAAGGTCACCGTAGGCCTATTTCAGATTCTTTTGATTCTCTCCCAGAATCATTTTGCATCAAGAGGCACAGCTGTTAACAATCCTTCGCCATGCGCACTAGTCATGTCGCCCATGAACGTGCTTCCTAGACAACCACATGGCTACATTGGAACACAACATATAACTCCATCATGTTGCAAACGTTGTGATGAAGTTGCTCCTCGTGATCTTAGAGTGTGGCAAAAGGCTTCATGTCTCGACCTCCTGCCTTTGTGACAATGGCGTTGCTTTCGTCCTTGGCAGACACATTGTTGGGTGTGAGGATTTTTGATACAACTGTTATGGCATCGACTTTCAATATCTCACCTGTGTATGAGTTAACAACTCTTTGTGTGCTATCATGGTCATAATTTCAACACCTGGGCCTACGTTTTCCTTTAAACATTGCTTTCGACAGATATGTGCCTAATTGTTTGAACGTGTTTATGGGAAATCTATAACTTCTTTTAAAATGATGGCCAATGCCTTATTCAAATGACCCGACATATTAGCATGTCCCTCAAATTTTTGTTTGAGAGGTGGCAGCGTATGGGTCATCAAAAGCTTTGAAACTCCCTTTCAAAGTCCCATGGTTTTGGTTGTACTCATTCCACACTTCCACTATCGCCTTCAACATGCCCTTGTGATATCGACCCCCCCACGGTGTCAGCTGAAATATATACCAAGGACATATCGCTATAGGCACGAGTTTCTAGAAGGTATTTACTTTATGTGGGACCTTCACATATACATTCCTTCATCACATGTGTATTAGGGTTAGAAACTTCAATTGTGCCTTAACAAGCATCTTGAGTGCACTGCTTTTGTTGGCTCTAAATGGTATAAAGTGGCCACAAGTTAATGAAGCAATATCACATAATGACCCATGTATTTAAAATTAAACTAGAATGCTACACATACATGTTCAATTTATTTTGACACACCACTACCAATTTTCTAGTTGGGCCCCAAAGTAAACTTGATGATTGTAAGTGATGCAATATATAGTTATCTTCTCCCCATGATGGGATGATAGGTACAACCTATAGAATGATCAAGAGAAAGTGTGTTAAAGGCTAGGGATATATACGGTCGAGACTCTCATCATGAGGATTTAGGGTTTTGAGAAATGCGGGTAGAAGAAAATTCTTTCTACACCTAAAAATGATCGAGGATACAAGGGCACATGCACAATATGACCAATGGCGTGAACATATCCCCGAAAATTCATGTTGATGGAAAGATAACTCTTGGCAATGATTATCTGGTCAAACCTTAAATAAATTAGAGGGAATGAGGACTAATGTGATATAAGGTACCTTGTAAACCCTAATGCATATGAGTGATAGAGCTACGAGGTGAGACGAGCATGTTATTGGGCCGCTAATATGTTATTATTATTATTATCACTTTTTAACACCTATTTCATCCATTTCTGCTCTTCTTTATCATGTCATTTATAATAATTTATCATATAATTCCATTTTATAATTATTTATGCTCTTATGGATAAATATTATTTCTTCTCCTTTATTTTTAATAAATTGATGATTATGCATGATTTTACCAATTATGGTTTATTAATAAATTTGTTGTAATATCACTCACCATTTTAGCCTCCAAGATATTTTCCAAATTGCAGAATTGATCTCCAGCTCATCATTAAATATGACAACTCAGAAATTCGTTGGAATAAGAAGTGAAAGTTTTTCATTAGACGTATTGGGCAAATGGAGAAGAATCTGGGAAATCCGAAACATGGGTTTTGTCCAGAACGGACCAAATTAACTTTCAAAGAGAATATTTTGCCAAAATTTGGCCTGTATTGAGAGAAACGGAAGGTTCTCTGAGGACGATTTTCCCAGATTCGCTGTTATGGCCGTTTTCCAAATTCTTCCAGTTGCAATACCAAATTCAACTTGTTCTTGTTGAATGATTGATGGAAATATATTTTCTTGCTGATCAAGTTGTTGGGAACAATCCAATTTTGTTATGAGGGATCACATTTACTATTTACTTTCTCCTCTTTATGGTTATAAAAGGAGACATTTGTAAAATAAAGGGGGATCGTTGTTACTTTTCGAATTGTAAACTTAATCACGAACTACGTTGTTGAAAAACACGATTACATTGTAATGCTGCTCCAGTTTAATGATTAATTGAATTTGTTGTTTCCATTCACATCATCTGAAGTAGCTTGAGCAGTACCTGCTGGTGGTTAAGGGCCCGACCCCTGGCAGCATTAACTTCTCCTCTGTGTTATATTTCCAATTCTTGCAGAGTGTGATCAATTTGATAAATGCCTGTTACCATGAGTTTATTTATTTCATTAGCTGTTCATTATTTCCTGTTATTGAGATAATATATTATGCTTGTAATTTGTATTGCTCTCAATTGATCACAGCGTGAGTTATTTAGACAGTGCATTGCATTGATTTGATTATTTGCATTGTTATCATTTGATTTAGTTACATTCATTGCAGATTAATTTACTTAGATGATTATTCGGATTGATTTAAATCAACTATTAAGAGTTTGGTTATTGCTATTGAACTCTCAGATTGATATCATCTTCATTTGGATTACTTTGTAGAGATTGAGTATGATTTGGATTAAATCAGCGAAGAAGAGATGAGTTATCGCTACTGTGCTCTCGTCTGATGCTATTGTTAATTAAAATTGCTTGTGTGAGATCAACAACTGTAAAGAACATTGGCTATTGTTGTCAAAGCTCTCAGATTGAAGATCTTATTTATTCTTGATTAGCTTACATCAGTTAAAAGAGGAATGACTTATTGCTACTATATCCTCGACTGATAATTTCTATTACTTTGCTGAATGAATGATTTAGTTTTAGAGCATTGATTTTCCTTTAGTTGCAAGTGGGATTTATTAAAAGCATTTGTTTATTCTTGCATTTGAAAGATCTATACTACATTTTAAGAAACATTACTTTCAGGGATTTTAGCGTGCACATATTTTGTACACTCTTGAAATAAGAGGACTTGCCCGGGTTGATAATTAATGTGGGATAAATAGGAGTTTTAAAAGGCACCTTTTAGCACCCAACATTTTGGCGCCGTTGACGGGGAGACTGTTGCTATTTCACAGAGAGTGATGTATGTTTGATGTTTATCTGTTATGAAAGAATTGGGTATTAAAAACGGAAGTTAAGAACCTACGTAACGAGCAAGTAAAATGATTGCTCCTCTGCTCGCTTTTCAGCAGAATTGCGTAGGAATTGAAGTAGGAATTTTAGAGGTAGATTTTTTGAAAAAAAATCTTGTAATTCAACTCGAGTGGTGATGTAAGCACCACCCATTTCACTAACCAATTGACAGGAACATTTGAAGGAGAATCTTCAAGGAAACAGATGAAGGACATCTTCTATTATGGTAAGAAATGGCTCACATTGCAACTTTTGAATTCCCTATCAAAGATCTAGGAGGAGTGACACAAATGCACATAATTCCCCCATCATCTCTACCAAATTTTCATTGTTTGACAAATGAAGATCCAGATACATTCTTATTTGAGTTTGAAATACTTTGTAGAGGATATGATTATTATACTAATGATCAAAGGTTGAAAGTGTTTCCTCTTACTCTAAAAGGAGCAGCTCTCCGATGGTTCATGAGCCTAGGTGGGAACTGCATCCAAACATGGGAGGACATGAAGAACATCTTCTTGAAGAAGTACCAAGACTACTGCAAATCCAATGAAGATATTTTTGGTATGATACAAGGGGAAGATGAAAGCTTGGAGGACTATGTAGAGCGATTTCAATATAACCTTCAAAAATCAAAGCATAAGCATTTGGAAAAATAAATCTTGAAAACACTCATTCTTAAAGGAATCAAAGATGAATTTTTAGAACTCTTAAATATGATAGGAAAAGGTGATTTTTTTCAGTTATCCTATGATGATGTTTTTGAATTGTGCATAAGGTATTCAAGAGGAATTTCCAAGGCTGGTAAGAATTATAGAGAAGTTTCTTCTTTCTTTTCCAAATTTACTACAATAACAAGAGACATAAGAGCTGAAATCAATTTTTATTTGAAAATTTTAAATATGATTTTATTAGCTCTCTAAATTCACAATTTAATGTTTTGCAGGTTCAGAAAAATCAAGAATTTGATGAAGTGTTTTGCCCTCATTACCGAAAGGAGCATCCCATAGATAGTTGTTCTTCCTTATCTAGGATGGAAGTAGCATATGAAAGAGATGGGGAAGCTACAACAAGGTCAAAACCATGGAAATCGTGGCCTACAGGTATGGTTCAAAACACTTCATCTCCATTCTCTTACTTGCATAATCCATTATGGAATACTCATATGTTAGGGCAGCCGTGCCAATCTCAATATAACCACCACCAATATTGTCTACAAGTTTGGCACGGTTCATATTATGATTGCATGACTACTCTCCCTCATCTTGTAGCACAAACACATCTTCCATCTCTTCCACAACATCTTCCTTGCCTATCAAAATCATCCATTCAACCCAATCAACTACATCATCAAAATGCTCCATTCCCTACACAATTTCCTGCTTAACTCATTCCACACCCTCACCAAAATAAAACAGTACAACATGCTTATAGTGTTGAACTGCAAAATTTACCCACCCATCCCATCCATTCTATCTCACATGCACCATTGGAGAAAACTTATACTGAGATTCAGAATGTATCAAATCCAAAAATTGTAGAGGTTATGAAAGAAAATGAAGTTTCTGCTAGCCTGCATCAACAAGTCGTTTTAAACACTAAATAACTTCATGATATGACATCTATGGGAAATCAAGAAAGTAAGGGATACATTAAAGATTGGTTTCACTCCATTTGTTTGCAGCATCACTCCATACTTCAACAATTTTTGGCACCATCTTTTCAAGGGAAGTTGGCTTCTCATACCATATTATTTATTAACATGCATTTTTCAAATTTGGGTATGTACATAATAGAGGCCTTATTTCGAAAATGGCTCCACTAGAAGTACTCTTATACGTAAGCATATTCAATTTTCAAATAAGAGTAGGTTAGTGGAGAAAATAAATAAATAAGGACATAAATAAATACATTTTTATTATTATGTAAAAATTGTTTTTGTTGCAACACGCTGTGGAAATCAACATCGGTGATAAAAAATTTAATTGATTTGTGTATGTAGATGCATTATATTGGAAAAAAAAAATTCTACAAACACTTATATTCATTTTTATCATCAATATGGAAAAATTGCTTGAATATCATTATTTTTTGGCTTGCGAGCTTGATGAAATTTCTGAAAATAGAGTTGGGACAGTCATGTTTTGAGGGACCAAAAGTGAATATTTTTAAAATATGTTTCTATCCTAAGTATCCCTTGATGTCTACTTTCCAACCCAATTTTAATCACTCCATTTGGATTTGAAACGAAAAAATTTTAACCAAAACATTGACAGGGTGTCTAGTAGGCAGCTCAGGAACAGAGTTGGGACAATCCGTTTTTGGAGGCCTAAATGACTATATTCTTAAAAAATATTTCTATTGTATATTCCTATATGAATCTAGTTTACAATGCAATTTGAATCACTCTATTTCGATATCGTATGAGGAATTTATGACCAAAATACTGACTACTTATCATAAATCAGCAATCTTGAAACTTTGTTTTCTCGGTTGTTCACTAGCGTATTTGACCCATAAATTATTCTTATATTAAAAACATGTTTCTATTGGAGATAAATAAATTAATATAATTTCATTTCCAATTGGAATCAGCTTAATCTGTCATCAAATGAAAAATTTTTGCTTTAAATATCAACTGTTGGTCTGAGCTGGAAAATTGAAAATGACTCTATTATGAAGGCCGTTCTAAGTAAAATTGACATATCATAGCATTGAATTTTTAAAATCTGTTTATATTGGATATATACCTTTGAATTAAATCTCATCTGGCTTTGGAATCACTCAAATTAGACAAAAAATAAAGAAGTTATGATTAAAACACTACTGGTTAGTATGGTCGACCACTGCTCTCCCGTAGGTGACAAATAAAATTTGTGTTATTTTCTCCGTGGATTTGTTATACAGAGTAACTAATTGTTGTTTTTTTTTCATAATTTTTGGATTATGAGAGCCCGATCACCTGTCTTTCTCCATGATTTAATGTTTTATTGCAGGTAGACACTCGTTTTTTTGCAGGTCCTAGGAAAATAAATAAGGTCAATTTATGGACGAGCGATTCTTGAAAGAAATTTTAATGAAACAAGGGAATTTCATCCAATTCATTACCCAACAGATTCATTACAGAAAAAAATCAAGAATTGATTCCCATTCGAAGATTCATGTCACTCCTACCAAAACATTTTTCCAAGAAATCATTTATTTTTCCATTGACAGATTGATATTCCCTTAGGAAATAACATCATAGCTGTTGTAACTTAACTTATTTATTTATATATTGTTTTTAAATAAAGAGTTGTTTCTTTTCTTATTTCTCTTATGTTTTTGTGTTTCAGGTGTTGCTTCCTTCAAATTGTAGTTTCCGCTCCATTGGTGATTGAACAATGAGGACCCTACCATGCAAGTTTCAGTTACAGAAGGCAATTCTTTGGCAGCACCAATTCTATAAAAAGTTATTTTTTCTTGAAACATGTACATAAATTTGTCTTTCTATTTGATTGGATTTTCTTAGATAATAGATTGTACATTGGTTTTTTTCTATTTTTTTCCCTTGCTATTCCCTACAGGGAACACCAAGTTTCGCGTGTTTGTCTTTTTTTTGTTCCTCTTAAGGAACAGTTGTCGTTCCTCTTAAGGAACAGCAGCGGTTCCTCTTAAGGAACAGCAGTTTTGCATGTTTGTCTTTTTGTTGTTCAATTTAAGGAACAACTATTGTTCCTCTTAAGGAACAACAGCCATTCCATTTAAGGAACAGCAGTTTCGCGTGTTTGTCTTTTTGCTGCTCCATTTAAGGAACAACAGTTTCGCGTGTTGATTTTTTTGCTGTTCCTTTTAAGGAACAACATTTTTTTGTGTATTTTTTTGTTGTTTCTTTTAAGGAACCGCACTTTTTCGCATGCATTTTTTTGTTGTTCCTTAAAAGGAACAACAATTTTTTTGGGTATATTTTTTACTGTTCCTTTTAAAGAACAACACTTTTTTGGGTGTATTTTTTTGCTGTTCCTTTTAAGGAACAACATTTTTTTTGGGTATATTTTTGTTGTTTCTTAAAAGGAACAAAACTTTTTTGAGTGTTTTTGTTGTTCCTTCAAGGGAACAATACTTTGGAAATATTTTCGAGAACAACCCTTCCTCCCTCTTGTGCGATTATTCCTAATTCATCTCAAGCACATTTTATTGATTCCCTTGCATCGCATGAAGTACAATACTTTTATGAGGACAAAAATTATGGAGTCTATTGAAGCAAGTGAATATCCTTGACGTTATGATCTTTAACAAGACAACTTCTTGATATAGGCTTTTTTTTTTTTTAAACAAACAAAAGGGACACAATTATTTATATATTACTTTACTGTATTGATTTCTGCTGTATATGATACTGATTGATCATCTTTACCATGCTGGTTCCACTTCTCCTGGCTACAATTCTCTCTATTTATTATAAGTAATATTATGGGTATATTTTCTTTCTGTTGACATGTTCAAACTTCTTCCACCATCCCCACTCTTAAGGAGTACTGAGCCTCCCTCTATTTATCATAAAAAGTGTAAAAACAACAAAATTGTGTCTACAGATAGAGGATAGGGGGTCTCATTAAAGAGCCATCCTACCATGTTCATAAGGTTGTAGCGAAGTGACATTCCCACTATGGCCACCACACCAGGGTTATGATCCATTGGATAGCCACAATATCCTTGGAACAGGAGGTCTCATCACGAGCCGGCCTGATCACTTTTTCTACTTCCCAGTGAATGGTAGTGTGGTTATCTAGTTACCATGCCAGCACACTGATCTCTTTTGTAGAACAATAATGGAATTCTCCAACTATAAATTGAGGATCTTGGCTCATATGGGTTAAAAAGCAACCCTAGCGAGGCTATGGACGCCTGCTGGCAGCAGAGGCTTTGCTTATGGTATTGAAGTTCTATTTTCAACATCAATAATTATTATAATACCCTCTTCCTACTTTTATTTTTATCAGAGAGATTATTTCCCTAATTTCTCCCTACTATGAACCTTTACGCATGATTTAATGTTTTTTTAATCAATTATATCATTTTTAGATGGAATATCGTTGGCAAGGTATCTTTTCTTGCATATTGTTGTCATTTTTACTTACCACATTACCTATCATCAACCCAAACATCTTATCTCTTATTCATAACTATATTTATACACTCTACCCTCATTATAACCATACCTCTTGCTATCTTATCATTTGATATGTGTACTCTGCTTCATTCACTGTTGTATTGTTCGTTCCCTTGCCTTGTTGTCAACACAACACTTTTTCTATGCTTTATGGTCATGGAATCCCTTTTTCAATTGGAAGGGGGCATGTATGCATTATGGATAGCATGCGATATAAGTACATAATTCTGCCATAATTTGTTGATTTTCCACAATATTCATACTGCATTTTTACAGAATTTTTTCTGATTAAACTTTTGGCATACATCTTATCTATTGCTCTTCAAAATTAACACTGTGGATTCAAGAAAATTGTATGCATAATCGTGATTTGGTTACAGGAGAACAAGAAGAATGGGGGGGGGGATTCTATTCGCAGCACAACCACACTATTGCAACTAACAGCAAAGGCTCGCGAACGCGCACAATTCTTCAAACATGATGTGTTTGCATGGCTTCCACCTTTTGCATCACTTTCAGTATCCACTCAACCTACATCAGCTTCAACAAATGCCAGTCCCTACATGTCATTCCAAATTTTTTTTTGAAGGTAACACTTGAGGTAAAATAGCATAATTTTCTGATTTATTACGAATTTAGGAGAATTTCATGAAAATCCATTGAGCATTATTTATCATCATTCATTCCACATCTTTACCACTTTCCATTTTTCAGAGACATATCATCTTTCAGTTTGGGAGAGTGTTTTTTTCCTTCATTTCTTTCTTATGGCCATGTCAGTAATATTCTTTATCATCCATTGATATTCTTATTCATTCTCAACACCTCCCTTATTCCATGTTGTTTTACACCAAGCATAGATTTCAACAGATTGTAGCAACCACCTCTCTTTGTTTTCTAACATTGCATGAGGACATGCTAATTCTTCAGTTTGTGGGAGGAATTGCTACACATGATGGATTTTTTCTACTTTCTTTTTCGTTTAAGGCATACAAATTCATTTTTATACAATGCAGAAATTGATTTGCATATATCTTTAAAACTATGAACTGAATTCTTATGATTTCTGGATAACAAAGAGGTATCATTAAAATACACAAACTCAAATAATTTCATGCTAAATTAGTTCATAAAATTTAGAAAATTATGCACTATCACCTACAGCCATTTTGTTTATATCTCATGATCCGTGCATCAAAACGATCTGATTTTTGAGAAAATGGTTAATGAAGTTTGATGTTACTTATATCACATTTTTCTGTAACTTCATATACATATAGTTGAAAGTTAACTGTAAAAATTGTTACACCTTCATCAAGAATGCTAAAATTGAATATTCATTATTTGAGGAAAAATTCCTTTGTTCCATCCATTTCATGAGTTGGGTTGAACAATTTTTTTTTGCTTGGTTAACACATGGGTTTTGTCTTTGGGTTGCATGAGGACATGCAATATATTCAATTCTGGGTTGCATGAGGACATGCAATATATTCAGTTTGGGAGTATCTTGGGCTGCTAATATGTTATTATTATTATCACTTTTTAACACCTATTTCATCCATTTTTACTCTTCTTTATCATGTCATTTATCATAATTTATCATATAATTCCATTTTATAATTATTTATGCTCTTATGGATAAATATTATTTCTTCTCCTTTATTTTTAATAAATCGATGATTATGCATGATTTTACCAATTATGGTTTATTAATAAATTTGTTGTAATATCACTCACCATTTTAGCCTCCAAGATATTTTCCAGATTGCAGAGTTGATCTCCAGCTCATCATTAAATATGCCAACTCAGAAATTCACTGGAATAAGAAGTGACAGTTTTTCATTGGACATATTAGTCAAATGGAGAAGAATCTGGGAAATCTGAAACATGAGTTTTGTCCAGAACGAACTAAATTAACTTAATTAAAGAACAGTTTGCCCAAATTCGGCCCGTATTGAGAGAAACGAAAGGTTCTCTGAGGACGATTTTCCCAGATTCGCTGTTATGGTCGTTTTCCAAATTATTCCAGTTGCAATACCAAATTCAACTTGTTCCTGTTGAATGATTGATGGAAATATATTTTCTTGATGATCAAGTTGTTGGGAACAATCCAATTTTGTTATGAGGGATCACATTTACTATTTACTTTCTCCTCTTTCTAGTTATAAAAGGAGACATTTGTAAAAGAAAGGGGGATCGTTGTTACTTTTCGAATTGTAAACTTAATCACGAACTGCGTTGTTGAAAAACACGATTACATTGTAATGCTGCTCCAATTTAATGATTAATTGAAGTTTTTGTTTCCATTCACATCATCTGAAGTAGCTTGAGCAGTACCTGCTGGTGGTTAAGGGCCCGACCCCTGGCAGTGTTAAATTCTCCTCTGTGTTATATTTCTGATTCTTGCAGAGTGTGATCAATTTGATAAATGCTTGTTACTGTGAGTTTATTTATTTCATTAGCTATTCATTATTTCCTGTTATTGAGATAATATATTCTGCTTGTAAATTGTATTGCTCTCAATTTATTACAATGTGATTTATTTAGATAGCGCATTGCATTGATTTGATTATTTGTATTGTTATCATTTGATTTAGTTACATTCATTGCAGATTAATTTACTTAGATGATTATTCGGATTGATTTAAATCAACTGTTAAGAGTTTGGTTATTGCTATTGAACTCTCAGATTGATATCATCTTCATTTGGATTGCTTTGTAGATATTGAGTATGATTTGGATTGAATCAGCGAAGAAGAGATGAGTTATCGCTACTGTGTTCTCAGCTAATGCTATTGTTAATTAAAATTTCTTGTGTGAGATCAACAACTGTAAAGAACATTGGCTATTGTTGTCAAAGCTCTCAAATTGAGGATCTTATTTATGATTGATTAGCTTACATCAGTTAAAAGAGGAATGAGTTATTGCTACTGTATCCTCGACTGATAATTTTTGTTACTTTGCTGAATGAATGATTTAGTTTTAGAGCATTGAGTTTCCTTTAGTTGCAAGTGGGATTTATTAAAAGCATCTGTTTATTCTTGCATTTGAAATATCTATACTACATTTTAAGAAACATTAATCTCTGGGATTATAGCATGCACATATCATCTACACTCTTTAAATAAGAGGACTTGCCCGGGTTGATAATTAATGTGGGATAAATAGGAGTTTTAAAAGGCACCTTTTAGCACCCAACACATGTGAAGATAAAAAGCACCCTAGAGTGTGAGGATTTAATTCAAAGTAGGGTTGGACCTTATAAATCACACATCTAGGGTTACAAGGATGCAAGGGGGGCGAACAATTCTCACAAACCCTAATGCACATGTTGAGAGGAAGGGCCAGTCAATACATTAGGGGAAAATGAATTGCCATGATTCTGACCAGGATGTGGTGCAATGTCGATGCAAATTTTCCCCTGGAGGCATGTGAATTAGGTTAAGAATAGAAAGGATGTCTCATTGCATTAACATTTCTCCAAAACCCTAATATGGTCGACAAAAGGGGAGCCTAAAATGAAAACTTGTTTATCCACATGTGGCACTTCTACTGGTTATGGGAAATATAAGTTTCATAGTTATGGGAGTCACTTGGCACGTCACTAGAGTGACACACCTTCGAAGCCATAACGCAATCATAATGTCAGCATATGAGGCAACATATGTTGTGTGGGTGCAACATGTGGAGCACGAATGGGGACAAAATCAGAGTTCGACGGAAAATGGGGGATTAGAGAAACCAGTTATGTATCTGATTGAAACCCTAATGGGGTGAGGGAGCATAAGGGGGGACCCAAAATTTTGAGCCCAAAATTTGAATATGCCTGAAATTTTGGGTGGTGTTGTAGCAGCAACAACAATTGGTGAACCACTGGTAGAATCCAGCATCTCTATCAACATCCCTACACTTTATCGAGTATAGATGGTGATGCAAGGGAATATTGGAGAGGCGCTGTAGGTACCTCCTATGGTACTTTGACCTTTACAGATATGCCTTCCCTTAGTGCCTCGGCTAGTTCTTGTTAATCTATAAAAACCCAAGTAGAATCTCATGCATGCCAGGAGTTGATGATGATGTAAAGGACCAGGCAGAGGGCTTATTATATTTAGAATTTTTAAGAAAATATTCTGGTGTTGCTCCGCTGTGAGTAGCCCTGAATAGTACCCCGACGGAGTTACTTCAATAAATCACAAACATTGCTCTGCTACTAGTGAGATTGGTCAGTACCCGACCGAAGTTGTTGCATTACCTCTCTACAAAGGAAAATTTTCTCAATCCTTTACCCTCATGTATTTCATGTTCTTATAGCACTTATTTGTATGCACTCGTGGCACTTATTCTTTATGGAAATTATTTACCTGGGGTGAACAAGGGATCCCAACTTATTTTACTTTGCAAGAGAGGTTGTTTCTTGTTTGACAGAAACTGAAAGATATTCTGATTTGGGTTTGACTTCATGTTGAGCCTTCACATCCCATCTCCAGCTAACAAGTGAAACAAGTAAAAAAATCAAAGAAATATTCAAGACTATGTTGGGCACAAGGTTCAGGTTGTGGGTATAGGTAATTTAAATTGATTAGGGTTCCCCACAAGCAACTTGTTCATATCTTTCTGGATAAAAAATTAGACTTGCAAGAATGATGCTCAAGGTGTGACTTGGATGACCCGTTCTGAGAGAATTTGCCTCTTAGGGCAACCACCACAACCTCACACAATCATTAGGGTTAGGTTTTTATCATTATGACAAAAAAAGAAAGGAAGACCTTTAGGGTTTCGTTGCGTGCAAAGAGTTCAAAGAAATCTATCCAGCTTCAAACATGTGTAAGCAGGAGTAAGAAGGCTATTCATGGCACTGAGGGTTTGAAGGCTCAAGGTTCGATGAAGGTTGATGCAGTGGCATGCAATACATAGAAAATTTCCAAGCTAGATCAACAGCCAATGCATATGATGTGAGAAGGAAAATGTATGATGTGATGCAATAAACGAGGCTTATATGCAATGTGATGCCATGTGTGAGATAAATTAGCTAATTGCAAATGAAAAACAAGGCAAAGCGCATGCAGTGATTATATGAATGTCGTGCAACAATGAGAAAATGCAAAAGCATGAGTGCAAACTAATGGAAAATTATAATGCATACATTAGGGGAATTTTGAGGTCTAAAATGGGCCTCCTAAGAAAAATTTACAACCAAAATAAAATTTATAAGAGCCAATAGGATTCAAGATGATGATGTAAACCATGGGGTATGATTCACCATTTTTTAAGTAAAAGGGTACAAAGATTAAAAAATAATAAAATAATAAAACTACTTTTTCAACTCATACTTTCAACTTATCTCCTAAATTTTTTACTGAAATTTCAAGAGGGAGTACTCGTTGGATGAAAAAATTAATTCCTCATCCAAGGAGTGCCCATGTTGCATACTTTCGATGGACCTTACTACACAAAAAATGAGAAATACATGAAAAAATGTGATTGCAATCACGTTTTTTATGAATTTATAATTTTTCATGTAGCAGGGTCCATCGAAAGTATGCAACATGGGTACTCCTTGGATGAGGATCAGGGTCCATCAAAAGTATGCAACATGGGTACTCCTTGGATGAGGAATTAAATTTTGCATCCAACGAGTACTCCCGCTCGAAATTTGAGTAAAAATTTTCGGAGATATGTTGAAAATACTAGTTGAAAAAGTAGTTTTTTTCTTTTTTCCCTCTAAAATTTGATGATGTCATCAACTCTTATTTTATTATTTCCACTATTATTTTATAATTTCCTTAGGAGGCCCATTTTAGACCTCAAAATTCCCCTAATGAAGTTACTTACCGTAAGAAAAGACAACAACCATAATTTTAAACCATAAAGAAAACCCTAGCAAGTAAACCCTAATTAACAACTTGAACTAGTAAACATTTATTAATAGACCCTAGATAGCCTAAACCTAAAACCCTAATTTAACTAGAGAGGTGGTCGAGTTATGTGAAATCAGATTTATAGTGCAGTCATCATGTTAGTTCTTGACCTGCAAGAACAAAAATGTATGCCATCAGAACCAATGTAAAAAATTGTGCACTAACAACAAAACTTACCTGTAAAGCATGCACAAAAACAACAAGGTCATGGCTACTTACCAGAGAATGTGCCAGAACAAATTGTTCAATCTGAACTGAAATCTCATCTTGATGAGTAGGCAGATGTACTTGAAACCTATAATCATCTGGCATGAAAAAAATACATTCATCCACAACCCTAGATTCAACGAAAGTGAGGTAAGACACTACCTACTTGCAGATACATTTTATGGATCAGATCCATCAATTCGGTCGGCAATCTCATCATGATGTTGAGGGTGATCAATTTGATGGCATGGAGAAAATACGCGTCTGCCAAGTGAATTTGAGATGCTTGAAAATTCAAGTGTGGAAACCCTAATTTTGGAAACCTTATTTTGAAGTTGTCCATGGGTTTTGTCGAGGATGTGAGGACATAATGTAACCGTCAGCAGGAGCTGAAGCGCCTCACCATCCTGGAAAAACTCTAAACCTTCAAATGGGGAACTATCGAACTTCAGTGGTTTCGTGAGGTCGACTGGAGAATTCATGTAGTTATTATTTATGGTGACTGGACAACTATCAGTGAGTGTATTACTAATTTGGTCAAATGTTTGCAAACTAATAGATTTTTGTTTGAACATATCAGATTCTTTAGATTCCCAAGGGTGAGATGAATTGACCATAAGATTCTCAGGAAACCGAGAAGTGGAGTGATTGGATACTAACACATCATTTATTTGTACCTGACTACAATCTATACCGGCTGGGAAAAAATAAAAAATATTTGAGACAATGGTTGGTGTCCTCCCTACAGTGAAAAAATTAGGGTATAGAGGTTGATGCATATCATCTATTAGGGGACAAAAATGTGTGCTCAAAGAAACATCCCTCGAATCAGAGGATTTCCAAGAGAAGCCGACATCTAGCATAGTCATGTTGAGAGGAGAATGGTGCCTGGAAACGGGCTAATTTGAATTGGATCAGGGGTTTTATTAGGATTGTGAGAACCTGACATAACCATTAGTGGAATCTGAAGTGCCTCAACTTATTAACGAGTCCCTGAATCTTGGAAAGGTGAAACATTGAATTTTGGTGGCTTCATAGGATCAACAGGTAGATATGAATGACAATCACCAGAAGCGTTAGTGAATATGTTCTCGGATAAATTACAATCGTTGAAGCCATCGATTTGATCAGGTTGGGTATCTGGTACGTTAGGCTCTCCTTCGATTAAACAAGAGGATGAATTGGTGAGAGATACATCCTAAGATTTCTGAGAAATGGGGTATCTTTCATGGCCAGCTAAGGAATGCAGATGGAAGAGATCAAAAATAAGATATTCATCATTCTCATAGTGCAGTTGTAAAACATCCCCCTAATGTTCATCAGTGCCATCAACCCCAACATGAGACAGTTCTAAATGATTTGTATAAAATTATGGTGTGGAAGACTCAAGAAATTAATCAGGGAATAATGGATGAAATGATTCAGATGTGGGGGTACCAATTGTACAAGGACTTTCAACTCACACATCAGTGTCATTCAGAGGGAGCAATGAAACTGCATGCATGTCATAGTCCAAAATCTTGATAGTAAAATCGATATCATCTAGGACACCAAAGTCATTGCTAACAAGTGCATGAGATTTAGGACTCGACCTAGGCATACGTTCAACGGAATCGAGATTGGCCTCATTAACAAGGAGAGCGGTTGAATCAACTTGGTTTTCAAATCTGGATTTATCAGGGTGTATGAAATATTTGGGGTTGATACAACATGTTTCATCTCCCTATAAGCATCTTTCAGCCCTTAAACTATTTGCGACCAAAACTCCATTAGGTAGTAAATCAGGAGGAGGATGAGAAATGTCACAAATAGTACTTACCTCATTGGAGGCTTGAATTTCTTCTAGGCACAGAGAGATGGGCAGGAAAATATTAGGAACAGAATCTGGACAATTAGAAGCTTGAAGGTTATCATGACGAACATTAGAATTATGAATTTGTTACAAATTGAAGGTGTTGTAGAGAAATAAAACCACTTTTGAAACTGCTCAATTAAATATGCGTAATTGACCTCTCTTTTAGGGAACTCAAAACAAGGATGGACAGACCTAATATAAAACTCCTCTAGAGATTATTGAGGTTGCATCCTGATCTCATTTATCCTTATTAATACATTTTGAAAATCATACTCAGTGAAAATCTTGTTGAAATTCACCAACGAGTTACTCGAACGAATGGATGGAAGCTACTGGAAATGTGCAGCACCATTTCTTAATGCGACCTTCAAGAGTGAGGGAGAAGAGAAAACAAGCAAGTTCCTCATCATCAATTTTGCAATATCCACAGAACTCAAGAAAATCAGAAAGGTGCTTGTTTATGGAAATTCCATTCTCGCCATCAAACTTTAACTGAGACAAGTGATATAGAGATTCATCAAGGATTGAACATTGAGAAACAGATAAGTCTGATAAACATCTTGGGAGAATGATTTGGGTACGAGCCATTTACAGATATGAGACAGCTAATTGTATGCTCCAAGGGTTCATCTTATCATTTGGCCCTCCTTCTAGCACCAAAATATTGATGGGAAAAATTGTACCACCAACAACAATGGGGTCTCCCTGGTTAAAGGTCCCAATTAGACCTCACACCATTTGGGATAGGAGCCCCATCCGGTATGTGGGCCCGGCTGCCGCCATAAGTATTTCCGATCTTGGTTGTCGAATTAGAAGATGACAAAGCGAAGACAAGGGTGAAATGACCAATCAATGAAGCAAAATCAACCCAAGATTGACGAACCGCAGACCGAGATATAAGCAAGTCTATGCAGCAAATAAAAAGGGGTACACCATGAGAGGGATCGGTGAGCCAAAACCCAGTCACACGTACATGAAAGAGAACATGCCAAAAGTTAACTACAAAGTAGTTCTGTTGGTGAGGTAAATCCCCTTTGTGGACATAGGCGATCCCACTAGACCTAGAGTGGGTCTAGCCACAAATAAGACAAGCTATAATATTGATTCCTAGTTAACGAATGGATGAAGATTCAATAGATGAATTACCAAAGGTCCTATGTTGTTCTTGTCATCAAAAAGAGTGGCTCGCTCCTCGCTCCTGGTTTGACAGATCACGATCCGCTTGCTTTCACGCTCGGATGCCTGCACACACACAAAGAACAACAACGATATACAACATACTAATTCACATTCATAACTATTAGTTATTCAAAGAGGACTAAATCAATTTCATCACATAAAAAACATAACACAATGATGGAACCAACACCATAGTCGAGTATATTAATAAATGAAAGGAAGAGTACAACCAAGCTTCAACATTGCGGTCTCCTCCAACAGGGTTCAAGTGGAGCGCGTCTCACAAAGGCTCATCGGGAATTCGAACGGGAATCTCTCTATGGGGTTCTCCTTGGTTCTACCTTCTCAATAACAATTACCCAGTTATAGTATTATCCTCCAAGTTCATCTCCTTGGCTATATGTTCAGCTAGCTTTCATAAAGGGAGAAAGCATGTTTATATAGAGGGAGAGGGAGAGGTTAAGATCCCTATAATTATGGAAGGGAGGCCTATCTCTAAGGAGTGTTCCATGGGAGGTGAAAACCATTGCCTAAAGAGAGATATATGTGGCTAATCAACTTAACCATTTCAATTGACTCATCCCTGAGGTGGTTAGAAGGAAACTTCAGCCTCTAATTTTTTAAAAGCATTCCTAAAACAGCTTTGCGCGAGGGCTGCACTGAGACAGAGCGCCAGGTGGCACAGGGTCTTGTGCAAATCTTCCACATCAGCATGAGGGGTGAACTAGTTATCCGCGCCAAGGCCAAAACATAGGTTTTGTGTGCTTTTTTGAGGAAATGTCCAACAAGAGAAATGATATCCTTATGCAGAAGGATGCAAAGAAGGTGTTTGCAAAGTATGACATTATTCACAAGTCACGGGAATGACCCTCCAATATGTCAGACGAGTGATTGCAGGGACGGTGACAAACTGTTGTGTAATAGATGCCCCCTAAAGCATGAGGTCCGAGAGAGAGGGAGGGGTGAAATACTTTATGAGAACGTGTTTGACCCAAACACTACTGTCAGAAAACCTACAAGTACAAATACAAATGATATCTCTGATACATTATATGTGGCATGGGCACAGCCATCCATAATAGAGTACATAAAAAGTGAGACCCGAGGTATGGATGCAGGCATCCATCAATAAGGATCAACAAATAGACTCAGGTATGGTCACAGCCATCCAATCAGAAGAGTCATGTAATAAGTCATAGTAATCCACAAAGAACCCGCAGCCTGGATTTCATCAGACAAAACCTAGGGTCTTGCACTCCATCCTGACCTGAACAAAGTACAAGTTCAAGCATGCGAATAGACAAGTTGAAGTTGAACATGCAAGAACATCATCTGATTACCAGCCAATAATGAGAGCTGTTAACAAACGCGAGAGAAACCACCAATAATGACAATGGCTCTCAAGGTACGAAAGGTACAATCCACGGAATGTGAATAGTGATCTGGCGAAAAACACCCGCAGAATCATCCGATCAAAGGCCAATGATGTGAACCTTGCAATGGATGCAAAGAACTTGCCATTAAGGCATGTAGGCTCCAAGGTACCTGAAGGGAGTCTATAGATCAGCTTCCTGGAAAATGAGCTGAAGTCAACAGGAAGCGACCTGGTCGAAGGAGGGCCATGATGTTTCCCACATCATCGACTAAAGACAGAGGAATATGATGATTTTGAATCAAGACCAATAGAGAATCAGAGGGAGATTGAAAATTGCAAAGGCAAAACTTCTCTTGAACATATCGGCGGCACGACACTGGATTTGGCAGTATTTGACATCAAGGGATCTGAGGTCATGGTGACGTGTAAAAGAGAAAATGAGAAGTCGAAAGAGATTACCCAAACCCATGGAGGAAAACAAATGATGAAGTGAGATGTCCCCAACCCGACACGAATGCAGACAAGTGCCATATTCAAGAGTGACATACTACCGACTAAAGTCTGGTTCCATTTTCCCCCACCATTTCTGGCAAGTACCCCATTTTTTTTTTAAACAAGATTGAAGGGGATAGCATATGCTTGCGATATGAGTTTTTCCTTCGAAAAATTCCAACCTAGTACATTTTACGAGCCCTAGGAAGGAGGAACTCGAGTAACGTCATAATGACGAAGTCTGATGTCATCAATTTTTAATGAGTCTGACAAAGGGAGAACTCGGCATCTTTTCATGTTTAGAGAGTTTGAAAAGAAAGTGGAAAAGAAAACTCCAGTAAGGCCCTTTTCGTAAATAGTCTCTCAGATCTGAAAAGGTAGAAAACAACATTCGAGAGAACCTATTAGTCGCGATAGGCTAAGGTATTCCTTTTTCGTAAATAATCTATCCCAGCCCAAAAAAGGGGTAAATGTATACTGGGTAGATATCGTTTCGCAACCATTTAACAAGTTCAAAACGACAAGCGTCTCGCAATCTTTTCAATTTTAGAGAGTCAAAAAAGAGCTGAAAGGTGACTCCAGTAATGACTTTTTCATGTTTTTACCGAGTCTGAAAAAGTATAAAATACAACTCGTTTCTTCGTCATAACCATGTGAAAAACTTGTCGGTGCACAAAAGACGTGTGTAAAACCTATTTCTCGAAAATAATATGATAAAATAATCGAAAAATATGTTTTAAAACCTAATTTAATATTCTGAATAGTTATAAAATGCCATAAGTGGTAAAAATTATTTAATTTTCACTTTTACCTCTTTATGGAGCAACAGTGACCCATTTGCTTTGCGATCTTGTGGCGACGATTGCGAGTGATCCAGTGAACCAATCTTGATTCCGTCAGTCTCAGGTAAGAGCCAACACCAATTGCCATCTTTTAAGCTAAATTTCATTACCTATATTTGCCATTTTGATTTCTTAGGAGAGGATTTGTCAAAATTAGGGCATCGTGATTGGCGCGGGTTTCGAGCACGGACCCGCACCAATTGCCCCTTTTTTACATAGAGGGCGCGCCAACCGTGTAATCCAAAAATTCGCATAAATTTTAGGAAAATGCAGTCAATTGTTTGCAAATTTCAATGCCCAAGTAGACTAACAATGCTCATATGAACAATGTGTGCAGGTACCAAGCAGAAATAATGGTGATTGAGTGGAAAGAGAGGGAACATAGTGAGGAAGATTAACTTGCCATGGAGAATGATTGATGCATGGACGCCCTTAGAGACTGTGGTCTAAAGAAATTCTTCCTAACACTGTGCCTCTGGGCTCAGCCATAATTTCTTCAGTATTTGATAAGCATATGGGATGAAGACCAAGAAAAGTTCGTGCTTCGAGATCAGGAACTCAAACTCAAAATCTCTGATGTGTATTTTATCAAAAGGTTTTCGTGGAGGGGTGTAGTCCCTATGCTGACTGGTACCCGTCCCTCTGGGGAGAGTATGGGGATGGTGATCGACAGAGTGTGTCGAGGGGCACGCAAAGGAACAAGGAGTGGAAAGTTTGACATCTAAACCATCCCAGATCTGGCACTAAAAGTAGTGTTACACACTATCACGCGGGCTGCAGGATCGCAAACACTGCATGAGGCCACAAAAACACAACTGCTTCTTGCTGTAGACTTCCTGACCCCAACTCTCTACAACTGGGCAGAGGCCGTGACTATTAAAATTAAGAGGAAACTAACCAAGTGCAAGGAGACCAAACTGAAGTAGTTTGGGTATGGATCCATTTTGGTATCGTTCTTCTTGGAAAGACTACCAATATTCCAGCATCAGGAGGTCATTGTCCCGATGCCACCACCCAGAGAACCACGGATGGCCCGATGGGCTGCGTTGATGCCCAGAGCAGGGGGCGGCCAACAGATGTCTTGGAGGCTAAAATTATTCAATTGGCTCCGCCAAAAACTGGTTGTCGTGGAGGACTGGCCCTACTCTGGTACAGACTTCATCGATGATCCAGACCTCCCGCTCCCGGAGGGAGAGGATTGGGACGAAGAACTGGGTGAGACTCATTTTTTTATTTTCAAGAGTTTATGATTTTTTGGTATATATGCATGTTCTGAAAGTTAATCTTATATGTATGCATATTTTGGCCCAGAGAGACCTGCAGGTATGTCGCTGATAGCGAGGTGAACTCCTCGTGATTTCAATCCTCATGGTGAGGGCGACGAAGGGGAGGAGATAGTACAAAATCTGGAGGGGATCGCCCATGGGATCCCGGACTATTCTTGCCTTGATGATGTTCCTCGTGCCTACCAAGGGCATACCGTAGGGGTTCCCAGTCATATCCACCACTTGTTGAGGCGGTTGGTATGGGCGGTAACGTGCTATCATGAGCACCATGTTGATTAGGCACCTAGGATTTTTATTTCCGCATATTTTTGAGAGACATGTTGTCTCAGAATGTAACTGAAACAAACATATATATTTTTTGGGTTTTTATGATGTACACGATGCAAACAATCGATATATATACATCTATTTTCTACATGGGTATATTTACATATGATGATGTTTTTACAAATTATGCAAATGTCTATTTAATACAATGTTATCTAATGTATCAATAATCTGCATAATAAGTAATGACCCAAAAGAAAAACATTCACAAAGCACATAAAAGTCAAAAGATTTCATTTTTATGCAAGCTCGAAAACAAAAGTAAACTATGCTTGATATTGGTTTCATGGTTACACAAGCTTGAAACAAAAGTAAACTATGCTTGAAAAATGGGCATGCCCCCAGCATGGTGACTCAATTCGAGGTACATGCCCCCCAAGCTTCAGTCCATATGAAAATCAGATGGAGTGAAGGTTCAAAGTACAAGATCGGAGAAAGACTCGACTGGGATTTTACGAGTTCTAAGCAAAGACTCGAATTGAACGAGAACGTGTTTCATTGTTTTAACAAGGTTGACACATTGAAAGAACTATCCTCAGAGCTAATTCATTTTTTAGTGAGGTTGACATAGAAGATGAACTATCCTCAAGACACCTTGTTTCATTGTTTAAGGAGCTTGACACAAGACAAGGAACTCTGCTCCAATGACCTTTCATTACGATGAATAAGAGGTCATGGACTCCAAGAGGTTCGCATCTGATGGGAGAACAATATCTTGGAAATCAGGACCCAATGCCCCCAGCACACGATGCACAATGGCACTATCACTGAATGTGGGCACGGGAAAAGTAGCCACATAATTAACTTGCGGTGGGGAAGATACAACCGGTGGATATAGACCTGGAAGGGATAAAGGTGAACCAGATGTCACGTTAGGACCAGAGAACAAAAGTTGATCAATGGTCACGATTCGACCTTTGTGTGGAAAATAAATCACACGAAAGAGGGAAGAGACAACCACCCCCATGACATAAGTATAGTCGCGCCCCAAGAGTAAATTGAAATCCAAGGGGCTTGGAACAACCATCACATCTATATAGACGATTTTCCTTCCCAAAGTAACAGGCAAATTTGGAAGGATCCCTAACGGTTGACTGGTTCCTCTGTTAAAAGCCAACAAATTTTGCGTAATAGGCATCAGTGGTGGAGAACCAAAAGCTTTCCAAGTAGTGGAGGAAAAAATACTAACAGATGCGCCTTCATCTATAACAGTGTTGGGCACTATCATATCGAAGACTTGTACCGTGATCTCAAAAGGCACATAAAATGGAAGGCGGTATCCTGCAAATCGACTCCAATCGAAGGAAGCGACTAAACTACTTGGAGGAGATACCATCGAACTGAGACGGTTTTCCCCCGGTGTTACTGGAGCAAGAGGAGCACTCTCCTGGACTTCCATCACGAGATTAGGAGGAGCAACTTCTTGAACTACAGGGACGGAAGAATCTTTCTCCAAGTCCAAAGAATCTGATGAAACAAGAAGAGCGTGGGGGTGATGAGATCCACACTCAACGAAAAAAAAACTGATGGACCATAGGTGGGATCAAGTCGATCGATTCCACATCCAATGGTTGGTCGGGAATGGATTCCTGAATTTGATTTTCTGGGGGAGCGGGATCGACTAAGGATGACACTTGACCGATCATGGAATCAACTAGTGAAGGACTCAAAGAAAGTTTCTGGTAACCAGCCAGAAGGCAAGGTGCAGAAACAGTAGAGTTGTACAACACTCTCTTGGCTTCATCCATATACAGAAAAAGGTGAATGGGATGATGCCCTTCACACAACTTAAAAGGATTGATAATCTTACCTTATTTCTTATGAGTTTTATCAGCACTAGTCGAATATGTGCTACCAATATGACTTATGGAAGCCAAAGGTAACGGTGGACGACCATCGGACCATACTTCAAGTACCTTGGAAATGCTAGGGCAGTATCAAAGAAGGTGGTCACCTTTGCACAACATGCAAGGGAATTTGACTTTCTATGGAAGGTTGGAGGGCTTCCCAATGGAAGGTGTCTGAGGCGAAATAGCTGCAGCATTGGCCTCTCGCTTATTTGACTTCTTCTTCTTCGTCTTCTTCTTCTTCTTCTTAGCCACTTGGTTACTGGAATCCAAACTTTCACCAGGCGAAGTAGAAGAGGAGGATGAAGAAACAGGCAAAGAAGGGGAGAGGTCCACCTTGGAATCATCATGATGTTGTTCAGGTGGAGGTGATGGTCGAACAGAGATCGGGGTATTCGGGACCACCGAGGTCGAAAACAACCACACGGGAAAACCAACAGTTAACCCTGGAAGAGACAACGTTGCCATATAAGGATCACCAACATTCCCAAAAGCAGGAAAAGGGCCAGGATTCCCATTGGAAGGGATTCCTTGGTTGGTAAACTCTGAGAACGTTGCCATTGGAAACAATCGTAAAACAAAACACTAAGGAAGATAACTTTAACCAGGAATATTTCTCGGGCAGTTAATTTTAAGACATTGAAACCAAACTTTGTTGTTTCATATTTTGAGAGTCGAGAAACATGCAAAAGGTGACTTTATCATTTTCAAGTTGAAACGAGCATGAAAGGACAAGATCTCGATGATCTTTTCACATTTAAGGAGACAGTAAAGATCAAAAATCACTGCTCAGGTAGTCTAGGTAAAAGGGTGTACTAGGTTTTCGTGAACTGCAATATACACCTTGGTGATCAAATGAAATAAGAATGACGAAGGACTTGACGTACATGCAGGTAGTCTCCCCAAATGCTGTGTTCGGTGTATCACGTTTACAAGGTGGCAGACTCGGCTTCCTACGAATAAAAGGATTGCAACCTAGAGGGGTCTTGCTTTATATACTCGACGGTACGGGGAGCGCAAGTCCGTACTAGTGTTGTCTAAAGCCAGATGGTGAGCGACAACTGCTAGGTTTAAAGACGTTGAAACACGTCTCTAACTTAGACCACTAGAAATTTCATTAGGTTTCAATGTTTCCTTAGGTTAATTGAGTAAATTTTAAGTTGATATTGTATTTATGTTTCAATTCCAAGGTCCTACCAAATGTTGGATCTCAAAAATCCCTAAATGCAAACTACATGCCAAAAGATACCATTCCATTCGATGAAAATCTATCTACGAGAAAGTTAGCAATTTTCGTGCAGTAGAAAATGATGAGAACACATGGAAACATCCACTACAGTATCCGATGCAAGTTAATGAAAATGAGCAATCTTTCCTAGAATTGTCCAATGCTAGATATGCGAAAGACTTCCAATTTCACAATGCAAACAAAAAAAAAATGATTTTCAGTGTAATAGAGCAAACAGTGCACTAAATGACATGAAAAACAAGCCAAAACACTAGCTCGAGAACTTTAATGCGAGAGTTGAAGCGAAACAATTTCAATCAACCCAGGAAAAACATAACAAAACTCAAACCAATGTTGCAATCTCTCAAATTGAAGAAAGATTCCCAGACAGACCCATGCAAGCAGTGTGATCTATGCTTGGAGTGACAAGAAGCAAAATTGAACGAAATAGGCAAGAATCATTCAACCAATGCAATCACTCAAACGGATCAGGGGAGC
Source organism: Pinus albicaulis (assembly GCA_034641835.2). NCBI lineage: Eukaryota > Viridiplantae > Streptophyta > Pinopsida > Pinales > Pinaceae > Pinus > Pinus albicaulis. The sequence continues at coordinate 830,637,790 of CM076582.1, read as the reverse complement.
TGAATGTAACCAAACAAGGAAAGAAGTTGACTGTGAAACAAAAGGCTCAAACTCCTACAGGAGGCTCAGCATACCAAAGCACTTAAAAACCCTAAGGCTGTGATGCTGATAGGAAACAGACAAACAACTAAAGGAAGGAAGTTGATCACAATCAAAAACAATCCCAAAGCACTCAAGACATATGTAAAAACAACCCAAAAGCACAAATACTGACCAAAAATCTTCAAAACAGACCAAACCCTAAAACCTATAGGGGTCAACGCGACTATTTGGTTGTAATCAGTGCCAAACAAGGTATGGCGCGGGTGCAACACTAGAAACTAGCACCAATCGGTGCATATGTCTAAACAGAAAGCGCACCAAGCCAGTTCACTTAGGAAAAAGGGAAAAATTTAAAAAACAGAGGTCAGATCTGATCCTCTAGGGCTGAAAAAGGGTCTTAGACTCAGCAAAATAATCAGAAAAGGAAAAAAAAGCAAGAAAAGACAAAAAAGAAGACCTAATGGATGAAAGACAAACTCACATTGATTCCCCAGTATGGCTGCCAATTTTTTGGTGAGGTAAATCCCCTCTGTGGACAGAGGCAATCCCACTAGCCCTAGAGTGGGTCTAGCCACAAACAAGACAAGCTATAATATTGGTTCCTAGTTAACGAATGGATGGAGATTCGATAAATGACTTACCAAAGGTCCTATTCTGTTGTTGTCGTCAAAAAGAGTGGCTCACTCCTTTCTCCTAGTTTGACAGATCACGATCCGCTCGCTTTCACGCTCAGATGCCTGCACACACACAAAGAACAATGACGATATACAACATACTCATTCACATTCGTAACTATTAGTCAGTCGAAGAGGACTAAATCAATTGCATCACATAAACAACATAACACAATGATGGAACCAACACCATAGTCGAGTATATTAATAAATGAAAGGAAGATTACAACCAAGCTTCGACGTTGCGGTCTCCTCCAACAGGGTTCAAGTGGAGCGTGTCTCACAAAGGCTCGTCGGGAATTCGAACGGGAATCTCTCTACGGGGTTCTCCTTGGTTCTACCTTCTCAATAAAAATTTCTCATTTATAGTATTATTCTCCAAGTTCAGCTCCTTGGCTATATGTTCAGCTAGCTTTCATAAAGGGAGAAGGCCTGTTTATATAGAGGGAGAGGGAGAGGTTAGGATCCCTATAATTATGGAAGGGAGGCCTATCTCTAAGGAGTGTTCCATGGGAGGTGAAAGCCACCGCCTAAAGAGAGATACGTGGATGATCAACTTAACCACTTCTAATGACTCATCCCTAAGGTGGTTAGAAGGAAAATTCCACCTCTAATTTTTAAAAATCATTCCTAAAATAGCTTGGTGCGGGGGCTGCACTGAGACAGAGTGCCAGGTGGCACGAGGTCTAGTGCAAATCTTCCACATCAGCACGAGGGGTGAACTGGCTATCCGCGCCAAGGCCAAAACATAGGTTTTGTGTGCTTTTTTGAGGAAATTTCCAATAGGATAAATGATATCCTTATGCAGAAGGATGCAAAGAAGGTGTTTGCAAAGTATGACACTGTTCACAAGTCACAGGGATTACCCTCCAATATGCGGGATGAGGGATTATAGGTAGAATGACAAAATGTTGTGTAACAAGTTCACATAGATCACTGACATCGAAAGAAAAAAGTAAGCACTGATTCGAAAGCAAAACGTACATGCAACGACTATGAGTCAGTCCATGACAAATTATGTGTATGAAAGCACACGTACAAACATTGTGAAATATTAGACAACTATTACTACCACCATAAGCAAGCATGTGAATCAATGCCGTAAAAAGATAATATATTATTAATGTTGTTGCAACTTCAAATACATATTTTGCAACTCATCAAAACCCAATAGTGGAACATGGGCTATTCATCTCAATGCATGATACCAAAACCCTAGCCTCACTACCACTCCCTTTACTTGATACCAAGAGCTGAGTGCCTTTAACTCTCAAGCACAAATTTGCTATCTCGTCCTAGCTCCAACTCAAGTGCTCAAAATTCCCTTACAAAATTTCCTGAAGTTGTACATATAGGCTGAAATGACTCTTGAGTTGCCCTTGAATCTTGGTCTCCCCGAATCCTTTGCTAACTTGTGACTAGGGCCACTTGTGACCCAAGGTCATTTGTGACTTGCGACCCGAGGAGGTCTTCGACCTAGGGTTTTTTCCCTTTTACACATCTCGTTTGGCGAGCTTAGACCTTGCGAAACAAAGAGTGCTAGATGTGCCTTTGAGCTTATTATGAGGTTCTTGGAGTTTTGTAAGGAACTACCTTGCTTGCCAGAGGAAACCCCAACCATGCAATCTCCATGATCAGCCTTATCCTTTATGCAGAGACCAAAATCCCGCTTCCTTCTTTTCGCCTTGAAGATAATTACACTTAAATATCTGTTGTTTAACCAGGATCATGTATTTCCGCAATATCAGCCCCTCGGGTCGCTTTAGCTACCAAGTCGGCCTGAGTGCTTGCCTAAATGTCGGGGATCTGCCTTGGTAGCTTCAATCCTACCCATAAACACAAACATTAATTAAGCATTGAGACCAATGTACTTAATTAAATACAAGAAGTAAATATTAGAAACAATAATTCTTAGCAATTTCTTGCAAGTTCATGATCACAAGTCTGTGCATTGATATGCTTATTGTTTGGGCACCAAGGTAGCACCAATCATTGCATTCCCTTTCCCAAACTTCATCGGAGGAGTCATTTTTGTCATAAATATCATAAGTATGAGAGATTTATTCAGCGCACAGAGGTCGCACTGTCACTATTTAAAAGAGGTCGCAAGTCTGGCTACCCCCTTTTTTATTTCTATCATGAGATGGTGTGACCCCAGTGGCAGTGTGACTCATTAGAAGTTTCTTAGCCGCATATCAGACAATTTTGGAATTTTGGTTGAGGCCTTTTAATGATACCTAGAGACCCAAGGGAGAGTCTGACCTCCTGGTAGTCGTATGATCACAATGTTGGATTGCTCCTCAATATCTATGACTCGGTGACTCGAGGGAGAGTGCAACCTCCTAGTAGTCGCAAGGCCGTAATGATGGATGGCTCCTCAATATCTGCAACTCAGCGACTGGTCACATTCAGAAAATAGTTGCACCTTCATGTTTCATTTCCAACATTCTAACCTTTGTGACATATAGAGTTTGACCCAAGCTAGTCGCAGCTCTACAGAGGCAATCATTCAAGTGGCATTTACTAACCGGGATAGGAATTTGGTAGCTAAGGTTGGAGACAAACCTACAAATCCTATTCAAACTGACGAAAATGAAATCTAGCCACTATAGTTCATCTGGAATTTCCCAATGTATTCTTCAAACAAAATCAAAGCACAAAAGATGTCCAATTAAATGGCGGAGACTCCCCAACGTGAAGTATTTGAAATCAACCTTCAGCTTATTTTCATGGCACAACATGGATTTTGAAACCACTTTAGTGCCTCAATGGTGACACTCCATCTGAGCTGCAACTACTTCAGCTATTCGAATATGGGCCTCTTTATGTTTCTAAGGGTCACCGTAGGCCTATTTCAGAATCGTTTTATTCTCTCCCATAATAATTTTTCATGAAGAGGCACCGTTGTTAACAATCCTCCGCCATGCACTCTAGTGGGGTCGCCAAGGAACATGCTTCCTAAAAAACTATGTGGCTACATTGGAACACAACATATAACACCATCACGTTTCCAATGTTGTGACAAAGTTTCTCCTCGTGATCTTACAGTGTGGCGAAACGCTTCATGTCTCGACCTCTTGCCTCTGTGACAATGGTGCTTCTTTCCTCCTTGGGGAACACATTGCTGGGTTTGAGGATTTCCAATACAACCGTTATGGAATCAAATTTCAATCTCTCACCTATGTATGAGTTAACAACTCTTTGTGCGCTGACATGGTTGTAATTTCAACACTTTGGCTTGCGTTTTCCTTTAAATGTTTCTTTCGACAGATACGTGCCTAATTGTTTGAACGGGTTTATGGGAAGTCTACAGCTTCTTTTAAAATTATGGCCAATGCCTTATTCAGATAGCCTGACATATTAGCATGTCCCTCAAATTGTTGTTTGCAAGGTGGCAGCATATGGGTCGTCAAAAGCTTAGAAACTCCCTTTCAAAGTCCCATGGTTTTGGTTGTACTCATTCCACACTTCCTCTAGGACCTTCAACATGCCCCTGTGATATCAAACCCTCCACAGTGTCAACTTAAATATCTACCAAGGACATATCACTCCAGGCATGATTTTATAGAAGGTATTTACTTTATGTGGGACCTTCACATATACATTCCTGCACCGCATGTGTATGGGTAGAAACTTCAATTGTGCCTTAACAAGCGTCTTGAGTGCACTGCTTTTGTTGGCTCTACGTGGCATAAAGTGGGCACAAGTTAATGAAGAGATATCACGTAATAACACATGTATTTAAAATTAAACTAAGAGGCATGACAAGAACGCAACACAAACATGTTCAATTTATTTTGACACGCCACTACCAATTTTCTAGTTGGGCCCAAAAATAAACTTGATGATTGTAAGTGATGTTGGGTATGTGTTATATTCTTTCCACGACTAGTCACGCGTGGGGGGGTCACAGGGGAGATGACACCCTCCCTGTTCGGGGTCTGAGGCAGCGCCCCGAAAAAAAAAAAAAAAAATTGAAAAAAATTGGTCCTTATTTTTCGGTGGGAAAACTCGCCCATGGTTTTGCATGGGTTTGCACATGGTTTTGGGGCATGATGGTTTTCGTCCCCTAGTATTTTGTAGATTCAGTCAAGGGAACTACGGTTATGTTCTAATCTAGGGTTAATGGATTGGGGTTTATGTATGCTTCGGAATGTATATATATTTTTTGTAACACTAAAAGGAATATAATGAAAAATTAAGCTGGTCGTCCCGATTTGGGTCCAGGGGAAAATCTTTGTGTTTATCTGTTTTATGTTTTATGCTCTTGCTGTTGTTTATTTTATGTTTCAAGATTCGTTTGTAGATAATTTCTGTACAGGGTTAAAACCTACATTTGGAATCAGATCTGTTTCAGCTTCAAGGGGATGCCTTTGCTGCTGAGGGTTTTTTTCTCGGGCCTATGGAAGACCCTTTTCAGTGGGAGATCTTTGGAATCGATTCTTGCAGTGAAAGAAGATGGCGAGTGGCGGGAAGATAGAGATCGATAAATTTAATGGTCAGAGTTTTGAGTTGTGGAAGCTCAAGATGGAGGATCTGTTGGTGGATAAATATCAGTGGATTGCGGTAGATCTAGGTACTAAACCAACGACAATGTCAGATGAAGACTGGAAGAAGCTGGATTGGAATACCAAGAGCATAATACGGTTGTGTGTCTCAAATTCAGTATTGTTGAATGTATTTGGGGAAGCTACAACGAAGACCCTGTGGTACAAGCTAGGGACTTTGTACCAATCTAAGTCTCTCGTGAATAAATTGTTCAAGTGGACAAAGTTGTATAACCTAAGGATGAAGGATGGAGACTCGATGACAAAGCATCTAAACGCCTTCAATACTGTGGTAAGTCAGCTGTCATCTGTTGATATTAAATTCTCAGATGAAGATAAGTGCATTAGTTTTTTGTGTTCTCTACCAGACTCGTGGGACAGTCTGGTTATTGCAATAGGTAGCAATACAACTACCTTGAATTTTGATGGCATTGTTTCAGTCTTGCTGTCAGAGGAAATGAGAGGGAGAAATATGGAGGGTTAGAATGGAGATGCCTTATCTATACAAGGAAGGTCCCAGAATAGAAACAAGAATAATTTTTTGAGTGGGAGATCTAAATCTCTTGGAAAGTTTGTAAAGGTGTGCTGGAAATGTGGAAAGGAAGGGCACTACAAAAAGGACTACAGATCTAAAGCTCCTAAGAAAGGAAATGGATCTGATGATGCTCCTTCTGAAAATGCAAAAACCACCTCGGATGAAGGTGGGGATGTGTATTTGGCTTCTTCTTCAAATACACATGTATATCATGAGTCATGTTTTATTGACTCAAGTGCATCCTTTCACTTCACTCCCCATAGGGAGTGGTTCTGCGAGTATGAGAAGTACGATGGTGGCAATGTCTTCTTAGGGGATGATAGGAAGGCCAAAATCGTCAGACGTGGAAAATTTAAGCTGAAGCTACAAGGTGGAAGGATTAGAACACTTCCTGGTGTTCTGCACATTCTTTCATTGGCCAGAAATCTATAAGCAAGATGGATGATGCAGGTGTAAAAACAGTGTTTGAGAAAGATACATGTAAGATGGTTTGGGGAGCACTGGTATTAATGCGGGGAGTTCGGATTGGAACTTTGTACAATCTTTAGGTAGCACTGTTATTGATGGGTGCAAAAGTTCTATGGTTCCCAAAAGTGGAGCGTAAAGCCTAGCTGTCTCTGGAGAAAATACCATGCTATGGCATCAAAGGCTTGGAAATATTGGAGAGAAGGGCCTTCAGATACTACATGGAAATGGTATGGTAGAAGGTATGTCTAATATCTCTTTGGATTTTGATTTCTGTGAACATTGTGTATATGGGAAGCAGAATCGCGTGAGTTTTCCTTCAGGTGCTAAGAGGGTGAACAAGATATTAGAGCTTGTGCACAGTGATGTGTTTGGACCTATGTCGGTTCCATCACTGGGTAAGTTTGTGTACTATGTTTCATTCATAGATGACTTCTCAAGGAATACATGGATATATTTCTTGAGGAAGAAATCTAAATTCTTTGATAGATTTAAAGAATTTAAGGCTCTGGTGGAAAACCAGACAGAGAAGAAGATAAAGGTGCTGAGGACAGATAATGGTGGGGAGTTCTGCAAGAAGGAATTTGAAGAGTTCTGTAAGAATTGTGGTATAGCACGACAAAATACTACTCCATACACACCTCAGCAAAACGAAACTGTCTGAGTCGTGTATACGATTTAATACAATGGAATTTCTCTTTGTTTAGTTTGCTTGCCATAACCGTGAGTGGATATTATGTAGTTCTCTGTAGCACTGATGTTGTTCAATGTGTACCAGGTTCCTCAGTTACTTCTCTCAGAATTTCTGGGAAGTCATATTTACTATTAACTTTTCTTCTGATGTACTTTGTTCATTATTTTCTGTAGCTAGATATCTCTACACTTGTACCAGTATCATAGCTAACAGTCTCCCTCTGTTCAGGTTTACCCTGAAATTATTTTACAAATGTATGTCTATGCACATAAATGGCATGCATGGATTTGTGAGTCCATTCTCATTTATACACATATAATTAATATGTATGAAGTACCAGGACTAATATTCTTCTTATTTCCCAGGTTATATACTTCTAGTTGAATCTTCTTTTCATTTTCTTATAGCTAATTACAGCTCTTGCCTACATAGATATCTGGTTGTAGGTATTTTTGTAAAGTTGGTCATGTGTTTTGGGATTCATTCCCTTGCTATTAAGTTCTTGTTACAACACTAAGGTTTTTCTATTCTTCCATTTGCTCTCGGTCAAGGGAAATAGTAGTTACATTAACTGTTAATGTGTATACTGTTGAAAATAATTCAACTCTCTGCTCTTTACTTCATAACTAGTAAATAATTAATTCTGCACTCTATGTATTTACTTTCTGTGCTATAGTATTAGAGTGGTTTCATAAGATAACTGTCTATGTTCAATCTTTTGTAAATTATTAGTTTCTTTCCTCTGCTATAGTATGTGTTGCTTTCATGCAATTTTTTTTTAACATTAATTTCTAGTTATATGTGAATGGTATACTGACCCTGAGGTCAGTTTATAGAGTCTCTCCTTCTATTCTTTCATGCACAGTGTAAGTTTCAATTCATTTCCTACTATTTTCCAATATAATACAGGAAGTTCAAATTCTCTCTCATGTATGTATATATTAGAATCATGTTAGGAAACAAAAGCAGATTAAAGTTAATTCACAAATTTTTCCTGTGAAGAAATAAGTATCCTCAGATTTAAACCAACCTTGGTTTAGACTTTCTGTTGGATTCTACTTTACAGGATTTTTCTCTACAACCATACAGAATTATCAGGTGACTGCCTTATGGTTAATTCTGTTAAATGTAGAAGAATAAAGTGAATTCCTTATAAATAAATTTTTGTTTTTATATGTAGCCAATTCATACCACAGTAAGTAGAAATACAATTTAATTCAGAGACATACCACTCATGCAGTCGACCAACCTCCCAACCTTAAAGTCCTTCTGTCTCCCAGAACTCACCCCCGAGCTAAGATCACCTCCTAGAACAGATCAACCTCTAATCTGTACAAGAGCAGCTTATTTAAGCCATTGTTCCCCAAAGCATGTTTCTAATTCTGCGTCCAGAATCTCAGGATGCTTTTCTTCCTGTTTGCCTAGGCTTCCCAATTTAGGGATTCTTTAAAGCTGTTTTATGCTTTTCCTCAGCTTTTCCAGCTTTTTACCTCTTCCCAACTACTTTCCTCATCATTAGGGAAATTCAGATTTTTCCTCAAAAATCTAAATTTAAAAATTAATTTCTTTCAAGGATTTTTGAAAGATTGTGGGGAAATATTTGCCTCATCCATCCTCATGGATTTAGCAAGTGATCTCATAAATCTCATTTTGGTCAATCTGCACCACATTATTTTATTCATTTCCTCAATCAAATATTTAATTACATTCACAAAATATTTATCCTTTGGGGTCCACTCCCCTTAGAATTAAAGTTCAAATATCTAACTTTGAAATTCAATCACATGAATTGGGGGTGTTACATACATAATAGGAATATGTGACTGAAAGATTGCTTGAATGAATGGTTTTGTTTTAAGACGGTTCTACTAACACATATGTGTTGAGACAACTGATATGTGCTTGGGTGTAAGTAGGTGATAGTTGCAGCATTGTGTATTATGATTAATGAATGTGAGTTTATTGTTGATTATGACATGGTTGTTAGTCTTGGTAAAAGTTGATTTCAAATTGATAGATATGTTGTCTTGATATTTGGAGCATGTGGTTGACATTTGTGTTCAGTTACAAGGAAAAGTGCTTGGCATAATAAGGTAAGGTAACTGTTATATTTTTATATTTATTTATGTACTGACAGTTATGTGTTTATGGCGAGATGATGCAGGGGATTGCATGGCAAAAGAGACTGTTATGAAATATTGAATAAGGCTCAGGTTGAGATTTCCCTTGGAATCTTTGGGAACCGATGGGGGATTGAGCCATGGTTTTTGTTGCTATTCTTGGCTTTCGGTCTCTCATGATTTGTTGCACTTGATTTGCGGTATTGATTGTGTCTAGTGCATGGCCATGCCAGTTTGTTTGTGGTGTTATATTTTTATTGGTTTTCAAGGTTTTCCTCTTGTTTGTTCTTTGTCTTCCCTTTTATGTTTTGAGTCTTGGGAATTGTCTTGGGTAAGAGGAAAGTTAATGGATCTCAAGGAGAGCTGTGTGGTACCTAATATGTAATGTAAGAACCAGATGAAACTCGGTGCATGAGTAAAGGGAAGTGAAAGGTAAGAATATTATATTCGTTTGGACTATTTGGGTCCATTTTGGTACATGGACAGTGGCAATACAAACATGAGAAAGGCAACAGAAAAGGTAAAGAAAGTGGATCTGAGCGATTAGATGCCTTGACTATGTTGGGAACGATTTTTCTCAACGTTGTGCATGTTGTGCACAAATAAAGGAAGTTCTCATAACCTTGAACTTATGTTATCTATTAATTATGATGAGACCATGATTATGCTAGTGTTTATATATGTATACATGTATGTAAGTATGTATGTCATGTCTGACAGGGTCGTCATGGATCGTGATGCTAATGTTTATGTGCATATACTTATGTGTGTATGTCATTGTCTGACAGGATCATGATTTTTTTATGCTAATGATTATATATATGTATGTATGTATGTCACTGTATTGCAAGGTTTTCAAGGATCATTCTTGTGGAGGAATGATTGCTTATGCAGGTGAATGGAATGAAGAGGTTCTTGGTCTTATGAGGAATCAAGTGGGAAGACTAACCCTGGCATATCTATGAGGTCAGCATCATGTGGACATGAATTTATATTATATTCTTGTACTATTCCTATGTTTATGTTATGGAAAGGTAATGTTGAGGGGTACATTAGAGAAATGAAAGTAGTGTGATATGTGACATCCGAGGATAAGCATGGATAGTGGAAAGACAATAGAAAAAAGGTTTCTTGTAGGGTTTGTGTGTGGTCTATGGATGTGCAGTACTATTGTTGTGCATATGTTATGCATGTTGTATATTCAGAGATTGTACTTATGGTGATATTGTGTTTATATTTCATATGAAGTGCTAGGTATATTGGATATGCAGTGCTAGGTATATTGGATATGCAGTGGCGTGTACATATTGTACTGTGTGCATGTTGGATATGCAATGTTGTGTGCATATGGTGCTATGCGCATGTTGGATATGCAGTGTTGTGTACGTATGGTGCTATTTACATGTTATATATGCAGTGCTATGTACATATGGTGTTGTGTGCGTGGTGTACATATGGTGGTGTTTTCATGTAGTGTTGTGTACATGTTGTACATGTGTTGCTCTGTGTAGGTAGTGTCGTGTACACGTTGTACATGTGGCATTGTGTGCATGTGGTGTCGTGCATGTGGTGTTGTGTACATGTGGTATTGAGTACACATTGTACAGGTGGTGCACTCTACATTTGGCGTTGTGTACACATTGTGCAGGTGGTTCCGTGTACATATGATGTTCTACACACGTTGTGTAGGTAGAAGTTTTCACTTTGTACATGTTAGATCATGAATTAGTAATTTCATGCAATGACGAGGTGTAGGGATATTTTTTTTTTCAGGATTAAACAAAGGGATTCACAAATAGAGAAAAGAAATTATTTTATCAAATGATAGATTCCTCAATTATTTCACTTTCATAAGAATTTTTTATGTCACGAGATAATAAAAGGGTTATTCCATTAAGAATATTTTTCAATTTGGAGCAGCAAACCAAACCAATAAATGAAATTTTCTCTTACGAGATTTTGGATGGTACTGGTATACATGTGGTACCGTATGCATGTCGTACATGTTGCATTGAGGGCATGCGATACTATGTATGTGCATGGTGTAGTCGTGGTATCGTGACATGTGTATTCGTTGAGTGGTACTATGTATATGTATATGTGTTTTGATGTGTTGTACATTGGATGTAAGTGTATATGTTGCATGCTAGTGTAGGCGTATGTATTGTGTTGTATTGAACATTGGGTGTAGGTGCATGTGTCGTATGCTAGTGTGGGTGTATGTATTGTGGGGTGTTGTATGCCTTGTGTAGATGTATGTGTTGTACCCTGTGTGTATGTGTACGTGATTGAAAAGAAGCAAAGGCATTGGGTGCTTGCCGAGTGTGGCAACCGATATGGTGTGTGTATAGAAATAACAAAGGCATAAGTAATGATCGATGAAGGATAAGTATCAATATTTTATTTTAGTTCTATTATGCATGTGATCTATGATTTTGACTTATGATTACATGTACTAATTTATGATTATGGTTTATGATGATTGCATGCGATTCATGATTTTGAACTATCATGGTTTTATTTTGAGCTAACCATATGTGATATATTTATACATTATGATTTGATCAAACAACTAGTTTAACTTGTTGTGATAGGAAGTAAATATGATTGCAAGTGTACCTTATTGATGAAATACCAATGAGTTGTGATTTGAGTTTATTTCAATTAGTTTTGATTCTAATGGGAATTATGTGCTTGGTATAAGAATGCATGAACATGCCCAGTTGGGTGGTTGAAACCGACTGCAAAAACTAGATGTGTCAGTAAAATAAATTGGAACATGCAATAGTATGTTGCTAAAGCACTTTAGGAGCAGGGACATTGTGGGACACTAGTACCCAATAGTGTCCACTTATTGGCATGAGCATGCTATGACTGATATGATGGTTTTGAGGCAGGTATATGCCTTGGTTTTTGTATCTTCCAATGCGAGGAAGCCTTGCCAAGGGATGGACCGCCTAGGAATATAGGGGATGTCGGGGAACTTGGAAAGTGCATGACTGCATGGAAGGGGATTAATGAATTGCCCGAGGGACTGTGTAGTGGAGAAGGGAAGGCTGAGGACATATTTTTGTTGGTCATTAGCATTTCCAGATGGAATCAAATGCACATTGGGAGTGTGCCCTGGAAAAATGAGCCGATAATTGTTCACTGAGGGTGCAATAGCACATGATTGTAGTGCTAGACACACTAGTACAAAATAGCTAATTAGTTACTAAAAAAATGACTAAAATTAGCATATAAACGACTATTTTTCAGTCGGTGACCAATACTAGCTAATTTACAGTATCTTATATTGCAACCAACTTTTAGTAGTTTTTAGCTTAGCCATTAATTGGTTATCTCAATTTTTTTGTCTAGTAGTATATTTGGTCATTAATTTAGTCATTGATTTGGTCATTGATTTGGTCAATAATTTAGTCATGGATTTGGTCATTGATTTGGCCATTAATTGTCACAATTAATGACCAAATATACAACAAAATATATTACTATATATTCACCCAAGAAAACCAATTAATGACCAAAGAAATATGACCAAAATGTTGGTCATGTTATAAGATACTGTAAATTAGCTACTAATAGTCATATATATGTAAAGTTTAGTCATTGTTTGAAACTAATTAATGACCAAATAAATATGAATAATTTTTTTGCCGTGTTATAAGATACTATAAATTAGCTACTAATAGTGGTATATATGCAAAATTTATTCATTATTTGTAATCACAAATTTATCATTTGCAGTGGTCATTTATATTTTTTTGGTAGTTTCATATTCATTATATAAACTACTAATTTAGTAGTTTATATTCATTTCATTTACTTTCATTAATAATCATTATAAATGACTAATTTAGTCGTATATTTATTTTATTTATGTTCATCATTAATCAATATAAACTACTAATTAGTAGTTTTAAATTGATTTTATGTGTTCATTATTAATCAACATAAATTAATTTGTATGGTTTAAAAAATATCATACAATGCATGTTCATCTAATATGAAAACATAAAGTTGCATATGTTAATTATAATACTAAACAATATCAAGTGCAATTATAAATAATTTCAACCACATAAATTATATTATATGAAATGTTAAAGTATTACAATGAGTTTCCAACTTAATATTGGTTGGACTACAATTTACACATGAAATGATGTTTCATCACTTCAAAACATTATCATTGTGTTTCCAAGGCATTGCAGGTGAATTCACCAACTCTGAATACCTGACCATCAGTATATATATGTGTGTCTTATGCGGGATATTGGCTCTAAGGGTATCACCAGACCAGTTCTCTTCTCTCTCTTTTTTTTCTTTTGTCACTCCGATGTTATTTTTCTCCTCTTTCTTCAATTTCCGCTTCTTACCATCAATACTGAGTCATTTTATGAAAACAAAAGAAGATACAATGCAGAGTGTAAGACATGAACGACAATGAACACTAGAATATAAATTAAATTTGATTATAAATAGTTTATACAACATATACCTCAACATCAGCAATTTCATAGCCATTTTTCCCCATACAAGTAGGAAACTTGAATAAATTTTCTTCGGTTGGGCGATAGTGGCAACTATAATGTGGCCACATGACCTGTATAAAAAAATCAAATAAAATGCCACCATGTATAGAAAAGAACACCTTAGTAACTTAGTATTCAACCTTCAGGGAAAGCTTAGGAACAATCATGTCAACTAAGTTATATGCTAAAAGCCTTAAGTTGTAGATAACTTGTGAAAACAAATAATATGAGGTGTGATGTTTAATCCTTGTCATTTTATTCGCAAAAACATTTCATTTTCTAATGCTTGAACTTGGTCAAGTATATAAACAACATGTGCTCAAATAACAACATGAAAGTAAACTTTTCTGATATTCATGAAAATATTTTAACACAAAATAGCTATAAGGATTCCAATAAATATCGTGTAATACTAATTTCATCTTCAAGCTTTGGTTGTTTTTTAAATGGACATGATACCAAGTATTATCAATTTCACAGTTAAACGACAAAACAAAATCAAAAGAAATGTCCAAAATACAATCAAACAATAAAGAGAGGATATTATGGAATGGAAATTTAAATTATAAAAAAATTGTTTACATGTCCACCGATGTCGTGTCTGGCATTCCTAAAACATTTCCTTGCCCAAAAACCCTGAGGTGAAATAATTATAACATTAAAATCCATAATAATTCCTACTAGAAACATTTCCAAAGTTGATGTTGCATGTGCCTAAAGGATCTATAACAACAAATGAATCATATCCAAGACATGTTATTCATTGTCTCCCCATCTTGTTTCCAGTCATAGTTCCTATAACCTACCCACAACAGAGTCAAGTAACAATCAAACAAATACATTGACATTTGTTTTTATCATTTATATCTATAAAATTTGAATCTGATTTGTTTCATGAACATATTAATTCATATTTAAATCCTTCCTAACATATGAGAAGGTATCAATCAAGTAGGATATCGGAAAAAAATCTACCTCAATGAGGTCCTCAAACAATTTCTACAATATCAATATTTTTCTTGTTGTGATATCTTGGGTAAAAAAAAGAATATATCTGCAAAAGAAAAATGCATATATTAATTATGTTCAAACTTTGTATATGGTGTATTCTTAGGCATCTTTTTAAGATGCTCCTATGTCTTTGTCAAAGCGAACTCTAGCTTGGTTAAACTATGTATCCTTTGATTCAGCATCAATTTCTGCAAGATAAATGTCACACATTATTATTTCCCATTTCTTAACATGTTACATATGATAAATTGAAAGACACATAAAACCAAGAGCAAACCCTTTTCTAACCAAAACAAACAAACAAACGGTGCCTCTAATAAAACTTCATTATAATATTACAAAATGAAAAGAAAGCAGACCATTTTTTTTGTTTGACTTTTCCTATTTTTGTTATGAAAGTGCTCTAGCTTCAGAAACCAACAAATGTGAGGGAATTTGTAAATGTGAAAAAATTTATGTTGACCTAATTTGTAGACTTCTTCAAAATTATGTGAATGATGCCATTTTTGAATGCGGTAAATCTCATAATAAGAAATGACCACATTGGATGCAGATATTAAATATAAAAACTTGTGGGCATGGCATGTATTCTAATAAATTACATTGTAATGACGACCATGGGCCTCCACGGGTTATAGGTCCTTAGTATGTTAGTATTGATGATGAAAGAGAGATGGCAACGATAAGTATGGGTGGTCCTAGTTTGTATGGTGGATATCTTCAAACCAAGGTCGTCATCTCAATGAACCTAGGTTCTGACATGGTAAACCTGGATTTGGTTTTCACCCAATTTCATTCCATCATACTTTGTCAAGACTCAAGAGGACATAATGGTCCTTCAAGTTATAATAGGGTTTCTTTTGAGGTTATAGATAAAGCTTATCCAAAGCAAATGGATTTTTGGGCTCGAAGAGATATGGATATTTTAAATGATAACAATTATATGTTTATTTCGCAAGATTCAAATGTAGGGATACATTTTGTGGATTTTTCTAATAGATAGAATGAGAGAAATAATCCATGATGATAATCTACTGGTCATTGTGATTAGGGAAATACTTGGAGATAATAAGACTATTTAGGTTCAAATCAAAGATGGTGTTGATTCTTGTAGCTCCTCAGTTGTTGGTAGTTTTTAAGGTAGGAATTTCGGTTCTTCAAGGGTAGGGTCCTTTAGCTTAATTGCATCTGCCTTGGTCCTATCACCCAAAAGTAAAACACAATAAAAACAGAGTAAATATGTCAAGTTCAGGGAAATTCCTATTTGTACAGTTGTCAAGCTTATAGTTCTTTTTTACTCTATTATAACTTTGTTGAGACCACATACTCTACAGTCAAAAATAGCAGAGGAGCCATTAGTCATACCTACCCATGGTGTCTTATAAGCATGATAGAAGAATAGTTTGAGCCATTAATTAGAATTACAAAGATATTGAGGAAAGAACATTCATTATCTAGATAACCAATTGCACATTGAACCATATATGGATGAGTAGCCCTAAATAAAGCCAGTTTTCTCTATCATATGCCTTGGAAAGACAAACTCGCTAACGTTGCTTGTAATTTTTGGGTTTGATGTTATAAATTTCTTCTTGGGGTACTCCTATTCCGTAATGGATTTGTTTCCCAGGAAGGATGCAAAATTTTTCTAATGACATGGAATAAACTTAGTGGATTTTGACCCGACATGCAATAATTTTTTCAATGATTTTGTAGATGCAATTACATAGTGATATGGATCTGAAATCATCTCATTCTTGTCTAATTTTTGGGATTAAAGCCTGAAATCTTGAATTGAAAACTCCCAAATCTTTCTTGTGTATTTTAATTTGTCAACAATTCTTAGTTGGTCTGTTTGAAGGAAGTCATAGAACCCCTAGAAGAATTCTATTGTCCTGCTAGGTGGCTTAGGTTTCTTATCCTTTTGGAAAGAGTGCAGAATTGTTTGTAAATATTCCTCTGATATTTGATCCATCAGCGCCTCATTACCCACCTCACCTACAAAATTGGGGAAATATGAAGTCATATTTAACTATCTCTCTTAAATTTATTGTATCATCCTCTCTATAAATTCCCTCAAAATGGTTTGTTGATAAGCAAATTGCTCCTCGAGATGAGACACCTTATCATGAGGCAAAGTTTGTTGATAAACAACATCATGAATAAATTGTTCATTATAATTATGAGATGTTGAAGAGAGAAAATACTCGCTATTTAGTAAAGGCTATGCACGAATGTTAGTGATTTGGTACAAGGAAAAACATGGGTAGCAAGGGAATTGTGGAGATTCCCTACAACTCTTTTCCCAAATGTGATACGTGAGGATGTATTCTTATTAAACAAATATATTTGAGAACGTGCACCATTTTTAAGGCAATACTATTTTGGATGTAAGTGCAGGAATTTTGGCGCAAGCTCCTACAACCGGCCCGACAACCCACCTGCTTACCTAGGACTACAATCTATGTGCTTCCCCACTTGTCAACTGCAATTTCTCCAATTCTCATTCGGATTGTGCCTGACGGCCCGTAACTGTGGCTTCAACTAGGCTACTCAACCACATGCATGGTGGCTACTAAACTTGCACTAACACAGGTGTAGTTGGCTCTGATATAACTCCTCCATCGACAAACTAACTATACTGACAGCTACCCTTCTATCGGTAAATTGTGTGCCTTTTCCCTTGTGATTTCTCAATGGTTGAGTGGTGTCGACTAGTCTAGCATGTGTTGCTTCCTTCTTAGTGAGTTAATGCCTTATTCTTCTTGTGGTTTTGATTTTGTTGAGTGCAGTCTTTCCCTGTATGCCATAACTCTTACACCAACGACTGTTGACCACACCTTCCCACCTCTCTCGGAAAACTACACTCAAAACTATGTGCTTCTTCAAGGTGATGTTGGTAGATCCTTTTCTACCAACCGAACTATGTCAGCCACCCCTTCTTCACGCAGTTGTGTTTTCCTGTTGGCAGTAGCATTGATCCATCAGTGCCTCATTACCCACCTCACCAACAAAACTGGGGAAATACGAAGTCATATTTAACTATCTCTCTTAAATTTATTCTATCATCCTCTTTATAAATTCCCTCAAAATGGTTTTTTGATGAGCAAATTGCTCCTAGAGATTAGAAACCTTCTCATGAGACAAAGTTCATTGATAAGCAACATCTTGAGGTAAATGTTCATTATAATTATGAGATGTTGAAGAGAGAAAAGATTTGTTATTTAGTAATGGCTATGCACGAATGTTAGTGATTTGGTACAAGGAAAGACATGGGAAATGAGGGAATTGTGGAGATTCCCTACAACTATTTTCCCAAATTTGATATGTGAGGATGTATGCTTATTAAACAACTATATTTGATAATGTGCGCCATTTTGAAGGCAAGACTATTTTGGATGTAGGCACAGGAAGTTTGACACAGGATCCTACACCTGACCTGACAACCCACCTGCTTAATTACCTATGACTACGATCTATGTGCTTCCTTGCTTGTCAACTACAATTTCTCCAATTCTCAGTCGAATTGTGCCTCACAACCCGTCTTTTTTGCTTCAACTAGGCTACTCTACCACATGCATCATGGCTACTAAAGTTGCATTGACACAGGTCTAGCTAGCTCTGATAGCACTCCTCCATCCATAAACTAACTAAGATGATATTTTCCCTTCTATCAGTCATCTGTGTACCTTTTCCCTCGTGATTTCTCAACAACTGAGTGGTGTCGACTAGTCTAGCCCGTGTTGCTTCCTTCTTAGTGAGTTTCCACCTTAAGCTTCTTGTGGTTTTCTTTTTGTCGAGTGTGGGCTTGCCTACAGGCCATAATTCTTCCACCAACAACTATCGACCATACCTTCCCACCTCTCCTAGAAAAATACACTCGAAACTACATGCTTCTTCGAGGTGATGTTGGTAGATCCTTTTCTACCAACAGGACTGCATCAGCCACCCCTTCTTCGTGTAGTTGTATTTTCCTATTGGCAGTAGGGTTTGATCCATCAGTGCTTCATTAGCCACCTCACCTACAAAACTGGGGAAATATGAAGTCATCTTTAACTATCTCTCTTAAATTTATTCTATCATCCTCTTTATAAATTCCCTCAAAATGGTATGTTGATGAGAAAATTTCTCCTCGGGATGAGACACCTTCTCATGAGGAAAAGTTAGTTGATAAACAACATATTGAGGTAAATTTTCATTATAATTATGAGATGTTGAAGAGAGAAAATATATGCTATTTAGTAAAGGCTATGCATGAATTTTAGTGATTTGGTACAAGGAAAGACATGGGCAGCAAGGGAATTGTGGAGATCCTCTATAACTCTTTTCCCAAATGTGATATGTGACGATGTATGCTCATTAAAGAAATATATTTGAGAATGTGCACCATTTTGATGGTAAGACTATTTTGGATGTAGGCACAGGAATTTTGATACATGCTCCTACACCCGACCTGATTTCCCACCTGCTTACCTATGACTACGATCTATGCGCTTCCCCACTCATCAACTGCAGTTGCTCCAATTCTCGGCCAAATTGTGCCTAATGGCATGTCATTGCAGCTTCAACTAGGCTACTCGACCACATGCATGGTGGCTACTAAACATGCAATGACACGGGTCTAGTTGGCTCTGATAGAAGTCCTCCATCCACAAACTAACTATGTTGACACCTTCCCTTCTATCGGTCATTTGTGTGCCTTTTCCCTCGCGATCTCTCAACAGTTGGGTGGTGTCGACTAGTCTAGCCCGTGTTGCTTCCTTCTTAGTGAGTCGCCACCTTATGCTTCTTTTGGTTTTGTTTTTGTCGAGTGTGGGCTTGCCTGGAGGCCATAGTTCTTCCTGGAAAACCACACTCGAAACTAGATGCTTCTTCGAGGTGATGTTGGTAGATCCTTTTCTACCAACCAAACTGCATTAGCCACCCCTTCTTTGCGCAGATTTATTTTTCTATTGTCAGTGGGGCTTGACCCTTATTTCAACCACTCTCTTTTTTCCATGAATTACATAGCCTTGTCACATGTGGATAATTTATTCAACCCCTATACAACATACAGACTAATCTATATGACCCTTTTTCAATCCTTAAAAAAATTAACAATTTTTGTAGGGCACTATACGACCGATTTACTTCGGTCCTAGAAAAAATGCTTTTGCATGAACACAGTCAAACATGGCCCAGTGGTCATGTACAAGACCTGGCTTCTGTGATTCCGAGATCAACTTACTTCAGATTTTTTTCTTTGATATAGTGTTAGATTTCCTGCAAACCTAGGACTTGGCACTTAAATTCCTAATAGCAATATTTATCAATTGATTTAAATGAAAATCTAGGTTCCTAATACAATAAAATTCAATGGAAGAAAATATTCGAATCTCAGTCACAATGACACAAATAATTTTTCCCAATCAAATCATTTCATCATTAACAATGAATTAGAATTTATTTGGCCTCTCGTCCTAGGATAATGGCCCAACTAAGAAAATACATAATACAAAATAAGCTTGGATGTGATCTAGTAGATCTGCCCTAGATCAGTGCCTGATCTTCTCTGCAGATCTGGATTTCCAGCCTCTATGCACTCCCTCAAACTTGGCACTCTGGAGTTTCACACTCCTCCTCCTGACGCTAGTGTCGTTATATGGTATATCTTCTCCCTCTCGCTAGTCTTGATTTTATAACTTTGCATTGAGCTAAATCTCTACCCCTAACCATAATCTCAAAATGATTAATAGTTGAGATTAGATCTTGCTCCCCTTGAGATCAAAGGCTAAGATTAAAAAAAATCACTAAACTGAATTACTTTACTTTTCCTAAGTTTATTTTATCTCAATAAACCAACACATTAATATGTGTTTTTTTTTAAATTAGACTTAGGATAAGCTACATTAGCAACTTTTTCACACTTGAGTAAGTGCTCTAAGGATTTTGTGGGCAACTTCTACACACCTATACACAAGGACTGTGTAGAAGTACCTGCCCGAGCTATAAAAATCAACATTAATATCTCTTTGTGCAAGAAATAGTAGATAGCTCTCAATTTGAAAGCTCTCTTGGTCACTCCAGACTATGTGAAGATGAGAGGGCGCTTGCTACTTAGAGTATTAGGCAATGGTGTATCATGTATTCCTTTTGCGTGTATTATTGGAATATAATATGCATTTTATTTCACACGCACACAGATATATATATAGCCCAAGGGATTCTCTCAACCACCTATCAACAAGGTTTCCAGGCACTTGGTTATTTTGTATACCAATAAGTTTACTAGGGATGTCATCCTCAAATGTGGGGAAGGATCCCTTGAATTTCACTATGAAGTTTTATTTGGGAAAAAAATAGCAAATATAGGCATGGTGAATAAGGGATACTTACGCTTAATATATTAATAGAATCAAATGAAATACAGGTAGTATGAAACCTATGACAATCTACAAGATAAAAATATGTCTGCTACAAAGAGAAGGAAAGTAATATGTTACAATTTAGACAGAGATAAAAACAGGAATTGTAGGGATATGTATGTAAAGTAATATGTTACAATTTAGACAGAGATAAAAATAGGAATTGTGGGGATATGTATGCCTTAGGATAAAACAAATACAAAAGCAGGGTTTTGTTGGTAAATACATGTGGAGCAGGATTAATAAAAATAACATGTGCAAGTTGCCAACAGACACAGATTTCATAACAAGTGTCTACAAACTTTCTGGTCACACGTGAAGCAGCAATGATGTTCATATAAATGGCATTAAAACTCCTTTGTAGCTTTAAAAGAAAGGTCAAATTTCAAAATTCTCACATATGACTCAGATATTGATTATAATACATATTTGTTGGAATTTCATGCTGTGCAGTAACCTTGAAAATATCTTTATCTTTAATGATTTATGAATTGATGTTACACCTAGCTAAAAAAAGACCTGAGATGATAATTTCACAAAATTTAAGTAGAGATCACCTTACTAGCAACTGGTACCCTTCCTTCCACAGTTGTTACCACATACCAAACAAGCTTAGACATATTTAAAACCAACGTCTCAGACACACTTGTTAATCATCAACATTTTGAGTCTCAGGAATCTAGTTTGATATGAATCTAAGAGGAAGAACATTAGTCACTAACTAAAAACAAGGAAGATAATAAATAATTTGAAAATATTGAATTCATAATACGTGAAAAAATATATTTAAATAAAATAGATGCACTATTAGTAATCAATAAGAAAATGTTTGAGATGTGGCTTGAACCTACCATTCTTACTATCTTGGCCACCTACAATATACCAAATTTCACCTATTGTTATGTCAGCATGTCCAGCCCTAGGAGTCACCAGATGACCCTGTAGTTGCGGCTGAGACCACTCCATCTGGTAGTTAGCATCACAGCTAATAGGAATAAAGATATATTTAAATAAAAGGGTAAACAAAACAAAAGAAAGGAATAAAAAACTCATTACATCTAGACAACAAAGCTCTATCAAACAAACAGTGAAGACAGAATGAAGCATATCAACACCATATTTCAAGACATGCAGAGGCAAAATGCCAAATCATATATAGGAAATGTTTAGCTGGCTTAAGTTTGGTGTCCACGTTTACTCAATTTTAAGGAATCTATTTTCCTTAATATGGAAATTTTATTAAAATATATAATGTATTTAGAATTGATTTAATTAACAATATGTATGCAAGTGAAGAAGGCTAGAGTATTTATAGTATACCCAATAAAAAACATTGTCAAAATATTGACAATGTCTGATTGATAAAAATATGAACACAGATATAAACCATACATAGACAAGACCAAACTCTTATCATTTAACATGAATGTGTCCACTAACCTCCAATCAGCCACAACCCTCTTCCTCTTTGCCAGATAAAACACAAGGTCAAGATATCATTTCTCTGCTCTGCTATCTGTCAAAAATCCCTCCAGTGTTCGAGCGTAGGCACGAAGAGTCTGAACTGCAGATTCTCTCTGGGGATACCTGAAACCAGTATACCTTGGTTCATTTAGTCATTTTTAATCAAAGGTTAAATAAGACAAGTGGGTAATGGTAATTTAATCTTCCCAATCTGTCGACTCACTCTACAGCGATGAATTTTCCTGAAATGAACCTAATATGTCTTCTACCAGCCACCAACATGCTTTAGCCTACCACCCTACCATAAGCTCATACAACTCTCAAGGACATGGGTTTCTTCTGTTGGTTATGGGCAATGGAAGTCATGGAAAAGCATACAAGTTCCTTGCAGCGTGAGGAACAGTGGAATAATAATAATGGAGGAAGAGACTTTCCCAATGAAAACTACACATTATATCCCTTCCCATGCATGAGGAATACATGTCTTCCCCAAGGATGTGAGAGATTTGCTTGGTGCACATAACTAGCTCAAGCGGCAAAGATTTTTAGTGAAGCACGGGAAAAATTAGAGTACTCTACCAAAGGACATGTCTTAAGGACAATACACCCATGGGCCCCTTTTCCTCTTCCCCTCTTACGCATCCATAATCCATTTAGTTAAGAAATAGTGCAAGCACAACACAAGAGAATAATTGGCGAAAAAGGATTTAAACCATATTCAACAATATATTAATCCAATGGTATCAATATATCGTACATGGATGTAATCACCTCATAAACTGAAGAGTGCCAACACACTAATAACTCTTAAATAGATAAGGATGAAAACTCATAGGCTAACACATATGTTTTCCATTAAGAAACATTTTGGGTGGTTATTACATTATCCATTAAGTTTTGGTTGTGTAACATTTAAACCTAACTCCCCATAACCAAGCCCACAACTTGGACTCGTGAACATTCACTAGTCAGACTTGTTACCTCATGGATCCGCACATGAGATAGTCCAATTTTTCAAGTACAAACCTTAGAGGAACTATCTCAAGTTCTACCCACTCTTACCTTAATAGAAGCTACCTTCTCTTTAGGCTAGCTCTCCTCCAGCACAAGGAGGATTTTGCTAATATCAAATCACTAATATATCTAATATCACATATCTGAAAATTAGATTAGTGATTTGTGTTTAATGATCTTTAAAATATAAAGTGAGAACACAAGCAAGACTGAATAACTTGTCCTTTGAACAAAAAGTTAAAGCAGTGTTAGATGAAGAAGCTTAAGATAAGGGAAATCAGCAAGTTATGTGTACATAAGAATCATAAATAAAATAAAAACATATTCATACGAGGAACTACATGATAAGCTCATTATGATGCTAAATCATTTCCAGCTCAAAACCAACCAACATATAATGCAATGAATGAAGAAAAGAGATCAAAAACAACCATCAAATAACAATGAACAATAGTCTTTACATTCGTTAGAAAACATTAATTACATCTTGGGAAAAAAAGGGCATGAATACCTCTCCAATACACCCTTCTCTAACACCAAAACAACCCATAAGAAATGTGTAACATCTCCAGAGATAAATATATATACTAGCAAATTTTGATATGGTATGAATACCTCTCCAATACACCCTTCTCTGATTTTTCATTGATTTTACTTGAACATGCAAAATTACAATCCCTGCATTTTTTGATATCCCTAATAGTGTTTGCTTTCCCGTTTGATCTCTAGCTCTGTTATATGCTGCATCTCTATCATCTTCGTCCAAGAATTTGTGAGGTTTTTTTCTAAGCGACAAATCCCTTGCCATGTTCATCACCAATGTAGTTTCACCATAGTCTTCTACCTTCCAACTAGAACTATCTAAATTTGCATCTTCCCCTACACTTTCATCTCTACCAGCATCTGTAGAGGTTCCCCTGGCCCCAGATGATTGGCCATTACACTGTAAGGGCCCTTGTGGGGAGTTTTGAGATTGTGAAGATGTTTGTTGTCATTTTTATTGTCGTTGGTCACAATAAAGTGAGACTGAGTTGTGAAGCTATGACTTTGAAGTTGCTGGATTCATTTGGAAATAATACTCATGGCCTTGGGAATGGAGGGTTGATAGTATTGTGTTAGAGTTGGGAAAGAAACAGTTGTAGTTAGTGGATTGTAAATCCCACCCTACCCTTTTTGGGCTACAATAGTCGCATATGTTGCATATTCAAGAGGTACCTAAATTCTCCTAACAACCATCAGCTGAGGTTCTTTATGATTTGAGCTTGTTGGTGAAGGACTGGACCTTCTCATGTGCAGATGATATTTCTGTCCAAATCCAGAATATAAAATCAAGAAAAAATTGGAGATTAACACCTCTCCATATCAATTTAAAAGTGAATTGGAGATTAACACCATGTCTAGACAAATAGCATCTAGGTTGGCCCTTTTCGAGTAGCCTGGCTTTCATTTCTCACACACACCACGTTAGGGATCAAGGTGGCATACCTGTTAGCAAATTTGGGGGTGGACAACAGAGAGGGAAGAACTCTTTGGATCAAGAAATTGAATAAAAAGTTAGGGTAAGTCATTTTTGTAGATGAAATGAGCTCTTCCCACTCAAATTCAAGTTCATTAGTTGAAAGGTTTAAGTTCCGGAATAGAGTGAATAGAGTAGTTATGTGATACTCTTAAGTAGCTAAATAATAGAGTAGCTATGTGATACTCTTAAGTAGCTCTATAATAGAGTAGCTAGGTAGCACTCTTAAGTCAATATATAGTTGATCTCTCCTTATATGTTTAGAAGTGCATTAGAGATTAACACCATGCCTCGACAAATAGAATCTAGATTAGTCCTTTTCGAGCAGCTTGGCTTTCATCTCACACACCACAACAAGGCTCAAAGTGGCGGACTTGTTAGCAAATTTAGGGGTGTACACTGGAGAGGGAAGAACTCTTGGATCAAGAAATTAATAAAAATTTAGGGGAAGTCATTTTTGTAGATGAAATGAGCTCTGAATGCTCGGCAACAGGGGATAGGAACTTTGGGGATAGGGAACTAATTGATTTTCCAAAAAAATTCACTGCATACAAGGCAACCAACCAACAAAATCAAGTGGAGATGGGAGGTGGAGGACTCGGGATCATATTGACTCAGAGAGAGAAAGATTCAAAAATGACACATTGAATTCCATGAAGCAGATAGAATGGAATGGTAGGGAGGATAGACACACCACTCAGGATGTCCAGTAATAGCAGGTCTGGACACAAATGGAGCAAGCAACAACCACTGCAATCAAACAGGGCAGAGTCAAAGGTGGTTATTCATTTATATTTTTGGCATCCTTACCAGAATCCATGGACTCATTTTATCCATTTAAAGGATTAGGGCACTAGAAAGAATCAAAGCTCTCTGTTTCTAAGCCAACCCTGTTGATTTAAGATACAATAATGAGTCAAATAAAAGTGAAACCTGTCTAAAGAAATTAGTAGGACCTATAGCTTCAACAAATTAAAGATTTTGAACATGTTTCTTGTTGGAATGCAACCACTATAGAATTATTTTTTGTAAAACTTGATGAAGCAAACTATAGTTGGTAGAACCAAATTTTATGAAAGCTCATATGGAAATCAAAAGTCTGTTTTAAATGCTCAATAAAAAAAAAATGCTAAAATCCAATTTAATTATGTCCTGATGGTGGTTGAAATGCATCCAAGAAAATTGTGGCATCATATTTTATGCAAGATCTTGGGCCTTATATTTATTTTATTACAAAGGTATTTTCTCAGACATGTTAATTAACAACTTTGCAAAAGTGTAATATTCCCAATTTTTCCACAAGATAATTGGAATATTAGAGTTCTTAATAAACTTAATTAATTAATTAAATAAGAGGGTGGAGGGACCCACAAACCCCAAAGATAAATAAAATCCACTTTTGATGTGTGTATGTGGATATTTCAGATCTAGATCTACATAATGGAGTAGTGGAGCAGCGACTTAATGTGAAAGGAGTGGAGATCAGGTCTCATTAATGGGATAGATCATGGAGGTTGAAGCAGTCAACTAAGATCATGAAAGGAATCAAATGTAAAATCATAGAGCATTCATGATGAGATTATGGAGGGAGAAGTGAATTTAATGCACACATGATGGAGAGGGTGATCATTACATTCACACATGATGGAGATCATGGAGAGGCAACGCAGTCAACATGGAGACCTATGTCCACATGTACAGCGCAGTTATGAGGTGGGCCAAGGCATGAGAAGGTTCACAAACTATATAATGAAGATAAAGGAAACATAGAGGGGAGGCTTTAGATTTTTTATTTGTGATCTGTTTAGATCTGGATTTGTCATTTGACATTCCATTTTCTCTTGTGTTGTTTAGCTAAGTTTGCAGTGATGTTTATCACAGGGTGTTCCCAAGCAGGAATCCCACCTCTTTCCTTAAGTGACCTCTATTAAATAGTTTTTGCACTACATTCATCATCAGGGATTGGTGCCATATTGTTCCTACTTTTTGCAGAACATCCAAATTCAGAAATTGCACATTTCTGAAGATCAGTTTGAGAGGAGGAGGTTGTCCTTCAATATTTCAGTTGAGGAACCGGTGAAGGATTCATCCTATCACCTTGAGCTTCAAGATCAGCCTTCCAGTGCTTCAGATCTATATCAGGCATCAGGCCAACTATTATTCATCTCTCAGCAACAGCACTTCCATCAGGTATTGCACAATCCATTCTTGTAGATCCAAGGGAGAAGGGAAGTTGCTAGCATTTTAGCTAGTAATCCAGTGGGGGACCATTCCTTCACATTGTATTCATTATTTCCATCATTATTGAGCTGATTTTCACATCTTAGTAGGCTAGAGAGCCTCCATCCTTGACAGCGCAGTTTTTTTGAGCAGTTGTGTAGCAGCAGCTGCAATCTTCAAAGGAGGATTGAGAAGCTAGATCTTGAGCTTCTAGCTTGAGGATCTAGTGAAGGGATCAGCCCTTCAAGCTTAGATCTGATCTTGTGACATATTGTAGCCATATATTTGTCAGATCCAGCTTCAGATCTACACACCCAAAAGTTTCATAGTGAAACGCCAAGATGGTGATTTTCTTAGATTGACAGATCTGAGAAATACTTTCTACGTTATTTTGGGTTGTCATCATAGAGCCCAGGTCTAGAATCTTGGCATCATCAGAGCTCCAAATTTCCATAGATCTACATTTTTCTATTCATCCAGCAGTCATATGTACATCATCTGCTGAAGGGACATTGCAGTATTGCTTCTAGTAGCTCTCTAGTTACGCAGTGCCTACTTTGGCATGTTTTTAGGGTCATTCTAGCCTATGTATTTGGCTTGAGTGCATATATTTGAGCATTGTTGTACTATTTATCCATATCCAATGATAATAAAAGGCTCACTTATTCTGTATATTCTATGATTGTTGAATATTTACAAGTACATTTTCTATGTTACAAATATTGTGTTTGTGTATCAATGCATTATTCCATTTTGGGATATTACAGTGGTATCAGAGCATGATCTTTGGCTCAGCTTGTGGACATTATTGACAACATAAGAAAAGTAAATAGTAGAGATATACTATGGAGGGATTAATTTTTTCCTCATATTTCTTTAGAGCTATGAAGGATCTCTCCAAAGAGATCAATGAAACAAGAAGGGAAAGGCAAAGGGAAATCTCAAGAAGGTTTCAAGATGAAGAAGGTCCCACTACTTCTTATCAGCAGCAAAGAAGACCGGAGAAGCAAAGGGCTTCACATTATTCCACTATATCCACCTTATTTGAGAAAGAGGATTGGTATGAATATGATGAAGACTTGGGGCATGAGACCCTAAGCAAATATATGTCTGAATATAAGTCACAGCCAAGGGCATTGAAGGAGAATCTCTCTCTCCAACATTTTCTGCTTCTCAAGGAAGAGAGGAGATCCAGAAGAAACAATAGAAGAAAGAGGCATAGATTCATCTTGCCTACATTAGATGGATATTCCACAAGAACATTGAGGGCTTGGGGGGAATAATTATCTACATTCTTTCTGAAGTATCCTATATCAGAAAGAGAGGCTATGGAGTTTGCAGTGCTGCACCTTGTAGGTGAAGCAAGAGATTGGTGGTTCAGTCACTTGTCCCATATGAAAGTGTCTGCTTATGCAGATTTGATTCAAATACTAAAGAAGATATATGGTAGAAAGGAACCAGAGACATTTCACATAGTGACATCTCCCATCATCAAGGAGATAGTGCATGAAGATTCAAGAGAAGATGTTCTCATTATCACTCAGGAGGAGCAGCCTCTACCACCACCAGCTGTAGATGTGCTTACATCAATGGGAGGATCATTTGTATCCTTGCAAGATGGTCTTGAGTTCTTGACATTTGGAGCCCCATGCATGTTTCATGAGATACATGATGAGGAGGAGACAGATACCAGCGCCAGTACATTGATAGAAGAGCAGCCATCACTCTTACCAATAGTTGGAGAGATCATTGCACCGGAAGAGGAAACTCTTGTGTTCTTGCAAGATTTTTCGGAGTATCAGTTGGTCCAAGGTATGCATCAAATTCCATCTCATATTGTTTCAAGACCTCTTATTGAAACTTATGGGGATATGCCATCAAGGCCAATGCATAACCAAGGGTTAGAAAAACATGCTGATTTGAAGCAGCAACATCTCACTGCGCAGAGGACCCTTGATCTAATCAAGGAGGAGATGAAAATCTATCCCAGATTTTCATTGATGAACTACATTCAACCCTTTGAGTTGAAGTGTAGAATTTTAGAAGATGGGATGAGCATGATCCTATGTACAATGGCTGGCTAAGAGTTCAGCATTATGCCTTGCCATGAGACAGCATATGTATCACCATGCAGATCTACAACGTTGTCACTTAGTAGAAGTGAGAAGAAGAGGACCCACTCCTTATGGGAGCAATCAAATTGCAGCTTCATTCATGAAGAAATGGAGGAGAAGATGATAGATGGTAGACATATTGAGATGGGAAATATTTTCCCCTTTCAAGATTACTCTTTCTCAATGAGCATCTCACAGCTCAAAGAGAAACTTCTACCTATAGCAGATCCAGAACCATATTGGTTTTGGAGGGCCATTGATGAGAAGAAAATCTCATGGAGAGGTCTCATTGGAGGTGCACTTCAACATATCATGGAGTGCAAAGTTCTTCAATATTTTGAGGAGGTTGGTGTTCTACAATGGGAGGATGCCAAGTTTTTGCAGAATGAGATCCATCATCCACATTGGGATGAATGGTTGCTGATATGGAGCAAGGGTTTTCCAAACCACTTACAAATCTATGGGATAGGCCAGCAAGAAGCATGTTTTCACTGGTTGCTCTTGGGTGAGTATGGTTACAACCCAATGGGTCATATTTTTCTGATTCATGCCTTGCACATCATTGGAATAATGCAGAAGAAAAATGCATTGTTGCTTTGGTTATTGATGAGACAGTTTGGACATCACATGATATATCTTATGTCCTTGTATTTAATTTTGTTTGGGATATGTCTCATGTCTTTACATGTATTTCTGTTTGGTATGTATCTCATGTTCATGTATGTACTTGGGTTTGGGAGAAATTATAACTCTCACATGATGCGGCATAAGGGATATTGTTTGTATTATGTTGATGGGACATTTCACATGTCCATTACTATATTGTTGCTCCATGATTTGCATCATGATGATGTAAGGTGATAGCAAGAATCCTTGTTGCTTGGGAGAGTATGGATTGGATTCTTCCCATACATTGCATGAAATTGTTGAAGGATGGCAACAGGAGGCCTTACAATGTTGGCTTATATTGGGGGATTATGGTCATTGTACATGGTATGATGATGATGTGATGGGGCATCAAGATGCCTTATTAAGGTGGCTTCTCTTGAGATAATATGGCCACTACATTTGGTACAATGATGATGTGGTATGGCAGCAAGAGGCATTGTTGCGATGGCTTCTATTGAGAGAGTATGGCTCTCACATTTATATTGATGTAGATTTGGCATGGCACAAGAAGCATTGTTGTGGTGGCTTCTTTTGAGAGAGTATGGATCTCTTGTTTATTTTCACGATGATCTAGCATGGCAGCAGAAGGCTTTGTTGCGTTGGTTGTTATTGGGAGAATATGGTTTGACATTGTTCATGTTCATCCATATGTCTCTACTTCTTGTTGTTCACTATGTTGATGTGATGTTTGATTCCTACATGTCCAACAGGGCTAATTATGTGAGCATTGATAGGTGCAATATACTTTATGTATCATGGGTTGGAGAGATAGTTCATGTGTTGGGACTTTCCACTTTGGGAATGAACCACTTCATTTTATGTATCTCATATGTAGAGGAGATTTTTTGTCATCATATGGTTGCCACTTGGAGATTCATTAATGAGGAAGGGTATCTAACTTTTCAGTTGGAGGTCATTCTAGAGAGGCAGCTTTGGAGTTGGACATGCATGACACATTGTGACAGATGGCAATGCCTTCCACATGAGGATGCCATTTGGAGGGAGGATGTTTGTTGTAGCATCCACTTTTGCAGTTACTTGAGGTCAAGCAACATTTTGTCGGGGAGGACTGTAATATTCCCAATTTTCCCACAAGATAATTGGAATATTAGAGCTCTTAATAAACTTAATTAATTAAGTAAATAAGAGGGTGGAGGGACCCATAGACCCCAAAGATAAATAAAATCCACTTTTTATGTGTGTCTGTGGATATTTCAGATCTAGATCTACATAATGGAGTAGTGGAGCAGCTACTTAATGTGAAAGGAGTGGAGATCATGTCTCATTAATGGGATAGATCATGGAGTTTGAAGCAGTCAACTAATATCATGGAAGGAATCAAATGTAAAATCGTAGAGAATTCATGATGAGATGATGGAGGGAGTAGTGCATTTAATGCACACATGATGGAGAGGGTGATCATTACATTCACACATGATGGAGATCATGGAGAGACAAGACAGTCAACATGGAGACCTATGTCCACATGTACATCGCAGTTATGAGGTGGGTCAAGGCATGAGAAGGTTCACAAACTATATAATGAAGATGAAGGAAACATAGAGGGGAGACTTTAGATTATTGATTTGTGATATGTTTAGATCTGGATTTGTTATTTGACATTCCATGCACTCTTATGTTGTTTAGTTAAGTCTGCAGTGTTGTTTAGCACAGGGTGTTCCTGAGCAGGAATCCCACCTCTTTCCTTGAGTGACCTCTAGGGAAGAGTTTTTGCACTACATTCATCATCAGGAATTGGTGACATATTGTTCCTACTTTCTGTAGAACATCCATATTCAGAAATTGCACATTTCTGAAGATCAGTTTGAGAGGAGGAGGTTGTCCTTCAATATTTCAGTTGAGGAACCGGTGAAGGACTCATCCTATCACCTTGAGCTTTAAGATCAGCATTCCAGTGCTTTAGATATATATCAGGCATCAAGCCAACTATTATTCATCTCCCAGCAGCAACACTTCCATCAAGAATTGTGCAGTCCATTCTTGTAGATCCAAGGGAGAAGGGAAATTGCTAGCATTTTAGCTAGTAATCCAGTGGGGGACCATTCCTTCACATTTTATTCATTATTTCCATCATTATTGAGTTGATTTTCATATCTTAGCAGTAGGCTAGAGAACCTACATCCTTGACAACGCAGTTTTTGTGAGCAGTTGTGTAGCAGCAGCTGCAATCTTCAAAGGAAGATTGAGAAGCTAGATCTTGAGCTTCTAGCTTGAGGATCTAGTGAAGGGATCAGGCCTTCAAGCTTAGATCTGATCTTGTGACATATTATAGCCATATATTTTTCAAATCCAGCTTCAAATTTGCACACCCAGCAGTTGTATAGTGAAACCCAAAGAGGGTGATTTTCTTAGATAGACATATTTGAGAAATCCTTTATGGGTTATCTTGGGTTGCCATCATAGAGCCCAGATCTAGAATCTTGGCATCATCAGAGCTCTAGATTTCCATATATCTACATTTTCCTATTCAGACAGCAGTCATATGTACATCATCTGTTGAAGGGACAACGCAATATTGCTTCCAGCAGCTCTCCAGTTATGTAGTGCCTACTTTGGCATGTTTTCAAGGTCATTCTAGCCTATGTATTTGGCTTGAGTGCATCTATTTGAGCATTTTTGTACTGTTTATCCATCTGCAATGATAATAAAAGGCTCACCTATTTTGTATATTCTATGATTGTTGAATCTTTACATGTACATTTTCTATGTTACAAATATTGTGTTTGTGTATCAATGCATTATTCCATTTTGGGATATTACAAAAAGGAAAGGAAACTAAAACACTCTATGCAGCATCTGGCTAGGCTTAAACTCACGAATGAGGTGAAGGCACCCAATTTTTCCACAATAGACATCTTAATTCAGACCGATGAGATAATCATTCATCTTACATATCTAAAGGTAAATATCATAATCTATTATGTGTGGTTTCAACAAAGCCTAGAGGTATTGTTACCCACATTTTTGTTAATACAAAAATGGGATAACGAGGGGAGCTATCCCAATTCAATAGATGTTGGTAGTACATTATGAAACATATCAACTATACTATCATGGGACCATACTTCCCGAAGTGTGAGGAAATGTATTATTAGAATGGCTCTAGTTTGATAGGTGAATTTGAACGCATGAGAAAGGTAACAACAGATGATATCATAGGCTCTGATCTACTGGAAGAGTCCTGTATAGAATCCATATAGTGCATAGGCAAGGACGGTGATAGCACAGTAATACAAGGACCATAGGAGGGATAGTGGATGGGTCAAACCTCTCTAATAGAATAACTTTTCACATGTAAGTAGTACTCTTGTAGAGAGCAGTGAAGCAAGGATAAGATACATTTCTAAGGTTTGTATTGTTATGGAAACCATTATTCACAATATCAAAATTAAGGATTCATCTTGACAAAGACAAGAGTGTAGATTTGTAAGCCTATCCAGGAAGGTCTGTCTCGAATGCAGTCATTGCAGTCCCATCCTATTTCAATGACACTCAACATGAAGCAACTCAATCTCCCAAACGCATGATCACTAGAGTTCAAATAATTTGGGCAGACAGCTAACATGATGGCTATGGGTGCATACTTTGGAACCCTGTCAGCTACATAAGTAGAGGCTTAGAAGAGACCTTGATCTGGGCATGCAAATGTAAATGGGACACCACAGAAATTCTACCTGCAATCATAAACCAAGTCCTGAACTAAATTGGAACCTGAAGGGAGGAAAAGAATATAGAGAACAGTGCCTAATTTCATAGTAGAAGTTTCCCAAGATAATTAATTGGTGTAAGGTCTCTCTCCTGTGTATAATATATATAGGTATGCACACTGGAACTAAAAATAAAATTAAATAAGGGGGCGGGGGGCAACCTAAATTTGGGCTAAAATCAGATTTTGTTGTTGGAACCAACCTTTATTCAAGGTGATTTGTACACATGTGAAATGAAATTATGATGGGCTGACATGTGCGTGTAAAGTCTTGTGACCATTGCTAGGAGAAATTTTCTCACCCTATAGGGGATTGCCTATTGAACAGCCCATTTGTTTGCACAACAAACACATGGCAGAAATGGGGTGCTCAACCCAGCTTATGAGGACACATAGGATGAGTTTTCCCACCTTTAAAGGAGCCATATGAGTTCACTTTGAAGCACTCTACACTTGGATGAATCTTGGAGGCGTATTTTTCCCTTTGGTCGTTCATTTTCCTCGCTTTGTGAGCCATGTGCCCACTTCATAATGGTTTTGTGACCCTTATAATAAATAGTTTGAAGATATATACACCCTTTGAAGGGTCATTTATTGGAGGTACATGAACCTATATCAGAGAAAAATGGTTTAGTGCCCACTTTGAAAGACATTTGGAGGTGGAACTCCCTTGTTTAGTGGAGGATTTGTTACAATTGTGGGGGGACTTGAAGTTCCCCCTCTCCCACTTGGAAAATGGCATTGGGAGCCCTTATACCTACCTTGGAGGAGAATTTTTGGGTTTTCTGCCCACTTTAGAGGCTTTTGATGGGCAAATTTAAAGACTTATTAGATAAGCTATGTTGTTGATGGGCCTTGGGAGGTTGGATGTCATGCAACAAGCCCAGTCTCTGTTTCTAAGCCAACCCCGCTGATTTAAGATACAATAATGAGTCAAATAAAAGTGAAACCTATCTAAAGAAATTAGTAGGACCTGTAGCTTCAAAAAATTAAAGATAATTATTAGAAAAGTTCCCTAGAGCTTTGGAAATAACAAACAAAATGCAACTTCTATGTCTTCAATAAACTGTATATTATCTTAAGGTAGATGTTCATGCAGACTCCCTACAAACTAATGATGCTCTTGGGGAATCTCTAACATACTCTTCCATTGAAGAAATGAATGATGCAGGTGGTTTTTCGTTTAGTAATTTGATTCACCAAAAAAAAAAAAAAGTATAACAACGTTGTAATGTTCAACAACATAACATTACACTAGAAAATGGCATTAAATATGATGAAAAAGTTCACAAATTATATTTACCTATTCAAGTGTAGGAAATTTAAAACCACATCCAAGGTTAATACCTTTGCAAACTTCATAAAACTCTGATAATCTTTCAGCCTACCATACAAGTGGAACAAATAATTTCAAAAGTGACCCAAAATTATACTTAGAGAAATGATGCCAAAAAATTTGTTTTCGTAAACTAAACATTTGGAAATGAATAGGAAAGTATGTGTATGCAACATGAGAGGAAGATAGACAGCTACCAGGAGGAGCGGTGATGGAGCGATGGCGAAACCCTAACTAGAAAAAACCCTAAATTTTAGGCGGACACCATGAGAGCTTGACTAGCACAGGGCAGAGCACTGAATCGGTTTAGGGCAGCTGCTACTTTTCTTCGGCATCATGAGACCCTGGTTGATAGCTTTGACATTGCAGATGGGAGGTTCTCACTACCATTTTAAGGCAGTTCATTGCTCATTACTTGGGTTTTATGGTGGACTGCCGTCAACGGTCATGGGATCCACAACAAAAGACTGGCAGTTGCGCGCCTTTGGTGTTATCTCAACGGCTCTGACAGCCCAACAATGGGTAATTATTTTGACCCTGGTGCTCCTCGGACTACCCTCGAGTGGATTAGAGGCCCCACCTCATACTTTCCTGGATCCTCCATTATCTAGCGAGCCATCACCAGATACATTCACATCATCAAGAAAGGCCTTGCTTGGAGCATTGGATCAGGTGAAAAAGTCGAGATTGGTGTGGATGCTTGGTCTGGTTGTGGTCAGGTGTGCTAATTACCTTTGGCCATTAGATAGCACTTGATGGATGCGGGAATTCAAACCATTTCACAAATTGCTGACAGAGTTAATTCCTCTTGGGTCACACAGGCCTAGAAATTGGCACAAGATCTCGACATCCTGGATAATTGGCATCTGACTTGGAACAATTATCTCAGGGCCCTCTATGTCACCAACATCAGAATCACTGAGAAGGAGGATGAAATTTTATGGGATTTATCTCTTAGGAGAAGAGAAAGAACTTTGACTAGGTTGAATTATACCCGCCTCTAACATTTCTGCAATCATACGTTCAATTTCGCTCTTTTGGCCATAAGGATATCTATAAGGCCTGATGTTTGGAGGAACACTTCCTGGAATCAAATGAATAGCATGATCATGATCACGAATAGGTGGGAGTCCTTTTGGAGTTTCAAAAACCTTGGAATGATTGTCCAAGACTTTTTGGAGATCTGCAGAAATAGATGATTTTGATGTTGAAACTTCTAATGAGCATAATTGTGAAATTATGCCTCATTGTTCTGTATTTAGAAGCTTTGTCATGACATTAGAGCTTATTATCTTTCCCGACTTCCCTGCAATACCCCGTAATTCGACTTCCTTTCCTTCTGAAAAATAAAATAAAAAAAATAAAAAATAATAATAATAATAATAAATAAATAAATTCAAGAAAAGTTCTTAAAAAGTAAAAGCTACCATCCCCAAAGATTGTAACCATTGTACTCCTAGTACAACATCAGCACCTCCCATAGGAATGGAAAGCATTGGACTATTCAATACATACTCCCCCATGGTTATCTTGATATTATGGCATTTTCCAGAGAAATTTATAGTTCCTCCATTTGCAACCATCACTTGACATTCTGGTGTTGGGTATAGGAAACAATTCAATTCCTTTGCTACCTTACAATGAATAAAATTATGGGTACTACCCAAATCAATCAACACTATTACCTTTTTCTTCTTGAGATGTCCTTCTATATTGAGAAATTAAGGAGTGGTAATTCCTTCCAGTGCATTACATGATATGGTTAGACTCATTTCTTCCTCTTCTAGGGTTGGTTCCTGGTGTATATCCTCTTCTATTGAATATTCTTGTTCATTTCTTCTTCCTCTTCACTATCTATGTAAAATAATTTCTTCTCAGCACACTTATGACCTTTAGTGTATTTGTTATCACAAATGTAGCAAATCCCGTTTGATATTTTTTCTTCCAATTGTTGTGGTGTCATCCTTGTAGGTTGTGGAAGTCTAGGAGTAGCAACACTTCCATCTTTATAGATGTGAGTGGTAGGCTTCCTTGTTGCCATAATTTTACATTAACTTTTTCTTGCCTACCTGAATGCCTTTTCCAGTGAGTTGGGTTCCCAAAGGTGAACCTCATGTTGGATGTTATCCTTTAAAGTTCCTATGAAGAAATCAATCATGTGTTCCTCTGTAATATCATTTACCCTTATATTCAATTTTTGGAAGTCCTCAATGTTCTCCACTCTTGAACCCTTTTGTTTGAGATTTATCAATTGGCTAAAGAAGGTGTTGCTCTTTGTATCCTCATAATGTGCTATCATTTCCTCTGTAAA
Source organism: Pinus albicaulis (assembly GCA_034641835.2). Classification (NCBI taxonomy): domain Eukaryota; kingdom Viridiplantae; phylum Streptophyta; class Pinopsida; order Pinales; family Pinaceae; genus Pinus; species Pinus albicaulis. The sequence continues at coordinate 830,600,392 of CM076582.1, read as the reverse complement.
AATTGAACAAGTTATAATTTTTTTACGGGAGTAAAGCAATCAATACCAAACAAATGTATTTTGTTCTAAACATAAAGTTGCAATGCGTACATTTTTTGTTTTTTTCACATTATTGAGATCAAAATATTGCTCCATCTGTAGTATCCATGTTACAGGATCCTTTCCATCAAACTTCCTCATATCCATTTTTGGAATATGGTGGTTCTTCCTGCCAACATTAGATTTTATGAAATCACGATTAACATTTATTTTGTTCTCATCATGAGTTTCCTCTACTATATTTTCACCATTAAGACACATTTCTTGTATCAACTTTGTCAAACCTTCCATGTTTGCTTTCATATCATTCTTCATGTTTTCCATTTTCTCATCGACCTTAGCTTCCATGTCATCCATCTTAGATTCCATGCCAACTTCCATGCCATCTATCTTAGATTCCATGCGATTCTTCAAACCATCCATCTTAGATTCCATGCCTTTCTTCAAACCATCCATCTTAGTTTCCACACCTTTCTTCAAAACTTCCATGTCATTTTTTGTTGCTCTTTGTGAGAGCGAAATTTGTTGCACTTGCTCTTGTAATTTTGATATGTCATGTTGCCATTCTTCGTCTTCATGAGTCATAGTAGAGCTTTCTAAAGGCTTAATGGGTTTTGAATTCTTTTTAAGGGCCATTTTAGAATCCAATATTGATATCTATTCTACAATATGCCCTTGGAATCAATTCAACTTGATTCTTCAAACAAGACTTATGCAATTCGAAAAAAATACACACCTTTTACTTGCTTTTGAGGAGCTAGATATTGAAATTGAATTATCTCTATAATTGTGGATCCTCAATATCTGAAATTCATCCCTATAGTAGCCCTCTGAAGCTTCTTTCAAATTCCACAGGTCTGATCTGATTTGGATTCTTCAAGGCAAATTTATGTCCAATCTCCCACAATGACCCAATTTTGGACTGGTTCAGGAGATCGAACTTGTACAACTTGCCACGTGTCATTGTTTCCTCCTTTGGCTCTGACATTGATAAACTGAAAACTATAGTCTGTGTACTTGTGGCCACTTTTTACAACATTCCAGTCCGATGCTTAGAGAGAGAGCTATGAAGATTTTCCCATGATCACCTCTTTGAGATGAAATTCAAAAGCCTAAAAAATCCCTAACTTCCACAGATCATATCTCCGAAAATATTGCGAACCAATATCTAAAATTTTGTGATGAGTTTCCTTAGGATTGCGGCTTTGCACTCTAAAAATTTCAGCTTTTGAATCTTCGTAGAAAAAAAATTTATTATGAAAATAACATGATGACATGTTTAGGTTAAATTCAGGATCCTGCAAAATGACCCAACTTGCACAGATCATATCTCCGAAAATATTGCGAACCAAGCTCTGAAATTTTGTGAAAATGTTCCTCAGGATTTTGGCTTTGCACTCTAAAATTTTAGATTCTGAACCTTCGTAGAAAAAATGTTATAGCGAAAATTCCACGATGACATGTTTGGAGCAGCAAAACCCTAGAATCTCAAAGCTCTGATACCAATTGTTGTGAAACCAACTCCAAAAAGAGAAGAAAAGAGATATCAACGCCTTAGAAATAAGCCACTCCGAGGGGGAAACCTCCAATACATTACATGAATGAACAACTCTTGGATGATTCAAATTACAAAACCTCCTTTCTATATATAGGAGTCCATGGGGCCACAATGTAATCCTAGTGGGGCCACAATGTAATCCTAGCCGACCTAGCAATAATAATTTAAGGGGACAATAATAACAATATGGGGGTTACAAGGGTACAATAGTAACAATAAGGGGGTTACACTAACAACAATAAGGGACTATACTAGTAATATAGGGACCTAACACACATAAGTAACACTATTGTGACTCTCTTCCTCTCAATTCCAAACGATGAGCCCAGAGCACAAGGTAGAATTATAACACCAGAGGCTATTGACAATTCCTACCCGTGGGCCTATTTTGATAGGGCATCGAACATCCATGGCTGTGGAGGGGGGGGCTACTCTCTATCTCTCTGAATCTCACTACTATAAGATTAAAATGGGATTAGGCCCGAGTACAAACAACTATGTCGAGCTCAACAGTCTCAAACTCCTCCTCACCTTTGCCCGAGAGAAGAGTTGCAACAGGATTCAGATATTTGGGGATTCAAAAATTGTTATTAATTGGTTCAACAATGAAGCACGATGTCATGTTCATACTCTTAGAGCTTTGCTGGATGAGGTTATGGTGCTAAAATTCTTTTTTTACTCCATTATTGTTGCTCACACTTACAGGCAAAGGAACCAAGTGGTTGATAAACTATCCAAAGAAGCATCGCAGTTAGAGTGGGGTCACTGGTTCATTATCAAACAGAATGTGTGCTAAACACCATGTTAAGCACACACATGGTGTATGAGAAGAATAAACACACACACAAGAGACTCAACACACAATGAAATATAAGCGTGAGGCTTTTTTATTTTCCATTATACATGATGTACATTTATAATACAATGGTGTGACTCTTGGTTTCACATTCCAAGGTCACTTGGACTCCATTGTGACTTTTCGCATTCCACACCTACCCATAGAGGATTAGGTGTTCCAACATCCCCCTTAATCCGAAGGGGTATGTGTGAGTCCAAGAAGAGAGTTGTAATACAAATCTGCAAAGTATACATGGCAGCACTTGGGCTGAATCAACTCTCTGAAATGTTGGAAAAAAGAGGTGGTTTAAGGATGACCACCAACAATGGAACGCAATACTTGTTGCAGTTCCCGGAACTCTTCCAAAACTGGCAAGAAGCTGAAAGCTTCTGCTAGAGGAATTGTCCCTCATAAAAAAGGGAGACCTTCAACCTAAAAGAAGGGAGGTCTACTACCTGTGATGGTTTTAGGATTACCAACAACTCTGGAATTCTTGAAGCATTTCCTGGAACTAAACCAAAGCTGGCAAGAAGCTGAAGGCTTCTGCTAGAGGAAGTGTTCCTCATATATGAAAGGGAGACCTTCAACCTGAAAGAAGGGAGTTCTACTACCTGTGATGGTTTTAGGTTATCCACCAACCAAAGATGATGGTTTAAGGTTGTCCACCAACCGAAGGCATGCTCATGGGAATTCGTGTCTCTGGCTACATCTCTGAATCTGGAATGATGGATTGTGGCTCAGGCTCGCTTGAAATGTTGTGTCTCTGGCTACAACTCTGAACATGGAATGAGAGATTGTGGCTCAGGCTCGCTTGATCTGTCGTCAAAGCTTGTACATGACCACCATTTCCCCCCCTGTCAGGGACAAGGTGAGATGATGGCGAAAACTCAACTGCAAGTTTGTTCAATATTCGTGAACATGTTCTGACATGCGACTTAAACATCTTCTTGGTTGTTAATGCCCATTTCCAAGAAGCGATCCATCCAAGATGAATCTTTGTTCTTGCAGGAGGCTTGTTTCTGAAGCATCTATCTGAAGAATGGGTGTGCCGACCATAGTTCTTGCATGGATGAAGATCAAAACAATGATCTTTCATATGGCCAACTCGATCACAGTGTTGGCATTTTACAATCTGTTATTGTTGTGGAATAGGATTTGAAACAGCTGTAGGTGAACTGTCATACATGAATCCGGCACTCTGAAATATGATGGGCTTGGTGTAGTCTGTAATATGAAAGGACACATCCTTGTCATATCCAAGACCAGTTCAATGCTTGTTGTGGACAAGCTCTTCCCAAGGTCTAATGATGGGCTTAGGAAGTGCAGGCTGAACTGCCGCATCTGCATGAAAATCTGCTCTTGTACAAGGAACTGAATGAGAATCAACTGCATCTTTATCTTCTTTCTTCTGATGAGAGTCCTTCACAATATTCTGGACAGAAATAGGTTCAGAATGCTGACTCTTTTGCTGAAGTTCATCTTGTTGGAGCTGAGATTCCAACTGCAAAAACTCAATCTTTTCTTGTGCATCTTGCAAACAACTTTGAATTTTACAAAGAGCATTCTTGCTCATTCTTATCATATCATCAACATTGGAATGAATGAGGTTATTCAACAACTCTAATGCCTCATTGATTTTAGCCATTTTCAACAATTTAGGCTCAAAAATAAATGAAAGGGTGTCAGCTTCAACCGAAAATGCACCCGTTTACAATGTGATTCCTTTCAAACAAATACAAATGACTCTAAATAATTTTCAACTATGGAAATCTCAAAGTACAAATTGTGCTCCTCAAATGATGGAGGAAAATCAACAATGAGTTACATCAACAACTCAAATTTACTGATTGCAACTATGAAGAAGATGCAAATTCCACTCACAATACAATGTCAATATCTCTGCAAAAAATATTTTGTAAATGTGCAGCTGAAAACACTATGCAAGAAGCCTTTAAGGCAGCTGAATTTTTTCTTCAAAGAGTTGTTTTCAATGATGGAAAATTTGTCTTCTTTAAGAAAATCACCCTTATGTCAATGCCACAAATCACAATGCAAAACTGCAATTTTCTATGTATTCAATCCATCTACTCACATGCCATTTCAACAATTGCTGATGTTTATTTTCTCTCTCTGCTCTTCCTCTCTTCCTCTCTTCCTCTCTCTCTGCTTTTTTTTTTCTTTTTTCTTTTTCTTTTTTTTTTAAATTAATTAAAAAATTAATTGAAATGGGAATTAATTAAAAAGGGAAGGGGGCTTTTTAATAATAAATTAAAAAAATTAAGATGGAAATGGGAATTTTTTTATTTTTTTATTTTTTAAGTGGGGGGGGGGGGGCAAACTAAAGAGGTTTTTATTAAAAAAGGATTAATTAAAAGGGATTATTAAAAAAGGAATTAATTAAAAATGGGGATTCATTTTAGTGGAAGGAGGGAAATTAATTTGGGGAGGAGGGGGCGTATATTAAAATAAATTTAAAAATAAAATTGAGGGAGGCCGAGCGTATGGCCGTGGAGCGGCGTTGGTAGAAGAAGCATTGAGAGGGGGCGTTGACTGCGTATGGGAGATTGTAGTGAGGGATAATCTCAGTGCAGATAGGGTGTAAGGGAGCTCTGCATAGAGTGAGGAGCATATGGGAGAGGCGTAGGAGCGTAGAGTTGAGCGAGGGGAATGGGAGGGCGCGTGAGGTCTGTGCATGGGGGAGGCCGCGTGAGAGGGAGGGCGGCCGGCGTATGAGAGGGGTCGGGTTGGATGAGGGAGATGAGTAGCAGTGTAGGCGGGGGTGAGGGTAGTTGATAGGGCATAGCAGTTGCAGGGAGGGGCCGGCCAAAGGCCGTGGAGAGGACGGCTGGGGGATGGGCTGGCATTGCCGTGGGGTGGGGAGTACAATGTAAGGGGGTTAGGGAGAGCGTGGAAGGGGAGCTTGCAGAGCAGGGCATAGGTGGAGCGTAATGGAAGCGTAGGGAGTGTTGCAAGCGGTGAGGCAGGTAGAGTGAGTTGTGCGTTGGGGGTAGCGTGGGTAGGGAGATGGGGAGCGGTGCCGAGAGGGAGGAGCCCGCATGGGAAGCAGGCGTAGGGAGAATGGAGTCATGGGGGCGGGTGAGAGTGAGAGCTTAGGGGTTGAGTGATTTTTTATTTTTTATTTATTTATTTATTTTTTGTGCAGAGCGGAGTGGAGTTTGGGTGTAGCGCAGGGTTCAGGGGGAGAGGAGTAGTATGTGGGAGGCACGTGCAGGTAGGGTGAGTGTGAAATAGAGGGGTTGGGGCTGCAGAGTTTGGAGAGGGTGGTCTGCGGGGCTATCAAGTGAGTGTGCAGGAGAGTGAAGAGTAAGGGGGAGGGACAGCCGCGGAGAAAGGAGTGCGGCGTGAGGGGGTCGTTGAGTGTAGAATGCGAGCGGGGTAAGGTGTTGTTAGGGGAAGAGTGTAGTGCAGAGGGCGGAGGGTAATGGCGTAGGGAGAAGGCTGTATCGTAGGGAAGGTGGAGCGATAAGGGTGTAGTGTAATGGGTGAGAGCGGATTACAGCGCGCAGGTGTGAGGGCCGAAGGTAGAGTTTGCCCAGAGATTTTATTTATTTATTTATTTTTTAATTTATTTTTAATTTATTTTTAAATTTTTTAAATTTTTTTTTTAATGAAACAGCAGAGTAGAAAAGCAAAGGACAGCAGGAAATTTATGGCAAAAAAAATTTCAAGAAATATACAGCAGAAGAATTTGCAGAGTTTGCCAATAAAACTTCGAAATTTTTCCAGTAGCCCAGCAGCAGAGAAATGGACTTTAAAAATGCTCTAGAAAATTTCAACGGTAAAAACCCAGATATTTGCACAAATTTTTCAATGAAAAACTCAGAAATTTTTCTTTCAGAAACCCTCTTTAAACAGTATTTTCAGTAGTTCTCCAAAATGCAGAATTTAAAAGGCAGAAATTGCAGGAAGAATGAGCAGTGAGAAAACCTTCAGATGCACAATGCTGCTCTTCTTTAAAACACCTTTCGAATGTGGCAAAGTGTCTGTTGCAGAAACTCTGAGTGCTGCAAAAATGCCAAGAATTTTTGCAGATATGCACAGGCCATAAACACAATGGCTCACTCAAGGTTGAGCTGGTTATGAACTTCTCAGCTCTGATACGATGTTAAGCACACACATGGTGTATGAGAAGAATAAACACACACACAAGAGACTCAACACACAATGAAAGATAAGCGTGAGGTTTTTTTATTTTCCATTATACAAAGATGTACATTTATAGTACAATGGTGTGACTCTTGGTTTCATATCCCAAGGTCACTTGGACTCCATTGTGACTTTTTGCATTCCACACCTACCCATGTAGGATTAGGTGTTCCAACAATGAGTATCAGTATTTCCATAGACACTTCATAGAGGATATGGAGAGACAAGGGGCAGTCTAACTAAGCTGTCGATTTTGGCTAGTTTTTGGCAGGGCTCTGGCCAGTTTTTTATCGTTTCTCATGTGATTATGTATATATTTTTGTTTTTCACAGTATTGTTTACAATTTTATATATGAACATTTGAACTATATGATTGTAAGTGATTTTGAATTATGCATAGATGACTATGATGATGATACAACATGTAATTTTCTCTCATAGTGAAAATTACAAATTTTTCCTTGGAAAAAAAAACATGAGAGGAAGTAAATAATGATAAAAACATCAAACATGTTCAGAGGGAATGCCATTGAAGCCTAAGACTATATGCAAAATTTCCCTAAGACAAACCAGTGGTTTTCTCCTTGAATCAGTCCATGTTTTTTTTTTAACCTAAAAGGAAGTCATTCAAATAGAAAACAAACTTTTCCTGAGACCAACTAGAAGGTTATCTTAACCCTATGACAGACCCAAGTTGCAGGACCGAGCCGCAGGTAAAGGCATCCGAATTTATTCTGGGTTAGATGGATATGTACTGAGGTAGAAAATTGAATTATTCTGAAGTTGGTTCCCTGCAAGTTCATCCTGAGGCAGAAGTAGAACGATTTGAGGTAGGATATTATCACAATTCCTAGGAAAAAAAACCCTGAGGCTAGTTATTTATGTAATTATTCTGAGGCAAATTAATCTGATTTTTTTGAGCATCAAAGGAGGCTAATCCTAGCCAACCCCCTTCCTCATGCCACTCATGGATTATTTGTGCTCTACAGTAGGTCGTAACTTCTGAAGAAATTTCCTCCTCCTATATAGAGCTCAGAGTGGCTATCTGAGGCAATTATAGAGGAATTAATTTAGGACCAAAGCAGATCCAAGACTCTCTAATGTGATGCAGTGCTATTGGATAGATTCTCGGAGAATTTTCTGAAGGAATTCTAAGGAATAAGAAGATTTTTATCCTCCATATTGACCCCTGAAACCATTCGGATATTAGCCTTGATCAGAATTCACAAAGGTTTATTCAGGTCTACGGTTTTCTGGTTAGAATACAACTTTGTCCAATACAAAATTATACTGCAACTATTTCAAACTATACTAAACTATTAAATCTGGAGAATATAGTGGTACTATGGAATTCTGTTGCATGGTTGAACTATCATATTGTTTACAGTAATGTTGAGATAGCAATGTTATTTACAGAAGGCTTCATTCATTTGTATTGGATGAATCTTGGTGTCATTGTCTGAAAAAAGAATTTGTTGAAATCCTAAGGTGAAAATTTCCCTGGGATCTCACAAAAACAAGCAAATCAAATTTACCAAATAAATAATAAAGATCAGGATCTGCAATAGCTATAGTAAAGCTCAAACCTACCAATTATTCTTCAATCCTAGAGTACTGAGCATGTGATGCCAACTTCATCCCATAAAAGTCCTCCTTCAATTTGCATACATGGATCTCTCACCCCCACACCTGAAAGCCTCTCAACTGATTGATGTATATTTCCTCCTTGATTAGACCATTAATAAATAATGTTTTTACATCCATTTGATATAAATTCCAACCAAAAATTGATGCTAAACATTTGATGAACCTGATGTAAGTACACTAGCAACTAGATTAAATACTAAAGGTGTCTTCATAGTCAACTCCTCTCTAGAGAATAGTCTCACTGTGAACTGAACCTTAGTAAATTTTTATGGTATCTGCTGCAAGCATCACATCAAACACCCCCCTCGAATAAATCACAAACTTCCCCACTTGTGTTGGCACAATCTCCCAAACAACATTATTCATTATAGAGTTGTGATTGATCTATATTGCCTCCTTGATTAGACCATTAAGAAACAATGTTATTACATCCATTTGATATTAATGCCAACCAAGAATTGATGCTAAAAAACATTAACAAACCTGATGCAAGTACACTAGCAACTAGAGTAAATGTATCCTTATAGTCAACTCCTCTCTAGAGAATACTCTCATTGTGAACATAACATTTGTACTTTTTTATCTGCTGCAAGCTTCACCTCAAACATCCGCCCAGAATAAATCACAAACTACCCCACTTGTGTTGGCACAATCTCCCAAACATCATTCTTCAGTATAGATTTTTCCACGTCCACAACAACATTATGTCATACCTGCTAACCAACTACCTCCCCATAACTAAAGGCTCTACAAAAATGATGGAAGACATCTACGCAACATAATTCAGAATCTTTTTAGAAAGATAACTCGCTACAAAGGATGGCTTTGGAGATCCAACATGCTCCTATGCATCCTACTATGTTTAATACCACCTAGGTTTCCTTGTTGAACCAAAAAATACTAAAGCATCACTTCCACCTCCAAAACCTTGCTAATCATCACTAGGACAGAAAAAAATTTCTCCCTCCTCAACCTCTACTAAAAGGCTCCTGACACCTCGAGGGACCATGCATCATCACAAGGTTCACATCTCAATCCACTATTATTTTCCATTGTGACAAAATGTAGACTCCATAGGCCTTGCAAGACTCATTATATCCAACAAAAACACCCTTCAAATTGAAGTGTTTCAATTTAGTTCATTTCTCTTAAAAAATATGAATATATACAAGACAACAACACAAAAATTGTGATACTTGGGATTTCTCACCGATGAAAGCTTCCTTCAGTGTTTTGTCCTTCAATACCTAGAGAGGAAACTTGTTTAGGATGTAGACAATTGTACCACGTGCCTCTACCCAAAGGAACATAAGAAAATCTAGGTCATGAATCGTAGCCTCAGTTGTCTCAGTTTGAAGCATTTGTTTTTTGAAAAAATTAATGTTGGATCACAATCATCCTTAAAAAACAAAAAAGTAATGGTATATCCACTATTTTGACAGGGTTTGAAACTGAAAGCATCAATTAAAACAATTCTGGAACATTATATTTCCAACTATACCTGTTTACCAGCTCGCCTATAGATATGAAAAGCCTTAATAGCATCATGGCATTGAATTTAAAAGAACTATAGGTAAACAATTGCAGTCATCAGTAGCTACAGATCAGGGGTGATTAAGATGCTAATTGAACATACTAAACCATAACATTCTCTACCTTGTAAACAAGGTTTATGGGGGCATCATTAATTGCATTATAAAGTTTAATGCTCTCCCTTGAAACCTACAACATTGTTCAAAAGACAAATAAGTATCCCCATCATAAAGTACAACATCAACTTTAGCAATTGAAACCTCTTTCTTCATGCAAGACAACAAAGGAATTTTAACCACCAAAGAGTGAAGATTCTACAAACCGCTATGAGTGCATACTCTATCACATGATATAGTTGCTTAGATAATTACATGAGCTCACCCATACACAACATTATGTAGTGCCTTCAATCCAAAAACACACTGAAATGACATATAACTCAAAATGTATAAAGAACATATAATAAGTAGCCAAACTAAAAAATCAGAGTTATTGTTCATTTAACAATGGTGGCTCCTATGTAATACCTGACACCCCATTAGATGATAAAGATATTGCTGCAAAGGTGGCAATTGTTCTAGCAATTCAAGAGTGTCCAATTCCCTGGTTCTCTGCAACAAAAATATGTCTATCGACTGGAATTTTCCATTTTTCTTCCATAACATGTTGAGCAGAAGGTTTAATATAAGAAAAGGAAATAAATAAAGCTATCGGGTGCCCAAAAATAAAATACAAACAATGTATGTACCAAAGAATATAAACTAGTTGATCTAAGAAAACAATTCTCCTATATTTACACATACAAAACAAAGGTACACTAGAATCATAATGACTTATCCGTGTAATACAAGCAAGAAAGCAACAATTTGAAGCCTCTGCACCATTTGTCTAAGATATTAGGAAACATTTTTAGTGCACTCCAAGAAAAATGAGAAGGAAATAGATCATTGCACTTAATAAGCAAGTTTGACCCATTAAGTCCTATGTCCACAAAAACCATATCAAACATAGAAAATTTTCAATTGTCTTCAAAATAAATGGATCCTTTTGTTAGAAATAATGGTCATATTTAGAACTTAGGTGCATTAGAACTTAGACATGTAATAAAGTATCACTAATAAAGGAATGTAATAATGAGGCATTTAATATAGTAATTAATATAGTGATTATTACTTGGGTATTTGGGAATTACAGTGTACTCCTCTCCTACTACGTAGTGACACATTGCATCTAATGAAGGAATGAACCCACCTTTTCTTATTTAAAATGTGCATTCCTGTCCACACATGTGTGTGTAAAAATAACATGGTATGAGAGAATTTTTTGGGAGAAGAAATGAAGTTGGTGAAGGAGCCAAGGGAATGCTATGCCTAGTGAAGCTACTGAGGGTCAGATATAACAGCTCAAATTGGACAAAAGATAACAAAGGCATGCCATCCTAGAGTGATTCAAAGGGACTGTGTATATGTATGCAATCAAACTGTGAGAACCGTGGGAATTCATAGCACAAGGAAAAACAAACAAAAAATTTGCAGAAGGCAAGCCAAAGAATCATAGAATTGATGATATCAAATCAATTTCTCGACTCATGGAGTGACACTAAGTGTAGGAACTTTTTAGGTTTTCCTTTTGTGAAGCCTGTCATCACATGGGTAAATATTATCTGCTGAATAACCAAAGAATCAAGTCAGAGATGTCGTGAGTGAGTGGGTAGCTTCCAACAGAGATGTCAAAAGATATAGCTTATGTTCATGGTAGAGCCTCTAAATCAAAGTGATTAAGCCACCAAAAGAGAAGCCAACCTATAGCAGAGGATAACGAAGAGCATTGATAGCTTCCATACAAATTTTAACTAGTCACCACCTAGAAAATTTGTGAAATTGAGCTGCCAAAGCTGCCAAATAGAAGATGCACTTATTAGGAATTTAATATAGTATTAAATGTGGTTGCTATTAGTTAGGTATTTGGGAGATATGCAGTGTGCTCCTCTTCTCCTACTATGTAATGACTCAATGAGACATCGCATCATCTAATGAATTAATGAATCCACTCTTTCTCATTCTACTGTGTATTCATGTCCACGTACATGTGTGCAAAAAAAATACATTTTAGAAATGCAAGTGTGGATTTGTGTAGACTGTTTCTAGGGAAAGGATGGATACTCATTTATGTTGAGTGCAGTGATTCTTATAATATTTTAATATTTTCACTCCCACCAAAAGACTTCATTTCTTTAACTAGTGATGGATGTTCATCAGTGGACTCATGTTGTACCAAATCCTGCGGCTGGAGTATATAATGTGCCAGTTACCCCATTGTATGGACATGGTCCTTGCATTACACATTGTGATATGTTGAGGCAGGTATATATTGGGGCTGGTATGTGTGCTAGAATTACAAATGGTGGTCGAGTGCATACTTGTAAGACTGCGATGAAGGTTGGTCTTATAGGCATTCACAAAAACTCGATGTGTCAGACATACAAACACCCACCTATATATAATCTAAGAAAGCATATGAGAATTATTGAGGGTCCTTGTCAGGTATTACTGGCCCAGATGGTGTCTGCTCAATATTCTCGAGTACAATAATTGAAACTAAATATGCACTACCACGGTCCTTTAGGTTCTTGGTCACTATCAAAATCTTCATCATGATCAGGTTCGCTGATTTCGGATGAGGATGAAGGAAGCTTTTGATTAGCCCAAGACTGATGGACCAATTCCAAATATTCTGATTCCCACGTATGATCTTGCTGATCTTGAGCATCTTGGTACAGATCCACAAATATAGTGGCTTTTTCATCGGATACATTCTCTTTACCTTTTTCTGTAGCTGCTTTTTCTTTAGTGGCTATAGTAGAAGATTCTTCTTTTCGTGGAGCTCGTGAAGATTGTCCTATATCAAATTTGATGGTATCTGCTGTCACATAGAGATTCTTTTGTGGGAAAAGATATTTATCATCTGATTTCTTCCATCTGTTCATATATCCCATGGGGTCTATCTCTATGTCAAGGAAAGAATCTTTCTTACTTTTACGGAATTCTGGCAGTGATTGAACTGGCATCTCGACTCCATCTAATAATTCCCATTTGAAAATTTGCAACATGCTAACGGAACGTTCAATATCGCACAGAACCCAAAGCTTGCAATTATGATTAACATCTTCTTTCTGCTGCCAACCTAGTTCAAAGATCATAGATGAACAAAATTTGGTAGACAGTAGCAAACTTATTAAGCAAAGTGCATCATCAGTCCAATTTCCATTCAAAACACTAATAGTAATCAATGATTTTTGATTGATTAATAATTTGATTACTTTTTTCTTTCCTTGTAATTCTTATAAGGTTCGAATCATGGACAATTTTTCAGGTAGCCTGAGCCGGTAGAATTCTTTAAGCCATAATGAAATCTTCTTTACTTCCTCAGCATTATCTGCTAATACAGATTCTTCAATTCTTTCTGGACCATAAAGCTGAGCAAAGGGATTTGGGACTATGGGATTTCTAAATTCTATACTCTGATAATCCCATGGTGTTGAGAAGGTTCTTAAATACTGCAATGTTCTTTCAACACATTGAGATGCTCGTAATTGGGGCTTCTTTCTGCATCGACCGTTTTTAATTTCCCAATCTGCAAAGGGTTCAAACAATTCATACTGGGGAAAAGAATCAGTTCCTGCAAAATGCTCATCAGGTCTTTGAAGAAATGTTGCATCAATTTCTTCAAACATATCTGGAATTCTTAAAGACCTTAGAAATCTTTCAACTTTATCAGTCATATTTATCTCCTCCAAATCTAGCATTTTAGCAGTGGTATAGATAGCAAAGGAAAAATCAATTCCTCCAATAATCTAATAATAATTCAAAGTTTTTAGGACTTGAATCATATCATCAGTGTAGATGCGAGACCAATAATCATCAAGAGTTTTAAAATAAATCTTTACCTTCATGTTAGGCAAGGGATAGACTTTCACCAATTCTTCATCTAATCCCAACAAGACACCAACATTCTTAGATTTCCAAGCTTGGCATCTTTGTATCCACTGGTTTCTTCTTATTCTTAGCCCAACAAGTTTCTTTATTTCCATAATCATATCACCAAGAACTAGATCAAGAATTTGAAATCTTTTGAAAAAGGTTTCAAAATTATCATCTTGAGGTTGTTTCCCTGGAAGGACAAATAGATCAGTTCTTTTACTAGAGCAAAGATGACTATGGGCTTTATTCATGTCTCTAGTCAAGGAATCAGCTAAATAGTTAGAAATACCAGGAACCCATTCAACTTCAAACTCATACATCTGAAACCAAATCTGCCATGCCAATAATCGTCCTCTTGCTAGCTGTTTTGAGATTTTCGCTGATAAGAAATATTTAAAATTCATAGAGTCTGTTCTTATCAAAAACTTGGCAGGAGCAAGATATAACTCGAATTTTTGAATTCCATTGAAGATGGCTAGGGTTTCCTTTTCATCAATGAAGTAATTTTTCTGGTGAGGCTAAAATTCACCAGATGCATATGCACATAAAACTTCATCTCCATCCTCCTGTCGTTCAAAAAGCACTGCAGCCCAAAAAGAATCAGAGGCATCAGTTTGTAGAATTAAAAATCTGTTACCTGGAGGTTTTAGCTCTGGGAGATGCTGGCATTCAGCTTTTAGTAATTTGACTGCTTCAGTTGCTTCAGGCGACCATCCAGAATTCAGGTGCTGTCTAATTGGAGCAGTCTTCTCGGACAACCTGGGAATATATTTATGTACATAATTCAACACTCATAAAGATCTTTGAATCATCTTGGTATCTTGAAGCTCATCCGGAAACTCAGAGATTTTTGTCAGGACATGAGGCTGCATGTGGATTTTACCGTTAATAATGTGAATACCAAGAAAATCAATACTATCTTGAAACAGAACCATTTTCTTCTCAGAAAGCACTATACCATGCTTTCGGACTTCTTCAAGAAAAATCTATAGATGCTTCATATGAGTTTCAAGATCGGGACTATGTATCAAAATATCATCTATATATACAACAATAAAATCATACTTTCCAAAAATAAAATTCATACATCTTTGAAAGAATGCAGGGGCATTCTTCAAACCAAAGGGAACAACTTTCCATTGGAAGAATCCTGCAGGGCAAGTGAAAGCAGTTTTATGCTGATCTTCTTCTTTAATTTGTATCTGGTAGTAACCAGATTTCATGTCAAACTTGCTAAAGATCTTGTTGTGCTGAATCTTCTGCATAATGGTTTCCTGGCGGGGCAGAGGATAATTGAAGCTCTTGGTGATAGCATTCAATGGTTTATAATTGATCACCATTCTAGCTTTACCTCTTATTATTTCAGAATGATTTCTTACCAGGAAAGCAGAGCATGAATAATGAGAATCACTTGGTTCAATCAATTGAAGATTCAAAGTTCTTTAATCTGCTTTCTAATTTCCTTTTCATCACTTGGAGTACATGGTATAAGTTTTCCTTTGACCCCATTGTCATGAAGAGTTATGATCTCTTGTTGGGGACTCTCTGTACTCCAAAATGCTTGTGCATTCTCGAAACAATTTTTCAATAATTCATCAAAAACATTCATCTGTTTGGGCGACCAATCAGGATTTCTGTTAGCTTTCTGCTTGGTTTTATTCTGACTCCTGTCTTCATAAATCTGCAACACTTCTTGCCAATTGTTAGAGTCATTCAAAGGTCTTCTGCTTGTACCTGCTTTCTTTTGGCTATTTTCTCTTCGTGCTTCTGAATTAGCCAAAGTTAATCTTGGGACTGCAATTGCCTTTTTCTTGATATTGAAGATAACTTTATCTTCACTGATAGTTACTGGTAATACTGAATTAATAAAAGGCATGCCAAGAAACAAACTTGCAGAAGTATCATAATGTTGAACAGCAGAAAACTTGACAATACTCCCCCCAATTCTTAAAGAAACATTATCGACATAATGGGTGAGATTAACTGATCCGCCAATAGTCTCGGAGACAAGAATGTTCTGTAAAGGTTTCCATAAACCTTTGAACAAATAAGGGCGAGCTAGATTATTAGAACCACCGGTATCGATGAAAGCATCGACATTAATCCAAGCACCTTTAACTTGAACTTCAACAGGTATATACAGAAGATTGTTAGTCTTAACAATATTTTTAAGAAAATAACTTTCTGTAGTATTAACAGAGGTTGAAGTGGACAAAGATGAAGACTGAGAAACTGTCTTAGGATAGGGGAAAAAAGAATTCAAAGTGAGTTGTGGAGACAAGGAATGGAAAACGGGATTTGAATTCTTTGAACCAATATCGGAAGATATAGAAGGAGCAATAGAGACAGCATCATCTGAAATGTCTTCAGATGTTTCATCAGTATATTCATCTGAACTATATTCATCACTGAAATGCAATTCAGTGTCTTGATCACAATCTGAATCAACACATCGGTTCATTTTCTGACAAGTTTCAGGAATAGACTCAGAATCTGACAAAGAAGCATCAGTCAGAATATATACATCTGATACTTCATCTTGTGAATCAACAATAGACCAATGATCAACAAAATCATCAATTTCAAAACAAGATTTTAACTTGTTGGAGAAACTCTTAGGACACTTGCGAGCAAAATGACCTTCTTGCTTGCATATAAAACATGCATTGTCTTTCTTTGGTTGCCGGCGCTTTTTCAGATATTTAAATTTGCGGAAAGGCCTTCTGGGATTGGCTACTCTTTTTGGTTTGTATTTTCCATACCGTTTGGATTTTCGTTTCTTAAATGGAGTCCATGGCAAAACAGAACGACAAACATCAAGACCAGGAGAAAAGTTTTGAGCATTCTTTTGCCAACAGAGATATTTAACTTTTTCCTGACATCTGAATAAAATATCTATCCAATAAGTTTGATCAATTTTCTTTCCTTGGACTTCAAGATCTTTCAAAATGAGATCTCCTAGATTACCAGGCAGTTTAGATAAAAATGAAATCTTTTGGGTGGAATCATTAGTCAGATTGGCTTTATAAATTTTGGCCATATAATCAGTGCCAAACTGTTCTAAAAATTTTATATCTTTTAATTCCATACGTGCCAAATCTGTAATGATTTTTTTTTTCTCATCTGCTGGTTCAGGAACAAATTGGGTTTTGAGTAGCAGCTCTAATGTAGCTAATCCTGCAACAGCTACATTCATCCTTTCTTCTTCTGATGGACCCATCCACCAGTCATAGACAATTCCGGCCATCCTTTTTTCAGCTAAGGCAAAAATAGAAAGATTGTCAAGTCGAGAGACAACTTGCATTTGATAGAGGGCACCAATCCAAACTCTAATGGATTCAGCTGGATTTTTAGATTTATCTAAATCTAAAACATATCCACTAGAATTAGTAGCAAACAGATCTTCTTCAACCCTTGGGTATTTGGGAACCTCTCTGAAAATATGAGCTTTTTGTAAAGAAGGTAAAATGAAAGAAGGAAACTTAGTGGCAGCCTTTTCCAAAGTGGCTATCTCACTTTTGGGCTTCTGAAAATTTAATGATTTAGCTGGTTCTAATTTCTTTTCAGAGGCTTGGACACTAGATTCAACACCACTTTCTTCTTGTTTTTCATCAATATCCCAATAGTTGGGAGTATCCATAGAAATAGAAAATGGAGGAGCCTTTGATTCTCTTTTTTTTCTTTCTTTCCTTTTTCTTTCTTTGGCTTCTCTTCTCTGCCTTTCTTCTTGTTGTTCATCTTGGAGAAGCTTGAGATTAGCAAGAATTTGTTCAGACTGAGAGCCGAGATCATCAAGAACATCTTCGGCATGTGCACACCAAGTGGTAAGATAATTCCCAATCTGATAGACTTGATCTAAATCAGTAGGATTTGTAGCATTATGCTCAATCAGAGGGGCACAGTCAGCTCGAGTTGCAAGCTGTTTAGACATTGAAGAGGTGGTACAAAATTTTGTTTTGGGCGGCCATTTTCCACCTTTTACAAAGCAACGATTGGCATATTGCCATTCTTCTATAGGAGAATACTGAGTACTAGAAATACGGTGCATTTTATTTACAACAAGGAAAGGTTTAGCTTCTGGTATATACAATTCAGTTGAAGACAACTGGGGCTCAGAAGGAAAAAATTCTTCAATAGGAGGACGATCAACTCTATTTGAAGACGATGCTTCAGAAACAGACATAGGAACAACATATCTACGTGGTCTGACAAGTGGTCTAGGAATCTCTGGTTTAGGAGGAATAAGCTTGACTCTACCATCAGAGATAGAAATACGTTTAAGTTTTGATTCGAGCTTCTTGTCATCAGTAATGGATTTATACTGAAAATACCAATTGTTAGGAAGTTCAGTAGGATCATACAGGACACCTTCAACTTGGGCATTTGAAAGACCAACAGTAACACAGTCTTTTAAAACAGGTTGTTTTAACTTTGGATGAGCAGTATTAGTCAGCTGAAAGGAAGTTTGAACTAATACAGAAAGATACTCACTATCTTCTGCCAATTGGAGACCTTGAACCCCGGTCATTAATTTCCAACAGTCTTTCAGGTGAATATATGTCAGGCTTATAGAGTAATCAGGATAAATACTGCCATACTGACAACCTATGGATAAATTACCCATGATAGTTCCTATTCGGGCATGGTCATAGTTCTGATGTCGGGTATCAAAAACCTCAGCAATACAGGGAGTATTTAAACCATGACGAAACAAAGGAGCAAGACCAATACGGATACCACCAAAATGAAGATAATTATATTTTTTATCCTTGGCATATTGTTTGAACTTCTTAATTTCATCATCAGAAAACAGATTTAAAGCTACTATCTGAACAGAAGGACCAGAAATATTAAGAGTCACTTCTACCTCTTTCAAAAAAGACTTCTTCTTAAAGACATAAGACATAGGAAGTTTATAAACATTAGTCGCATGAAGCGACGGGGGATTCCAAGTCTCAGGATTTTCTACAGATTCATGAGATTCATTTGGATCGTCAGACTCAACAGCTCTAGAAGCTACTTCATTAATGATTTTACGATCTATTGTAGAGAAAGAGCGTAAAAGATTTTCCATAATAGAATCGAGACAGGGCTCTGATACTCCCTGTATTGCTGAGGTTTTTGATACCCGACATCAGAACTATGACCATGCCCGAATAGGAACTATCATGGGTAATTTATCCACAGGTTGTCAGTATGGCACTATTTATCCTGATTACTCTATAAGCCTGACAGATATTCACCTGAAAGATTGTTGGAAATTAATGACCGGGGTTCAAGGTCTCCAATTGGCAGAAGATAGTGAGTATCTTTCTGTATTAGTTCAAACTTCCTTTCAGCTGACTAATACTGCTCATCCAAAGTTAAAACAACATGTTTTAAAATATTGTGTTACTGTTGGTCTTTCAAATGCCCAAGTTGAAGGTGTCCTGTATGATCCTACTGAAATTCCTAACAATTGGTATTTTCAGTATAAATCCATTACTGATGACAAGAAGCCCGAATCAAAACTTAAACGTATTGCTATCTCTGGTTTAGGAGGAATAAGCTTGACTCTACCATTAGAGATATTTAACTTTTTCCTGACATCTGAATAAAAGATCTATCCAATAAGTTTGATCAATTTTCTTTCCTTGGACTTCAAGATCTTTCATAATGAGATCTCCTAGATTACCAGGTAGTTTAGATAAAAATGAAATCTTTTGGGTAGAATCATTAGTCAGATTGGCTTTATAAATTTTGGCCATATAATCAGTGCCAAACTGTTCTAAAAAATTTATATCTTTTAATTCCATACGTGCCAAATCTGTAATTATTTGTTTTTTCTCATATTCTGGTTCAGGAACAAATTGGGTTTTGAGTAGAAGTTCTAATGTAGCTAATCCTACAGCAGCTACATTCATCCTTTCTTCTTCTGATGGCCCCATCCACCAGTCATAGACAATTCCGGCCATCCTTTTTTCGGCTAAGGCAAAAATAGAAAGAAGAAAGAAAGAAAAAGAAGAGAATCAAAGGCTCCTCCATTTTCTATTTCTATGGATACTCCCAACTATTGGGATATTGATGAAAAACAAGAATAAAGTGGTGTTGAATCTAGTGTCCAAGCCTCTGAAAATAAATTAGAACCAGCTAAATCATTAAATTTCCAGAAGCCCAAAAGTGAGATAGCCACTTTAGAAAATGCTGCCACTAAGTTTCCTTCTTTCATTTTACCTTCTTTACAGAAAGCTCATATTTTCAGAGAGGTTCCCAAATACCCAAGGGTTGAAGAAGATCTGTTTGCTACTAATTCTAGTGGATATGTTTTAGATTTAGATAAATCTAAAAATCCAGCTGAATCCATTAGAGTTTGGATTGGTGCCCTCTATCAAATGCAAGTTGTCTCTCGACTTAACAATCTTTTTAAGAAAAGAACTTTCTGCAGTATTAACAGAGGTTGAAGTGGGGGAGTATTGTCAAGTTTTCTACTGTTCAACATTATGATACTTCTGCAAGTTTGTTCCTTGGCATATTGTTTGAACTTCTTAATTTCATCATCAGAAAACAAATTTAAAGCTACTATCTTAACAGAAGGACCAGAAATATTAATAGTCACTTCTACCTCTTTCAAAAAAGACTTCTTCTTAAAGACATAAGACATAGGAAGTTTATAAACATCATTCGCATGAAGCGACGGGGGATTCCAAGTCTCAGGATTTTCTACAGATTCATGAGATTCATTTGGATCGTCAGACTCAACAGCTCGAGAAGCTACTTCATTAATGATTTTACGATCTATTGTAGAGAAAGAGCGTAAAATATTTTCCATAACAGAATCGAGACAGGGCTCTGATACCAAATAGGATTGTGGACTCAGTAACTTACTTGAATAACTGAAATATTGCAGAGCTTCCTCACACTCTTCCCAACGGGCACGAGAAATACGAGAACACACACGACTCCTCCGATCTTCAACTCGCTTTACAATCTCGACTTATAGTGATCTTGGAATGAACTGTCCTCAGACAGGCGGCCCAGCAGGCTTCAGTATTAATTCAAATAATATGTTACATACCAGATTATGCTTCAGACTAGAGCCAAATAGTCTCTGATCTCTTAGAGCATGAATACAAACACTCTTTCACACCAACACTCAATAACACACAAGCACTCACAAAAACTCGATGTCTCAGACATACAAACACCCACCTATATATAATCTAAGAAAGCATATGAGAATTATTGAGGGTCCCTGTCAGGCATTACTGGCCCAGACGGTGTCTGCTCAATATTCTCGAGTACAATAATTGAAACTAAAGACGCACTACCACGGTCCTTTAGGTTCTCGGTCACTATCAAAATCTTCATCATGATCAGGTTCGCTGATTTCGGATGAGGATGAAGGAAGCTTTTGATTAGCCCAAGACTGATGGACCCATTCCAAATATTCTGATTCCCACGTATGATCTTGCTGATCTTGAGCATCTTGGTACAGATCCACAAATATAGTGGCTTTTTCATCGGATACCTTCTCTTTACCTTTTTCTGTAGCTGCTTTTTCTTTAGTGGCTACAGTAGAAGATTCTTCTTTTCGTGGAGCTCGTGAAGATTGTCCTATATCAAATTTGATGGTATCTGCTATCACATAGAGATTATTTTGTGGGAAAAGATATTTATCATCTGATTTCTTCCATATGTTAAAATATGCCATGGGGTCTATCTCTATGTCAAGGAAAGAATCTTTCTTACTTTTACGGAATTCTGGCAGTGATTGAACTGGCATCTCAACTCCATCTAATAATTCCCATTTGAAAATTTGAAACATGCTGACGGAACGTTCAATAGCGCACTGAACCCAAAGCTTGCAATTATGATTAACATCTTCTTTCTGCTGCCAACCTAGTTCAAAGATCATAGATGAACAAACTTTGGTAGACAGTAGCATACTTATTAAGCAAATTGCATCATCAGTCCAATTTCCATTCAAAACACTAATAGTAATCAATGATTTTTGATTGATTAATAATTTGATTACTTTTTTCTTTCCTTGTAATTCTTCTAAGGTTCGAATCATGGACAATTTTTCAGGTAGCCTGAGCTGGTAGAATTCTTTAAGCCATAATGAAATCTTCTTTACTTCCTCAGCATTATCTGCTAATACAGATTCTTCAATTCTTTCTGGACCATAAAGCTGAGCAAAGGGATTTGGGACTATGGGATTTCTAAATTCTATACTCTGATAATCCCATGGTGTTGAGAAGGTTCTTAAATACTGCAATGTTCTTTCAACACATTGAGATGCTCGTAATTGGGGCTTCTTTCTGCATCGACCGTTTTTAATTTCCCAATCTGCAAAGGGTTCAAACAATTCATACTGGGGAAAAGAATTAGTTCCTGCAAAATGCTCATCAGGTCTTTGAAGAAATGTTGCATCAATTTCTTCAAACATATCTGGAATTCTTAAAGACCTTAGAAATATTTCAACTTTAAAAGTCATATTTATCTCCTCCAAATCTAGCATTTTAGCAGTGGTATAGATAGCAAAGGAAAAATCAATTCCTCCAATAATCTGATAATAATTCAAATTTTTTAGGACTTGAATCATATCATCAGTGTAGACGCGAGACCAATAATCATCAAGAGTTTTAAAATAAATCTTTACCTTCATGTTAGGCAAGGGATAGACTTTCACCAATTCTTCATCTAATCCCAACAAGACACCAACATTCTTAGATTGTCAAGCTTGGCATCTTTGTATCCACTGGTTTCTTCTTATTCTTAGCCCAACAAGTTTCTTTATTTCCATAATCATATCACCAAGAACTAGATCAAGAATTTGAAATCTTTTGACAAAGGTTTCAAAATTATCATCTTGAGGTTGTTTCCCTGGAAGGACAAATAGATCAGTTCTTTTACTAGAGAAAAGATGACTATGGGCTTTATTCATGTCTCTAGTCAAGGAATCAGCTAAATAGTTAGAAATACCAGGAACCCATTCAACTTCAAACTCATACATCTGAAACCAAATCTACCATACCAATAATCGTCCTCTTGCTAGCTATTTTGAGATTTTGGCTGATAAGAAATATTTAAAATTCATAGAGTCTGTTCTTATCAAAAACTTGGCAGGAGCAAGATATAACTCGAATTTTTGAATTCCATTGAAGATGGCTAGGGTTTCCTTTTCAGCAATGAAGTAAATTTTCTGGTGAGGCTGAAATTCACCAGATGCATATGCACATAAAACTTCATCTCCATCCTCCTGTCGTTCAAAAAGCACTGCAGCCCAAAAAGAATCAGAGGCATCGGTTTGTAGAATTAAAAATCCGTTACCTGGAGGTTTTAACTCTGGGAGATGCTGGCATTCAGCTTTTAGTAATTTGACTGCTTCAGTTGCTTCAGGCGACCATCCAGAATTCAGGTGCTGTCTAATTGGAGCAGTCTTCTCGGACAACCTGGGAATATATTTATGTACATAATTCAACACTCCTAAAAATCTTTGAATCATCTTGGTATCTTGAACCTCATCCGGAAACTCAGAGATTTTTGTCAGGACATGAGGCTGCATGTGGATTTTACCGTTAATAATGTGAATACCAAGAAAATCAATACTATCTTGAAACAGAACCATTTTCTTCTCAGAAAGCACTATACCATGCTTTCGGACTTCTTCAAGAAAAATCTACAGATGCTTCATATGAGTTTCAAGATTGGGACTATGGATCAAAATATCATCTATATATACAACAATAAAATCATACTTTCCAAAAATAAAATCCATACATCTTTGAAAGAATGTAGGGGCATTCTTCAAACCAAAGGGAACAACTTTCCACTGGAAGAATCCTGCAGGGCAAGTGAAAGTAGTTTTATGCCGATCTTCTTCTTTAATTTGTATCTGGTAGTAACCAGATTTCATGTCAAACTTGCTAAAGATCTTGCTGTGCTGAATCTTCTGCATAATGGTTTCCTGGTGGGGCAGAGGATAATTGAAGCTCTTGGTGATAGCATTCAATGGTTTATAATTGATCACCATTCTAGCTTTACCTCTTATTATTTCAGAATGATTTCTTACCAGGAAAGCAGAGCATGAATAATGAGAATCACTTGGTTCAATCAATTGAAGATTCAAAAGTTCTTCAATCTGCTTTCTAATTTCCTTTTCATCACTTGGAGTACATGGTATAAGTTTTCCTTTGACCCCATTGTCATGAAGAGTTATGATCTCTTGTTGGGGACTCTCTATACTCCAAAATGCTTGTGGATTCTCGGAACAATTTTTCAATAATTCATCAAAAACATTCATCTGTTTGGGCGACCAATCAGGATTTCTGTTAGCTTTCTGCTTGGTTTTATTCTGACTTCTGTCTTCATAAATCTGCAACACTTCTTGCCAATTGTTAGAGTCATTCAAAGGTCTTCTGCTTGTACCTGCTTTCTTTTGGCTATTTTCTCTTCGTGCTTCTGAATTAGCCAAAGTTAATCTTGGGACTGCAATTTCCTTTTTATTGATATTGAAAATAACTTTATCTTCACTGATAGTTACTGGTAATACTGAATTAATAAAAGGCATGCCAAGAAACAAACTTGTAGAAGTATCATAATGTTGAACAGCAGAAAACTTGACAATACTCCCCCCAATTCTTAAAGAGACATTATCGACATAATGGGTGAGATTAACCGATCCGGCAATAGTCTCGGAGACAAGAATGTTCTGTAAAGGTTTCCATAAACCTTTGAACAAAGAAGGGCGAGCTAGATTATTAGAACCACCGGTATCGATGAAAGCATCGACATTAATCCAAGCACCTTTAACTTGAACTTCAACAGGTATATACAGAAGATTGTTAGTCTTAACAATCTTTTTAAGAAAATAACTTTCTGCAGTATTAACAGAGGTTGAAGTGGGCAAAGATGAAGACTGAGAAACTGTCTTAGGATAGGGGCAAAAATAATTCAGAGTGAGTTGTGGAGACAAGGAATGCAGAGAAGGAAGCTTTGACACCACTTTGCCATGAGGAAATCCACAAGGATACTATGATTGTTAATCTAGGTTTGTACCTTGTTTTATGTAAAGCACAATCTTTGTATTAGATCTATTGGTTTTATATTTTTATTGGTTTATATTTTTAATCTATGTATACTTGTTGTTATACTCTTTGATGGAAGTGTAAATGCTAAGAGGTTTTTGCTTACCATTATCTCTGTGGGGTAGCAGACATGAAAGATGTTAGCTTCGCTGCAACTGTGTTTTCTATGTACTAGGGGTCTAGATAACAAGAATATTCATTCTGTTGCAAGTCTCAAGGTTGCCACGAAATTAATATGTGTAGCAGGATCCTTGATAGTAGTTGTCAAGAAGAAAACCAGAGGTCGAATGGGACTAAGGAAGAAACTAGTGGTGCATCATCCTGGGGTTCTAATTTTTTTTTGTACTCCAGAGATAAAACCTTTGGAGCAGACTTAGTCTTCTTTTCGAGAAACACCAACATGTTAATGGATATTTCTTTAAAAAGGAATAATTATTAGAAAATTTCACTAGAGATTTGGAAATAAAAAACAAAATGCAAATTCGATGTCTTGAATAAATAGTATAGTCTCCTAAGGTAGATGTTCATACTGACTCCCTACGAACTGATGACTGATGATGCTCTTGGGGCATCTCTAGCATACTCTTCCATTGCAGAAATGAATGATGCAGGTGGATGTTCATTCAGTAATTTGATTCAAACCCTCTGCCAGAAGCAGGGCCAAACCCTTCAAACCCTGCTGCACCAGAGCTTCATGAAGCCATAGGGACAGATCCACAAATCCATCATTATACTGCAAAACTCTGGACAAAAACCCTCAAAACCTCAGCAAATTCAATTCCATTTTAGTTCAAAAACCAAATACAGAGATAAAATGGCTCCAAAGCCTAGGGAACACGTGGATTTTTTATGCCGTATATTTACATTGATATGTAAAATGTGTTATGCTCTCTCTGTTTGGTTTCTTTCCGACTTGGTGTTGGTTTCCAATAATCAAATTGTGCGGCGGTGAGAGCAAAAGGAATTTGGAAATGTTGTATGGAAATATAACAATTATATTTAATTTTTTAAGCTTTTCTTTGATTTCTCCCTCCATCATTTTGATTTTTCCCTCCACCACATTGATTTGGGTTTAGATATTGAATATTTAATTTTTTTAATATTTATGAAGTTGCCAATTTGAAGAGAATTTTTTATTTTTCTTGAAAAATAAGAAAAAAAATATGTTTTTAAAATAAGAAAATGAAAAAATAGACTAATTCATCTTTTAGGCTATTTTTAAGATATATAATGATTGTATAAATTTTATAGAATCTTTTCACCTTTCTTTTTAGTGAATAGTATTATGATTATATTTTTAAACATTTGTTTTATTGAAAAGATTTTTTAACGTACACTTTTATATCAAAGCATAAGAACATATAGCAATATATTTATAATTAATTTGTGATTAAGTTGGTTATAATTCTTTTTAACATGTATTCACGAATGTGGAAAAATATCTCTTGAGTATTTTCGCATGGAAAATAAGGGTTAGCTAAACAATTTGTTATTAGTGTTGATGGGTATTTGGTTAGTTTTACACTATCAAATGCCTAGATCAAATCTCTTGAGTAAGGTGCGTCGGTCCACACTAACAAGTTTATTGTGGATGCCATCCATGAATGTGGGGAAGCAGCCCCTTTGTCTCTAAATTTTAACACTGCAGATGGATTCAAAGACCCCCTTTATCTTTGAATCCATCTGCAACATCAAAATTTAGTGAAATGTAGCACTTTAATATCAAAATTGCAATGTTCCATTTCCGTAGTGACACAATTAAAAATGAGTAGCATAAATGACTAAATCATATACTTCTTGTACTTGCTAGTTGGTCATATTTTTATTCTTGGACTACAATATTCATTTACATTAATCATTTTTAATCTTGTCACTTATTATCTAGTCATATATTTTAGTCATGGACTGAATTAGACATTTAAGTTAGTCGTTTTAGTTGGGTCACTTATTATCTAGTCATTTATTTATCCCTAGACTAAATTATTCATTTAATTTAGTCATTTTTAGTTGGGTCACTTATTATCTAGTCGTTTATTTTATCCCTAGACTAATTTAGTCATTTAAGTTAGTCGTTTTTAGTTGGGTCACTTAAAATTGTTCAAATTTAGTAGTAATTCACTTGAAATAGTTGTGGTGACTAAATTTTTTAGTCACCTAGTGATTTGAAAGGGCTATATTAGTTTTTCTATTCTAAGTGTCTTTTTAGTTTATAAACATGTGCATACTTGTCTCATTAGTTTGCTTAAGGATTGAAGATTTTGACCATGAATTGTAGATGACTTTAGTGAATTAGAAGCATGAAATAAGCACAAATAACACTGAACAACATGGTAAAACAGAGAAATAAGTCATCACATAACATTTACATAGTAGGCATGATTAAGTAGATCACCCCTCCTGGGCTACATCTGCTGGTCCAGCTCCCAATGGCATGTCCATCTTTCATTATGCTCAAAATTGTGCAAATACATGTAGTTACAGGCCTCTAATGGTTTTTTTCTCTGCACCAATGGCTCCAGAATGCTCCAATTAGTCGAGAATGACTCTTAATTCACTCTGAATGGGCGAAAATTGAGTCCCCTACTCTTCTTCCCAGCTATACCTAGAAAAACTCCACTAAAAGTGAAGAACTCCACTTAACTGGAGTTAAATTGGTAAATTTCACCATAAAAAACGCGTTGGCCAAACCTCTGCCAGTATTAACCATTGCATTTAATGGTTAGTGGTTGGGGTGGCCACATGCCAACCCCAAACCACGCAGTGACCACAACCACAGGCGGAACCCATGGCCTAAACCCCAGTTGGAACGCTGGTTTGGAGAGTGGTTAACTTAATTCGTGCGGAGAATGTAACAGAGATCATTGCATGTGATAAGGTTTGTGGAGAATGTTGGAAGCTACAAAACTGTTGGATTTTGCGACTTACGTTACGATTTCAATGTTATGTGACCACCATTTATGGGACCGTTGGTGGGTTGGGACCGTCGGCGGTCCCGAACCCCCAAACGCCAACACATTACAACATAAATACAAGCCACCTTCAATGATAGTTAAGAACCAACGTGCAGCTCGGGCAGTGGAGACTTGTGCGTGCCTACCAAAGGTCACAGGGTCGAACCCAGTAGACCTCTCCCAAAAATTTTACATAGTGGTTCAAGGGACACGTGGCGGCCTCAGGGCTAGCCACGTGGCACCTTCTGATTGGCCCACAAACATAAACGTACAACCATTCAACTAATAAAATGGCGCCACTTGTCAACTTGTGATTGGCTCTGAGGAAAGGAATATTCCTCAAAATATTCCTTTTGTTGGCTGTGCATCCACCTTGCTGACTGGGCATCCCAGTCAAACCTATCGCAAAATTTACCTGTTTGGCATTTCGATCAAAACGCGATATCTCCCTCATACGACATCGGTTTCTCGAACCGTTCACAATGCTAGAATTAGGAAGACAAGATCTACACAACCATCCTAGTTTCAATCCAATCCTATAACTTTGAATTTTAAGAAAAATTTATGAAACTGTTAATCACTCCTCCCCATTGGGAAGATTTTGGACCCCAAAAGACTTGATTACTTGTTCAGTAGATGAGGGTACAACTCCCTCACCTTTCCAACCTGCATCCATTTCACTTTGATTGGCTTAGTGACTTTGAGCCCAACTCGAAGGTAGTCAACACTTCCCCTCTTGGATGCTCTTGTCCTCTTGTCAAGAATTGTATCTTCCTTGAGCTCATCTAGAAATTCTAGCGAGAAATATTCAATAGAAGGTAGATGAACATCGCTTGCTAGATCATCGATCAAAGGTGGCTCATACAAACATAAGTTTTCAACATTAACAACTGAATGCATTTGCATATATGAAGGAAAGTCAAGTTGAAATGCATTATTAACAACTTGCTTTATGATCTTGAATGGACCATAGTGAATGGGTTTGAGATTTTTACCTTCCCCTTGCATCCTTTCTTTGCTAATGTGTAACCATACCTCATCTCCCTCTTGAAACTTGTGATCAAATCTATGTTTGTCATGCCTCTCTTTGTATTTGCTTTAACTTTTCTCAAGATGTTCTTGAACTTGTTGATGTATAATCTGAATTTTCTCAATGAACTTTCGAGCCTTGTCAATATCACTATGGCAATCAATTGCAACATCCTTTCCAAAGATGAATTCTAATGGCGATTTTGGAAAATACCCAAAGCATACTTCAAAAGATGATGTCTGAGTTGAAGAGTGATTTTCCCGATTGTAAGCGTGCTGAATGTAATGCAGTTTCTCATCCCACAACTTAGGATGTTTGCTACAATATCCTCTCAATAGATGCACAACGGTTATGTTCACCACCTCGGTTTGTCCATCGATTTGCAGATGAAAAGCAGTACTCTTTTTCAACTTTGTGTCCATCATACTCCATAGATTTGACCAAAAATTCCCAATGAACCTAGAATCCCTGTCACTAATAATAGAAGTTGGCAATCCAAAATGAACCCAAACATGTTGAAAATAAAGTTCAACAATTTGTTCAGCAGTAATGGTTTTCTTACATGGCATAAGTCTAAACATTTTACTGAATCTATCCACAACTACATCAAGATAATCATGTTGTTTTCTTGACATAGGTAGACCTCCAAAAAATTCCATGGAGACACTCTACCATGGCCTTGATGGTACCGCTAGTGGCGTGTACAACCCAAGCTTCCTATTTCTAGGCTTACTTGTTGCACACATAGAACAACCTCTTATAAAATGCGACACACTATCTATCATGCGAGGCCAATAGCAATACCTCTGTAAATGCGCCACTTTTTTTCTTACCCCAAAGTGTCCAGCAATAAGAGATTAATGAGCTTCTCTCATGAAAATTAGCCTCTCTCCTTGTGGTATACACAGCTTACCCAAATGAAATAGCAAATTTTTATGCATGTGATAACCTTTTTCTTCAACTTGATTCCCTTCACTCAAACTAGCATACACATCTTGAAAATAAACATCATGTGCATATTGTTCCATGTAACTCTCATGTAAAATAGAATCATTTTTTAGTAAAGTAGATGCACTAATGATTGATCTTGAAAGCATATCAGCAACTTTATTGAAAATACCTTTCTTGTACCTTATAACCAAGTGAAACTATTGAAGAA
Source organism: Pinus albicaulis (assembly GCA_034641835.2). Lineage (NCBI taxonomy): Eukaryota > Viridiplantae > Streptophyta > Pinopsida > Pinales > Pinaceae > Pinus > Pinus albicaulis. Next base: position 830,570,421 of record CM076582.1, on the reverse strand, counting down.
ATTCCATCCACCTGAAATTTCTTGATTGCTGCAAAAATTTTTTGCGACTGCAAGTACTATAATGGTTGGTGATCGGTATGCACAATAGTCTCTTTACCCATCAAGTAGTGTTTCCACTTATTGACACTTTGTACCAACGCCTATAGTTCTTTGTCATATCTAGGATAATTTTTCACAGCACCATTAAATGTTTCAGAATGAAAATCGATAGGCTTACCATGCTGCAAAAGAACTGCGCCCGTGGCATAATCACTAGCATCGATTTGAATCTCGAATGGCTATCTCAAATTTGGTAATGCAAGGACTAGAGCTGAACTGATCTTGTCTTTTAAATCTTACAAAGCTCGATATTTTTTGTCTACCCCTTGGAAGCCTTTCTTCACACTTGTCACTACATGCATAGGAGTTGCGATGGAAGAAAATCTAGTAATAAACTTTCTCCAATATTAAGCTACACCTAAGAAACTTCTTACCTCGGTTATTGTTTTGGGTGTGGGCCAATTCACAATGGCTTCAAATTTAGAAGGATCAATTCTCAACTCTCCTCCTTGATCTAGGTGGATATCGGTGGCCACCCACCTATTCCATTTGGACCAGCACCATCAATTGTTGCAGATTTTCACATTCAGCACAACTTACTATTTTTAGCAGGTTTTCGGGTCCTCCACTCTCGGAGCCGTTTTGGGGGCTTAATGATCCAGGTGGATATTGGTGGCCACCCACCTATTCTATTTGAACCCCCATCTTCAGTTCTTTCAATTTTCAAGTTGCAACAAAACTTACTATTTTTAGCAGTTTCCTACTACAATATGTCCCAAATAGACCAAAGAAGTCTTTCCAAACGCACACTTTGACATCTTAAGAAACAATTTCTCTTTCTTCAAAATATCAAGCACTCTATTCACATGCAAGACATGATCTTCTCTTGTTTTGCTGAAAATAAATATGTCATCTAAGTACACAATCACAAATTCATCAAGGAATCGACGCAAAACACAATCCATAACACGCATGAAAGTTTTCGGTGCATTACACAAACCAAATGGCATAACTAACCACTCAAAGAGTCCTTGTTTGGTTTTGAAGGTAGTTTTCCATATATCACTTTCTGCAATTCTTACTTGATGATATCCACTTCGTAAATCTAATTGAGTGAAAAAAATTTCTTCTTTCAACTGATCAAGAAAATCATATATCCTTGGGAGTGGGTAACGATTCTTTACCATAATCTTGTTCAAAGCTCGAAAATCAACACACATGTGCCAAGTTCCATCTTTCTTTGGAATCAAGACTATGGGTGAACCGCATGGCAAAGTGCTTGGCCTTATGATTCCTTTGTCCAACATCTATTTTATTTTCCTCTTTATTTCAGCATTCTCCATTATCAACATGCGATACATACCGATGTTTGGAAGAGGAAAATCTTGCTGCAACTGAATCTCATGTTGAATCTCTCTTTTTGGAGGCAATCTTGTTGGCTCCTGAAACATCTCATGATGTGCATTAACTACATCATATAAATCTGATTTCAAATTAGGATCAAATCCCTCAAATGATTCATGATTAAAATCAAATTTAAGCTTAATCATTAGAAGAACAAAAATTTTACTTGAATTTACCAACCTCTTTACTTGCCTAGCATTTACCATAGCAATGTGTGTCTTCTTGCGATGTGCTCTAACAATGTACTCCTTGCCCTATTTGAATAAATGATATTTTTTCTCATGGCGATGGAAGATCGCTTTCCTGTGATATAAGTAAGGACTCCCCAACACAATACCTATTATGTCAAGCAGAACCACATCTAATTCAACTGTGCCAACAAAATTTGCAGTGATTGCAAACCGTAATATACACTTCTTTGAAACCTGTAAATTTTCATCCTTACAAATCCAACCCAATAGATATGGTTTTGTTTGTGGTATGGTCTCAAGGTTAAGTTTCTTTACCAAGTATTCAAAGATTAAGTTTGCTTGTGACCCATTGTTAAATAATGTGTCAATCTTTGTATGCTTGGATATGAATCTCACATGAAACAGTCCAATTCTTTCTTCTTCATTTGGAGCATGTATGTGACAGTTTGATGTACTAGTATTGGGTTTAGTTTCAATTTCTTTTCCCTTCATGTTCTTCAATCCCATGGTTGTAATCTTAGATTCATCATCTGAATCATCTCCTAAATCATGTTGATTTGTAGCTGCAGTTTTCTGTTTACCTTTTTTATTGGGTTTCTTTGGCCTCATTTCAGGATGTAATTTCCAACGATGAGTTTCATCGTGACCTTATTTTGAACAATGTTTACAAAAAAAAAATTCTCCCTCTTTCTTAATGGATGCATTCTTTTTTCTTTTACCTTTTGAGGTATTTTCTTTGTTTTTACCCTTAAAAGGTTTATTTCTACCCTCTTCAGCAATGTTCTTCCCTCTAGCTTCTAGATGTGTGGCCTGAACACATACTTCATCTAGACTTGTGAGGTTAAACATGAGATTAATATGTTTTAGGTAGCTATGTAAGACTCCTGTGTACTTGAGCAAAGTATCTTGGCTCTGCAAATCTACCCATAATAAGAGAGCTCTTCTCCTAAATTCTTGGGTGTATTCTTGCACATTTTGTCCCTTCAATTGTCTAAAGTTTTTCCAGTTCATTATGGATTTCTGTATATGAGCTAATGGATAAAACTATTGTTTTATTACAGTAATAAAATCTGACCATGATAGAATAGTATTACCATGTTTCTTGATCTCCTCCTTTGTCTTATCTTCCCACCAAACAAGTGTTGCACCTTTCATTCTCAATGAAGCTAATTGGATTTTGGTATCATCATTTTGAAGGTTCTGGATTCTCAAATAGACCTCCAATTTCCTAATTCAATTATCAAGCTTTTCTACATTGACTTCACCATTAAACATTGGCAATTCAAACTTAACTTCAAGTTTTCAAAAGGGAATTTTACTAGTGTTCTTTGACTTGTGTGGCTGATGTACTGAAGAAAAAGTAGAGGATGATGATGATGAGGGTGAGGATGATGGCTCTCCATTGCCTCCATTTCCCTTCTTTGACTTATATTCATCATTGTGACCTCCTGAAGATCCCTATCCTTCCTTGTGAAGTTTGGATCCTTCTCCTTCTAGTCTCTCATTCCTTTCTTGATAAAGGATTCTAACCATCTCAGTCATGTCAAGGAATGCTTTCTTGAACACTCTTTCTTCCTCTTTGGGATCAACTTCTTCGTGGATTTATCCTTCTCTTTGAGACATGCTTAATGTAGCTTCTACTTCCTTAGTAGGTGAACTAGGTGGTGGATATTATGGCAATCTTGCTCTCCTTTGATTTTGCTCTTCTTGAGACACTTCTGCTCCCACCAATTTTCCTTCTCCTCTTTTGAGATTAAGCCTAGTAAGCATCTAAAAACTTGCAAATAGTTAAACAATTCTTTGCACTAAACAACACCAGAGAATAAACTCTATCTCTTATACCAATATGATCTAAAAGGACTGTATTAGTTTTTTTATGCTAAGTGTCTTTTCAGTTTATAAACATGTGCATACTTGTCTCATTAGTTTGCTTAAGGATTGAGGGTTTTAACCATGAATTGTAGATGATTTTAGTGAATTAGAAGCATGAAATAAGCACAAATAACACTGAACAACAATGTAAAATAGAGAAATAAGTCACCACATAACATTTACACAGCAGGCATGATGAAGCAGTTCACCCCTCCAAAGCTACATCTGTTGGTCCAACTCCCAATGGCATGTCCATCTTTCATTATGCTCAAAATTTTGCAAATAAATGTAGTTATAGGCCTCTAATGGTTGTTTTCTCTGCACCAATGGCTCCAAAATTCTCTAATTAGTCAATAATAACTCTTCATTCACTCTGAATGGGCGAAAATTGAGTCTCCTACTCTTTTTCCCAGTTACACCTAGAAAAACTCCACTAAAAGTGGAGAACTCCACTTAACTGGAGTTAAATTGGTAAATTCCGCCATAAAAAATGTGTTGGCCAAACCTCTGCTAGTCTTAACTGTCGCATTTAATGTTTAGTGGTTGGGGGGGCCACATTTCAACCCCAAACCACGCGGTGACCGCAACCGCAGGCGAAACCCATAGCTTGAACCCTGGTTGGAACGTCGGTTTGGAGAGTGGTTAACTTAATCCGCGTGGAGAATGTAATGGAGATCGTTGCATGTGATAAGGTTTACAGAGAATGGTGGTGGTTATAGAACTGTCATATTTTGTGACTTATGTTACAGTTTCAATGTTATGTGACCACCATACGTGGGACCGTTGGCAGGTTGGGACCGTCGACGGTCTTGAACCCCCAAACACCAACACATTACAACATAAATACAAGTCGCCTCCAATGATATTTAAGAACCAACATGTAGCTCAAGCAGTGGATACTTGTGCGTGCCTGTCAGAGGTCACGGGGTCGAACCCTGTGGACCTCCCCCCAAAATTTTACACAGCGGTTCAAGGGCCACGTGGTGGCCTCAGGGTTAGCCATGTGTCACCTTCTGATTAGCCAACAAACATAAACGTACAACCATTCAACCAATCAAATGGTATCACTTGTCAACTTGCGGTTGGCTCTGAGGAGAGGAATATTCCTTAGAATATTCCTTTTGTTCACTGTGCATCCACCTTGCTGACTGGGCATCCCAGTCAAACCTGTCGCAAAATTTACCTGTTTGGCATTTCGATCAAAATGCGATATCTCCCTCATACGACATCGATTTTTCGAACCATTTGCGGCACCAGAATCAGGAAGACGAGATCTATGCAACCATTATGGTTTCAACCCAATCATATAACTTTAAATTTTGAGCAAAATTTATGAACTCCTGATCACCTAGTCACTAATTTCATCATTTTCTACTAGTGACATGGGATGCAGCTTTGACTATGGTAGTGGATTCTAGACTTCCCAGGAAGGAAGTGAATCATGATACTACTTTGAGGGTGGATATGTGAGCCTTTATATTCCCTTGTTACTGATACAAGCATCATATCCTTTTATTTGCTGGTTGATAAAATGTGTATATGTGTATACTACTATAAATATCGTACTGAGCTATGTTATAAATCTCCAATACACAATATGATTTTCATGATGATTTTGATTTTGAGATGGTTATTCATTGAAAATACTACAAAAAGTTGTGTTATAAAGCTCCATAGGCAGTATGTTCTATTTTCATTGGTTTGCTCATTTGTAGGTGTCGTTGAACGCCAAGGACGGTGTTCCCTCAAGGGTGAGGGTTTTGTAGTAGGCCTGGTGAAAATTCCATGTAATAAAAGTTAAAAATAATAACCACGGTTGATGGGACACTTATTCCAAACTGAATGTTGGGAAAAACATCCTAGTGGGTGCTCATTTTGGTTAATATGGCTAAGAAAATTGGCAAAGACAAAGGCTTTGGAGAGGAAAAAGTATTTTTGGCACATTTATTTATGAAAATACTAGAAAATAGGAGAAAAGGAAGGTGAAATGTCACATATTTCATGTGAGGAGGAAAATGAAGGAAAATAATGGAAAATGAAGAAAATAGAGGCCTCGTTGATAAAAAGGCTTCTGAGGATTAGTTGGGAAGCTTTTGGCTCAAAACCTTTTGTCAATTTAGTATTGGATCCCTCTCATTACTCTCTCTCTCTCTCTCTCTCTCTCTCTCTCTCTCTCTCTCTCGCTCGGACACTTAGATTTTCTTGGAGCACTTTAGCATTGGAGAAAGAAAGGCAAGAAAGCAGGAAGAAGGAGGAAGCAAGCAAGGAGGAGAATGAATCAAGAAACTACAACAGGATTCTTGGCACGTATTACTTTCCATGTATGAATTCCTTTCTGGATCTAGCATGCATGGTATTGCATGTGGTTATTTTCTGTCTTGGCATGGGTTTTTCCAAGTGTGACGGTATTTTCAGCCTAGCCTTGCCATTTCCAGATAGCCATGGTGTTGTGGAGTTCTCATGTTTTGGTTTAGTCGGATTAATGAATGGATTAAAATTGAGTGGGTTGGATCTCTAAATTGATATAACACATGGCCTAGTAACCCCTGAACCAAACTCTGGGTTGAGGTTAAGCCGAATAGTGTGTTGCCTCGATAGGCCTAGGAACCCTCAACCGATGAATGGCAAGATATATGGTAAATCCTAGAGGTGGTTTTCTTTCCATCGTGCCTAGGAATACTGAGTTTGGGATACACGGTAAAGCCTGGAGAGAATTTCTCGATTTAGGACCTAGTGATCCCTGATTCTGACTATGGATTACGATAAATCCTGAGAGACTAGGAGACAGGAAAATTCCTCATTGTTTAGTGGAGAGAATCCAGTGATATCCATGCTTGTGTTGGCCTAGTGATTAGGTGTAGATCACAGTAAAGACAATATGACATGTTTATGGTGTTGGAATAGTGATCGGGTATGGATCAGGGTAAACCCTGATTTCTATTGATGAGGGTGAGGTGGTTTAGCCTCAAGATTCCCTGGTTGGTTCTTTCAGTTTGGGTCTCGCATTCATGCTTGGAATATGGCACGGGGGTGATTGGTTGAAGAGAGATTTGGCTCAACCAATCTATAGTCGGGTGGATCGTGGAAGTCCCATTTACAGTTGGTTTTTACATTTAATAATGAAGAGCTCATTCCTTTGGTATTTGGTATGCAAAAGTACTGGTTATTATGTGGATTCTATTGTTGTTGTATCCATTGTATTCATGTGGTTATTGTACTGGCTATAATCATGTATTTGATAAGTGATGATGTATGTTTCGATCCATGTTTTTAATTGTAAATGAAAGCACAATGTATCTATGGTAAAATAGATTGTATTGCAGCTAATGATTTAAGGGAGAAATGTTTCTTAGTGATTCTCAAATAAGTATGAGACCCGTATGCTTAAATTTGTTGTTTACACCTGTAGATTCAATGTTTGTGACATGTTTGAAAAAATTCTTGTCATGGAAATGAGGGGTCCAGATGAGTTCTTATTGATGTGATTGACTCAATATCATTTTCCTATTGTTATTTATCATCCCTTAAGTTTTCATGAAGTTCTGGGCAATGACCTAGGCTCTGGGCCTGAAAAAGTGGCTCAAATCCCAGAGCCGCAGACACAAAACTGAGCATTTGGGGCCTTAGTTGTTGGCATGTTGTGTTATTACTGTGTCTATAGCCTCCTAGCCCCTGGAATGTAGTGTTATGCCTACAAATATGGCTCAAAGGGGCTCAAAATGTCAGTGTGACCAAGGGGTAAGAGGCCTGGATGGTTGGGTTACCTCCTGGGGGTGTTGTTGTAGTTGTACAAGATCTTTATGTTATGTTTCCATTGGTGGAATATCATTATAGTAGCTTGGTTGAATCTCATTATAGTGGCCTATTGTCACATGTTTACCCCGGTTGGTCGGTTACTTGGGAAGATTTAGAAAGAGGGCATTACATCGTTGTTAAATTGGATATCTCTTGTGGATGTTATCCTTATCATAATTGTGATAAGGGATTTACATTTATCTCTTGTATCTAAGTGGCATATTGGTGATTTATTGATTATAATCTTGGAGATTTTTTATTGTCTTAAGTAGCATTAATATTTTCTTTGAGCAATTGTCTATTTATATTACTGCCGCATTTCTCTGGCATTGTTAAGCTTAAACACTTCCTCTTGTGGTTGATATTTTATTCATTTATTGTTTAAGTACCTTATTGTTCTTAATTGAAAATCATTGTCATTAAGTGCTTAACAAATTAAGTAATCTCACCTTAAGAACACTCATCCATCTTGCATATCATTCTAAGACTAGTCTTGCATTTAATAATTTATCTCCAAGCATCATTTTGGTTGATAGAAAGATAGGAACACCTTTCTCATCTAGCTTAAGGAGCCTAGCACCTCTTTAGTGGTTAACACAGTGACCTTGTAGTCATCAGAGCCACAGTCTCCTCAGTGCTAGAGGCACTGAGTGTTTCATACCCAAGGAGAGGTATCGTTAATCAAGCTTTTGCTTACTTCCCCTTGGCGTATTTCTCACAACCTACTCTAGGGACTAGCTTCAAAATAGTTATGAGGAAGAATATATCTTGAATAGGCATATAATTAAAATCAATCAAGATTCTTGCATCACACCTAGATTCCAGGATTTGCATAACATATAAGTTAGATAAGCATTTAAGCATTGGTTTTTCATCTAGTCATTTGGTTCTTAATTGATCTAAAAGCAAGTAAGTTGACTCCATAAGACACTGGTCTCACATCTAAATCTAATCTAATCTATAAACTTGCTAAATAAACCAAGTGGCTAGGCCCTTCAATCATGTCTCCCAGACTCATTGGTTTCCAACTTGTTTCTCATTTCCTTCTTTCATAGGGACTACACCCATAGCCTGTTGTTGGGAGACATCTAGAACAGAGAGGTCGGGGATCAGGGTGATAGCCCTGACCTGAGTCGTTGATGCATGATGTATGTAGAGTCTGAGCAGAAACATAACTAATCACCCCCATGCCATATTCCAAGCATGAATGTGGGATCATATGGGTTAAACCAAAATAGAATCATCTAGGGCTTCCAGAGGCCAAACCACCTCAACCCTCAACCATAGTGATCTCACCTAAACCAGTTCAGAAATCACTAACACCAAACAATCTTGGATGCCTCCGACTTTCTTCACCATACCCAAAGGAATTTTCTTGTCTCCACCCATCCATCAAGAGTTCTAGGAGAAATCCCATATCCACCCTCGACCCTTGGGAATTTTCTCGAGGCCACCTCACTAGGATCTAAACTCTATTGTCCATCCAAAGCTTAATCGCAACAGGGAACCCACTACATAATGGATTTCCAGGAAATGGAAAGGCAAGGTTGTAACCAATATCAATCCAGGAAAATCTCATTCCAATGAAAACGAAATAACCAAATAATCAAATGCATGTACCATGCATTCAAATCTCAGCAAGGAATCACACATGCAACATGTTACCTGCAATGTCCTCCCGTTGTAGCTACTTTTCCAACCTTCTTTCTTCTACCCAAAAATTTCCTTTGCTTGCTTGCTTGCTTCTTGCTTACTTGTGTTCAAGTGCTTGTTCTCGCTCTCTCTCCCTTGGAGTTAGATTTCTTCCTTAGTGGTGATCCCTGGTATTGCACCAAGAGTGCTGCAACTCCCAGAGGCTGCCCTAATTTACTTTATCAACCCAGGGTTCGTACAAACTTGGAGGTGATAGTGCTATATACACAGCAGATGCATTCTGCTTATGTCATCCTCTTCTGATTTACGAAAGGGTGTTATTTCTTAAACTGTGATAAGGAATGGAAATCAAATTGCTGGAAGGAAATGACAGAAAGGAAACTAAACTAAATTGCTGACAAGAAATGACAGGAATGAAGCTAATTTAATTTGCAAAAAAGGAAATGGCTGAAAAGAAACTAAACTATATTAATAAAAAGAAATGGTAAAAAGAAACTAAATTAATTTGCTGAAAGGAAATGATTGGAAAGAAACTAAACTAAGTTGTAGAAAGGAAACTAATTTAAACCACACTTAACTTGGCCAATCGGCTAAATGCACTCTATTTATCCTATGATCTATCTACCATGCTTCTACCCATGTAGCTAACCTATCCATGACTTAATGGTAAAAAGAAACTAAATTAATTTGCTGAAAGGAAATGATTGGAAAGAAACTAAACTAATTTGTAGAAAGGAAACTAATTTAAACCACACTTAACTTGGCCAATCGGCTAAATTCACTCTATTTATCCTATGGTCTATCTACCATGCTTCTACCCATGCAGCTAAGCTATCCATGACTTAATTCTAATTGAAGAAGGGTTGATTTGCATCTTGGAGGAAAGAAAAAGGCTAAAGAGGCTAACAAAGGGCTTAACACATGAAATGAGGCTTAGAAGGTGGAAAGAGCGGGGTTAAACCTTACAAAATCTTGATTACGGTGTAGAAATAGCTTTGGAGTGGAATGAATTGAAAAGTGTGATGGCGGAGATGTGATGGAGGCGAGAGTTATGATATGTGATATCGCAATTGGCAGAAACAAGCGATAAGTGTAAAGGAAAAAAGGTAAAAGGTTCGATTTGCGGTTTTCAATTTAGTAAGAACTACGGTCTACGATTTGTGATTTCGCAATATCATAATTGGAAAAAGCGAGCGGTAAGTGTTAAAGTAAAATGGTAAACAATGCTAAATTCGATTGCGACGTACGGTGGCTGGAGATTCAAGGAGAAAAGGTCGAGGTTGACTTTCAAAGGTTTTCAATCATTTTGTGTTAAGAAGATAAGACAATCATGAATAACAAAAGATAAAGGAATGAGGCGGGCTAAAGGTTTTTTTTAAGTGTTTTTGGGAATAAAAGGTGGGTGCAGCAGTAAAAAGAAGTGGAAAACAGGAGGGAATGGAGGTGCACCAGCAGTTCCCAGAAGTGTAACACACCCGCTGATTCATGCACGGAAAGCAGATAAAAATGTGTGATAAAAATAGTGAAAGAGAGACTCGGACTTGGTAATGCAATTTCTTCCCTAAAATAAAACAGAAAGAAATTTTTGGCCTGTGGGAAGGTCTACCCTGCTTGAACTCTATTAACAGAGATGAGAGGGGGAGGTTTGACCACAAATTTTGGGGTTTTTCCTCTATTCTACTACTCACAAGCAAATGAACTACAGCAACACACTGGAAGCAAAACTAAACAGAAAGGAAACTATTAAAAGCAGAACTAATTGAATGACAGAAACCAAACTAGCTTAGTGGCAAAAAGGAAAAGATAGTAACAATAGATAATTTGAGGCACATGGATTGGGCCCTAACCCACGAGCCTAGCTCTCTGAAACTTAAATCAGTCGAATGAAATCAATCTTCTCATTTCATAAAAGAATAACCTCATACATCTCTGAAAGTTTGATCACTGAGTAAAATAATAAGCTCAATAGCTTGCAACAAAGTTCCAATTAGAATAGACTAACTGACTAATGCTTCCAAGCTATAGCTCTTCTTTATTTATTCTACAAGGTAGCTACCAACATCTCCCTAGAAAAATGGTGATTGAGTCAAATTAACTCCAAGTAAACAAAGATTGGGTGCTTGGCTGCCTCTGGAATTCAAATTGCTGGAGAGAATCCTTGGGGATCCTTTGGCTGCCTTTGGAATTGGAATTGCTGGAGAGAATCTTTAGGGTCCTTTGGCTGCCTTTGAGAGTTAAGGAGGGTGGAAAATCCTACAATAATTTCTCCTTGTTGTCTCCTCCAAGTCTTTATGATAAAATCCTTATAAAAATGCTTAATAAATCATGATTTTCTGCACTTAACCTCATATTAGGCACTTAGAGTATGTTAGCCTTAATCACCACCTATACTAGCATCATAAAACCAAATAATAATAAAAATGCAAGAAAAATACATCTAAGAAGGCAAAAAGGTGACTATTAACCCCTCCAAATATGTCTAATTATGGAGCTCATCATCACCCCCCTACTGAATGGTTGCTCATCCTCTGAGCAACTAATCCTCCCCCCTGCATTTCCTTCAAGGCTTTGAAAACCCTTCTGATTTCCTAAGGAAGAAGTGTGGGAGTTTCCCCAAGGGGGTAAAAACCATTATTATTTTCTGCATTCTCCCATTCTCTATCTTGTTCATTTTTGTCCTTTTCATCATTCAGCCCCAGCAGCAAAGGTGGGCTAAGCTTTAGTCCCAACCATTGGATTTTTTTGGCCTGCATGGCCCTCTTGTATAATGGTGCCTTTTCCAATGCACCCCTCAATCTTTCTGGAGTATGGTACTCCCTGTTCTTGAGGTTGCAGGGAGGTTGTTCCATCTCCTCTAGCTGGCCATCATGCACTCATCTTCTATCTGCCTAGAACCATCATCAAATTGGCCTATCACTTGGGTTTAAGTCTGAAGGTAGCTTTCAACCAGTTTAGGGTTCCTTTCAATCTCTTGACGGTTAAGGATGACTCCTCTTGGGCTGAACAATTTAGGTTGGATATATACTTGGGTTCTCTATTTCTTCTTCCCATGACCCTCCATATATCTTTTCCTCTAGTGTCCTCATTCATCATCCAAGATATTAGAGCCATCAACTGCATATCCCCCATTGTAGGATTGGGGTCCCAAGTATCCAGATTTGTTAGCACAAGGTTTGCACATAAAACTCGGCCATTTTTGCCTAATCGGCCATGATAACTTGCTTGTAGAAATCCATGAATTGCCTACAATCTTGGAAAGGTAGTGATCCATGGGAGGCTAGAGTCTTGATTTGAAATAGTAGCCATTGCTCCTTGAGGTACACAGTATATGAGTCAGAAGGGAATCTGTGCTGAAGGGATTCTACGCATAAGTCTACCATGGTGGCTACTTAGTGCCCTTTTTGCTGCAATTGCTCCTTCAGTGCTACATTCTATGCCTGTGCCTTCTGCAGTTGCTCCTTAAGAACCTCTTCTTCGATTCTTTCCTCCTCCTTTGGTGATTCTTCAATGATAATTGAGCTCGTGGGAGGAGTTTTTGGCTCTCTCTAACTTATCCTCTGACTCTTGTCAGCTCTGAAATACATAGGGGTCTGCCTTTTTCTCTTTGCGCTCAGAGGAGTTAAGGTGGCAACTACTTCTTTGTATTGAGGGGATGTGGTGTTGTGTTGTGACTCTGCTTCTTGCCCACTTTCTGCTATCTTTATGACTTCTATGGCCATATCTTTTTTTTTCCTTGGCCCTTTGGCTCTTCCTCTTCTTCTTCTTGTTCCTCTTCTGGTTCTTTTTTTGGCTCTTCTTCTTCTTCTTCTCTAAGGCTAGAAGTGGAATTCAACCTTGTTTTGGTTGCTATGAAAGCTTCCCTGCTCATATTTATGAAAGAGGACTAGGCCATGGGGAGGGTGACGATGTTCTATTGTTGTCGTTGCATGTTGCCCCAAAATATGTGGCTGAGGCTCACTGTTTCTACGTTGTGGGCTTTCATCAGTCTCTCTCCCTTAAAAAAAAAATTTAATTTACTGGTTTGGATGAGACATGCCCTCTTTATTATTAGACTGCACAGCTACTTCTGGAGTGCTTATGTAACTTGGCCTTAGCTACAGATTTCGTTAGAGACCGTTGTTTCCTTCTCCCTGTTAATTCATTATGGACTGCGTGTTTCCTCCCCTAGTTCTCCTCAACTCCACTTGATTTAAATTCTTTTCTTTTGCATGCCTAGGTGGTGTGACTTTTCCATTCTCCCTAGTCATACTTCACGATGGTGGCCAAGCTAATTGGACACCTTTCTGCCCCTTAAACTCTAAGTCTTTAAATTCAATTATTTATGGCTATTATGGAAGCTAAGCGAGGGGTGAGGAGTTATACCTGAGTTTACCTGTTGTTTCCTAGGCATTTTCAGGAGCTGGATTGAGGAGACAAGCCTTTTAGGTGTTGCGTTCTTCACTATTTTCCCGCTCTTTGAGTGAGCAGCTTGTTGAGTGAGTAGCTCTCTGAGTGAGTTGTTGATCTTTCCTTGTTGTTTCTTCCTGCTGGAGATGCTGCATGGGGGGTGCTCCAGATGCCATGGGTGGCACTCTTGTCTTTCCTGGGGTTTGCTTCATGAGATCCTCCCTTGTTTTTCTTGTTGTTCAAGAACATATGTCTGCACTGTAGGAATTCCCTGTTGTCTGTAGCAGTCTGTGTTTTTCTTTCCTTGCTAAATTGTGCTCAGGAATGGAGGAATGTGGTGCATGGAGGTGATGGAGGAAGTTATAAAAATGAATGGAGTGAATGATGGGATGGATGGTAAAACAGAAGAGAAAAGAAGATGAATCCTCCCCTATGTTTCCAGAAACCATTAATGACCTGCAAAATAGAAAACACATAAAACACAAAGATGCATATGTAATTTATTTATTTTTGTCTTCTCTTCTTTTCTTTTCTTTTTGAAAGCAAGTGGGCTACCTCCATGGAGGTTTTCAACCCACAGACTTGCCTTGGGCACCTTAGAGAGGTTTTCACCCATGGATCTTTATTCTCTTTTTCTCCTTTTTTTTTAGCAAGTGAGCTGCCTCTATCAAGGTTTTCAACCCACAAGCTTGCCTTGGGTGCCTCAAAGAGGTTTTCACCCATGGATCTTTATTATTTTTCTTTCAGGAGGTGTGGGAAAGTATGGAGCTTCCCATCATGTACACCTCTCTGCTTATTGAATTTATGAACTCTGCCTTGGACAAAGGCTTCTTGTAAATTTTAATTTTGTGACCATTGACAAGCAAGGGTATTCCTTCCTCATCTATGGTTCTGATTTGAACTGCGCCATTATCAAAACATTTTTCCACTGTGTAAGGTCCCAACCATCTTGTCATCAGCTTACCTTTGAAATCTTTAAACTTGAATCATACAACAATGCCCAATATCCTTCTTGGAAGGTCTTTTCTTTGATGTTCTTGTCATGCCAAACCTTCCTTTGCAGCTGAACTACCTCCGTGTGAAGAAGTGCTTGCATTCTAAACTCATCCAATCCATTTAGTTGCAGCAACCTCTCTTTTTGGGAATTTGATAGATCTAGATTTAATTCAGCTGCCATTCTTAAAGTATTGAATTCAAACTCAACTAAAAGTAGAGCCTTCTTACCATAGACTAGTTCATAAGGAGTGAATCATGTTGTTGTCTTCCAAGTAGTGTTGTAGGCCCAAGTAGCTTCCACCAATCTGTCTGGCTAATATTTTCTATTTCTTCTCACAACCTTGGTGAGGATGCTCTCTAAAGCTCTGTTAGTTACTTCTACTTGGCCATTCACCTGTGGGTGATAGGCAGTAGAAGTTCTATGCTTAATCTTGTGTGTCCTCAAAATATTCTCAATGAGGTGAGAGGTGAATTGTGCTCCTTGATCAGTGACTATTTCTCTGGGGTACCCAAACTTGTAAAACACATTCTCATTCATAAATTCTGATACTTTCTCCTCGGTTGCTACCTTCACTGCTTTTTTTTCAACCCACTTTGTCAGGTAATCAGTGCAAACTATGATATACTTCTATTGTCTGGATGGTGGATCAATAGGTCCAACAAATTCAATGCCCCACTTATCAAATGGCTCAAGAGCCACCCAAGGGTGTAAAGGCATTTCATCCCTTTGTGTGGGTTTCCCCATCCTCTGGCACTGGTCACACATGTTGGTGTATATTCTGGAACCTTGATGAAGGGTAGGCCAATAGCATCCTACCTGCAAAACTTTGTAAGCAGTTCTCTTTGTAGCAAATTGGCCTCCACGTGGGTTGTCATGACATGCAAAGAGGATATCAAAAACTTCTTCCTCCCTCACACATCTCCTTAGGATTTTATCAGGGCCTAGCTTGAAAAGGTTCCCCCCAATCCATGTGAAAGGGGCGCTTTTTCTGATGATTATGCTCCTCTCCTTGAATGAAATATTAGGAGGGATTCTCCCAGCAACCAAGTAGTTGTCTATATGAGCAAACCATGGAGAGAGTGTTGATATAGAAAAGAGATGCTCATCCAACAGCTGGTCATCCACCATTCCTTCTTCACCTGCAGGGAGAGCTAACATGGACAAAAAATATGCAACAACATTCTCCTTTCCTGGTTTATCAACAATAGTCAAATCAAATTGTTGCAAAAGTAACAATCATCTTATTATTCTAGCATTAACATCTGGTTTGTTCATTAAATACTTGATGGTTGCATGGTCAGTGTGAACAAAGGTCTGATATCCAGTTACATAATGCCTGAATTTGTTCAAAGCATGTACAATGGCTAACATCTCCTTCTCAGTAACAATATTATTCAGCTCAGCCTTGGACAAATTATTTTTAATGAAGTAAATGGTATAAGGGATTTTGTCCTCTAATTGTCCTAATGCTGCCCCTACAGCTTTGTCGAATGCATCAGTGTGGATGTCGAAAGGTAGAGTCCAATTTGGACCTCAGAGGATGGGGGCAGTAGTCAACTTTTTCTTAATAAGCTCGAAAACCTCTTGAGAAGGACTAGGCCAAATAAAATTAGAATCTTTGGCCAATAACCCAAATAATGGCGAATCCATCTTGCTGAAATCTTTGATGAACCTTCTATAGTAACCAGCTAAGCCTAAGAAACTCCTGACATATTTTTGATTTTGAGGAGCAGGTACCCTTTTGATGATAGTGATTTTGTTCGGGTCTACCTGTATTCTTGCTTGGGATATGGAGTGTCATGATACAACCCCTGCTTTCTTCAAGAATTCACACTTTTCTGGGCTCAAGGAGAGATGCATACCAGTGAACCTTCTTAGTACTTTACCCAAATTGGAGAGAGATTCCTGGAAGTCATCCCCATATGGTGTGAAACTATCCATGTAGATTTCGACAGAGTCATGGACTAACTCAGAAAATATGCTCAAGACAGCTCTTTGGAAGGTAGCTGGGGCATTTCAAAACCCAAAGGGTAGGACTCTATAAGAAAAGGTACCCCGAGGGAAGGTGAAAGTAGTCTTATCCTAATCTTCAGGGCTGATTTGAATATGATTGTACCCACTGAACCCATCTAAGAAGGAAAAGAAATTCTTCCCTGCAAGGCCATCTAGGACTTGGTCTATAAAGAGCAAAGGGAAATGGCATTTCTTGGTGGCTTTGTTAATTTCTTGATAGTCGACACAAACTCTCCACTTCCCATTCTTCTTTGGACTATGACAAGAGGGGATACCCACTCACTGTTGGATATAGGATATATGAACCCTGCATCCAATATTTTCTGTGGCTCTTCTTTGACTATGTCCTTCAGAGCTGGGTTCATCCTTCTTTGGGGTTCTCTCACAGGCTTGCATCCTTCTTTGATGTAAATATGATGTTTGCACACTAAAGGATGCACCCATTTCATGTCCTTGTAATCCCAAGAAAATGCCTTAATATTTTCTTTCAAAAGTTGGCATGTAGCTGCTTCTCTTCTTCATTCAAGAGGTTTGGGTTGTTTTTCAGGGATCTGGATGGGATAAAATCAATAGCCTTGGTGGTTTTAGAGGTCAACTCAACTGAGTGCACTTCCATCCAAGGTTGGCTTTCAGACTCTCTAACTAAGGTTTCAAGAGGAATGTTACTGGAGGACTGGTTTTGAATGACATGGTCGATGAGTTCATCTTCATCAAGCTGTCCCCCTCTAAGAATAACATGTACGGTAGACATATGGGTAGTGTTATATAACTCATCTTCTTCATCCTCCAACCATATAGGGATATCATGATCAATGGAAGGCTGGGCTGGAGGATATAGCACTAGTTGTTTAGACAAAGGCCCATTTTTGATAGTCATGTTTCCAGACCAACAACTAATATAAGAATCTACGATGGCTAACCAAGGTCTCCCTAAGATGAGAGGATAACCATTAAACTTGGTTTTTGGTTGCAGGACAAGGAAATATTTAGGCTACTCCCAAGAGTCAATGGTAACCATGACATCCTTAACAATTCCTTCTGGAGTTACTGTGGACTGATCTGCAAGTTGCAAAATCGTTGTGGTTTTCCTCAAAGTCCCTTTGAGATTAAGTTTCAACATAGTTTCCTAGGTCATGACGTTGATGACAGCCCCTAGATCAATCAGAGTGTTGGGGACTATGACACCATTTACATGCACATCAACAATTGGACTACCAGGGTCCAAGTACTTTGGAAATATCACCCTTCCTAGCATTAGGCCAGACAGTTGTCCTACCACATTGATGGTGTGGGTATCTCTCTTCCTTCTCCCAGGTTTCTTGAAGCACTTTTCTTTGATGAGCCTATTGTAGATAGGGACATCCTTAATGGCTTGGAGAAGTGGTATCTTTACACACAAAATTTCCAATTCTCCCAAAATTTCGATCTCCTCTGGGGTGTGATGACTAGGGTGGATCAAGTGCTCAGGAAAAGGAGGGTGTTGGATCTAAGTGTTACCTTCTTCCTTTTCCTCCTCAACCTCTAGAAGTGGAGATGGAGGATGGTTATCTGGGAGTACTCTTCCCGACCTGAGATTAACCTCTTATATCTCCATAGCATAAGATGGATAGGATGTTTCTCCACTGGGAGAATGTTGTGCATGTCTGTTATTTGGGTTCAGATTGGGTTGTGCAAGTATAGGTAGCCTAGGTGGAGCAGCATGAGTAAGTTGAGGTTAAGTTTTGGGTGGAGGAATTAGAGCAGGTGGTTGATTTTGTTGAGGCCTACACCCTTGGGATGGATTGTTCCACTAAGGTTGTTGTGGAACATACTACTGGAATGGTTGGTTTACTGGCTGAGGATGATATGAAGGGTTGTAAGGCCAAATAGGAGGTGTAGATCAGGATGGAGGAGTGGGGGTGTACGAAGGTTGCATGAGTGCACTCTGATTGTTGCGATAGTAAGAGTAAGGTGCGCCTTGCATAACTTGTTGATATGGCCGAGGGCCTTGAGTCCTTCGTTGGTTGATGAAACAGAGTTGCTATGGCATTGCCTCCCCACCTTGATATACAACCTTAAGTCCAGGTAAGGAGGGACAATTTTTTGTGGCATGATTATCCTCACAGACTAAGCAAACCTCTGTGACATTCAGTGTACATTCATTTCTTGGGTGCTTCCTGGTACATCTAAGACAAAATATGGCCAAGGCTCTCTCTGCTTCCTCTTGCTTCCTTTTGACCTGCATTGTGTCCATTTGCAAAGAAAAGGTGTGCAGCATGTCACTCTTGAAGTCCTCTAGCATGTTTCCAATCTCATGTTTTATGAAGGTGGAAGAGGAAGGGGTATTGGATGTACTTTGGCTAGCTCTGCCATTCTTCCTAAATGCCCTAGAATGGTTCTGGAATAAAATTTTGATTGCTTCATAGGGTTGTTGGTAGATATCTCCTCCTGTTAACATATTCAAGGTTTTTATTATCTCTTCATTGATCCCTCAAAGAATTAAAAGTTTAAGTGAGTCAGGATCAAGAGTACAGTTGGCTCTCTTATAGTTCAATTTAAACCTCTCTTCATAGTCCTCTAAGGATTCATCAGGCCCTAGATTCATCCTAAAGATCTCATCCTTAGTTTCCTTGGAACCACAGTAATATTTTATTTGTTGCTGAAGGTCTCTTCCATCTGTGCCCAGGTAGTGATGTTATCCCCAGGTAGACCCATGAACCAATGCAAGGTTGCATCCTTAAGGGTGGATGGGAATAGCTTCAACTTCTAATCATCAGAGGTATAGTCATAAGTCCTACAAACAACAACAAATTCAAACATGAATGTGTCAGGGTCCTCAGAGGTAAGTCCATGAAAGTGTGGAAGATTTGAGGGGCTAATGTTCTTCATATTAGTTTCCCCATCTGCCTCTCTTATGAGAAAGGTTCTCTAGGTCCCAACCATGGTTAAGATAGGTGAAGCAAGTCCCTCAGTTGAAACACTGTCTTCTTCTTCTTCCCCAATAGGATCCTCAAAAAATTCATAAAGCTCTCCTAGAGGGGGTTCACTCTCATTGCCACTGAAGAAGAGTGAAGGGTGGCTAGGAGGTGACATGGGGGTTTTAGGTAAGGTTCGTCATTGAGTATTCCTAGTCCTACAAGGCATGAAAATCAAATCTTTTTGTATTTTTTCAATATTTCTAAAATGACATGAAAAGAAAGGAAATCAGAAAAGAACGCTAAAAACAAAATCAAAGCATCTACTAGACACCTCCCCGGCAACGACGCCAAAAAGTGGTGAGCCCTGGTATTGCACCAAGAGTGTTGCAACTCCCAGGGGCTACCCTACTTTACTTTATCAACCTGGGGTTTGTACAAACTTGGAGGTGACAATGTTAAAGGAAAATGGTAAACAATGCTAAATGCGATTGCGATGTACGGTGGTGGGAGATTTGAGGAGCAAAGGCGGAGGTCGACTTTCAAAAATTTTCAAGCGTTTTGCGTTAAGAAGGTAAGGAAATCGTGAATAACAAAAGACAAAGGAATGACGTAGGCTGAAGGTTTTTTTTAAGTGTTTTTGGGAATAAAAGGTGGGTGTAGTAGTAAAAAGAAGCGGAAAACATGAGGGAATGGAAGTGCACCATCAATGCCCATAAGGGTAGCATGCCTACGGATTCTTGCATGAAAAGCAGATAAAAATGCGTGATAAAAATAGTGAAAGAGAGACTCAGACTTGGCAATGAAATTTCTTCCCTAAAATAAAACAGAAAGAAATTTTTGGCCCGTGGGAAGGTCTACCCTACTCAAACTCTATTGACAGAGATGAGAGGGGGAGGCTTGACCACAACTTTTGGGGTTTTTCCTCTATTCTACTACTCATAAGCAAATGAACTGCAACAACACACTAGAAGCAAAAATAAACATCAATGAAACTATTAAAAGCATAACTAATTGAATGAAAGAAACAAAAATAGCTTAATGGCAGAAAGGAAAAGATAGTAATAGAAGAGAAGCTGAGGCACATGGATTGGGCCCTAACCCATGAGCCTAGCTCTCTGAAACTTAAATCAGTCGAATGAAATCAATCTGCTCATTTCATAAAAGAATAAACTCATACAAATTTGAAAGTTTGATCACTGAGTAAAATAATAAGCTCAATAGCTTGCAACAAAGTTCCAACTAGAATTAACTAACTGACTAACTCCTCCTAGCTCTAGCTCTACTCTATTTATTCTACAGGGCAGCTACCAATATCTCCCTAGAAAAATGGTGATTGAGTCCACTTGACTCCAAGTAAACAAAGATTGAGTGCTTAGCTGCCTCTGGAATTCGAATTACTGGAGAGAATCCTTGGGGATACTTTGGCTGCCTTTGTAATTCGAATTGCTGGAGAGAATCTTTGGGGTCCTTTGGCTACCTTTGAGAGTTAAGGAGGGTGGAAAATCCTCAAATAATTTCTCCTTGTTGTCTCCTCCAAGTATTTATGATAAAATCCTTATAAAAATGCTCAATAAATCATTATTTTCTGCACTCAACCTCATATTAGGCACTCAGAGTATGTTAGCCTTAATCACCACCTATAATTGCATCATAAAACCAAATAATAATAAAAATGCTAGAAAAAGAGATCTAAGAAGGCAAAAAGGTGACTATTAACCCCTCCAAATATGTCTAATGATGGAGCTCATCGCTTAGCAAAACTAAAGTTGTCAAAAGCTAAAAACTTATAAAAATATGCCAATTGTTTCTCAGATGCCTTTTTATCATTAATGTTTGGTGTCTCTTACTTTCCCTTTCCTCTTTTATTTCATTTTCCTTTATTTTCTCTCTAATTTATCTTGCATCCACATTCTTGTCTCTTCATCTTCCTTTTCTCCTATTTTCCTTTATTTCTCGAACTAATTATCATTTATTTCCTTTTTCCTTTTCCAATGGCAAGGCCAATTTCCATAGTCATTAATTAACTGCAAGTGACCCCCAATGTGATGTACCCCCCCCCCCCACCATTCAGCTTGGAATACGTGTGCCATGGCCTTATTGGTTTTTGCATTTTTACATGGAAATATAACCCGAGGCTATTACAAAAGTCTTATTTTTTTGCCCTAATCTGTTCACGCATGTGAGTATCTTCTGCGGTTTTTCATAGTTATTACAAGGTCGAAATTTCAAGGGGTTGAGGTTTGAGTGATTGACCATAATTGAAAAGTTGACCAATGTTGAATTTTGTTGAATTTGATTTGTTGAAAATGGATTGAAGGAGGGTTGACTTGGATTTTTGTGGTAGTTTTGGTCTTGGTCTTGGGTCTAGGATATCTTACTTTGATTTGATTCTATAAGAAGAGGATTTTCCCCCTTGTGGGATTTTACTCTGACTTGAAGCTCAGTTTCTTGTGATTTTTGTTTTTTGTGATCTTCATGTTTTTTTATTTTGGTAATTGATTGATGAATAAGAACATAAAATTTAATAAGAAGCCAACAACCATTCACAAGTAATTATCAAGGAAGAGAAATATACCCTAATCTACATGCATTATGATTTCTCAACATAAATGATTAAGGATGAGGTTAATTCTATGAATGTAATGAGTTTCTAAAACCTTTTCACTTAGTGAATACATGGATGAGAGGATGCCCCAACTAAGAATGTTGTCATTCATATACATGAAGGTAACCAAAATGAAACGATAGATTGAAATTACTATCATTAATGTATTTCAAAGAGAGAACATTCAACAATTCACAACCAATACATTAAAATATTGTGCTAGCTCAAGGAAATTATGCCAATGGTCCAATTGGAGAGTTGTTTGGCTATAGGAGGAAATATTTTGCATAAGGATGTTATTGCATTAGGTTCGGACAATAAAAACAACAAAAAATGGTTGGTGATAAATACAACTTGGCAATACATTAACCCACAATTGGAATAGTTCCACACAAGAACTAGGCATATATACAAAGCCATAATATTGAAGCAATTACATAGTAGTGAAACTCATATAGAGACATAGATTTTACCCTAAAACCCAAATGGTATAACCCACATATGATGAGGACTTTGTTTTTTTGATATATGCTTACCCAATCAAGGATTTAATGCATTTTTACTCACTAAAAAATTTGCATGTGTCTTTGGCTTAGGGAAAAAATTCAGTCTTCGATTATGTATCTTATCCCAAGCTCCTCAAATTTTGTGATTGCCTTTTCTCCTCATTTTCTCTCCAATTATCTTCCTATCCTCTTCATTGTTGTTAGGTTCCAACAACATTCTCTTTCAACATGATTGATTGGAATGCCACACTAAGATGATTTATCTCATCTTCTGATGGTTTTGGCTATGGACAATTAATTCAAACTTTGCCAAAAATAATTTAAAATTTTAAAATTACAAAAATATTTAAGATCCATTAGGGATTGCGCCTCTTAATTTGAGCTTTTGGTCCCCAAAATCTCTAGTTTAGTTCTTTATCTTCTTCTTGTTCTTTGTAGTTTTGTACTTACTCCTTTGCTACTATAGATCATAGTTGTCTCTTAGCAATTATGGAGTTCTAAGGAAACCCACCAAGTCATCTCTACGTATAAATCTCTAACAAATATTCAAAAAGTGATGCTTCCATTGCATGATGGAAGAAAAGAGATAAATTGAGACTACATTTGGAATAAACCTATTGCGTGCTTCATTAGTCGAGATGCCATTGTCATTGCCATGGATTCTTAGAAAATGACTACTCCTCCTTCCTTCTCCTTACCCTTCACTCTCTAAACTTTTCTTTTGGTTATATGGTTCTTGGGATGAAATTTTAGGTGAAGCCTCTAACACTTGGTTGCCCATTGTCCACTCAATTGGTGGTGCTTAGAAAATAATTTTCTACTACATGGGTTGCTTGGCATTCTTATGTCGTTCATGTTCTTTTGAGCATGCAATTGTCTTTTGGAAGTTTTCTTACCATTCTTCCCACTGAAGGCACATACATTAGAGTGCCAACAATCATTATCCTTGTGACTTTTCTTCTTACAGGAGAAACAAACCAAATATGCTTTGACATTTCCCCATCCCAACAAGTGTTGGTTCATTTTTGGATGGTGGAAACATCTCTTGGTTGACCTATTTCAAGCTTATACAAATAGGTTGGGAAATTTTGCTATCCAATCCATTTTAAACTATCTATTTTTCAGTCAAAATGGCCTCTTCTTTAGTCCCTCTTGTCTTGACAAGCCTTTCTTGTTGGTATTTGATTGATTGAATCTCTCTTCTCTACCAAGACCCATGCCTTCATGCTTAGGCCTATGTTCAACTACATCTAGGTTCACAATCTGTTGGCTTCTGTTGCTAATATCTTCACCTTTGTAACCCATTTTTCTCTTTAACTTGGAATAGATGGCTTTGGTATGCTTTACAAAATCACCAAAGTCCTCTTGAGATATTTTTATGGGGGATGAGTTTACCATGCTTGTATTAGTCATGGAGTTGGTTTCTGTAGTAAGAATAGGAAGTGTTTGTGCTTCATTTCGCTCTTGAACAACTTGTGTTAGCTTAGCCAATGTCTAAACCTCCTTTTCCAACTCTATTATCCTCTCCTCCAAGTGTTGATTCTATTATTAGATCTAAACATTGAAACTCCTTAATCCTTTGAATCTATCTCTTTGCAATGCCTTACCATGAAGGGTTTTCCTTCTCCTCAAAGTGCTAACAACTACTTCTAGGTCATGGATTCAATTGCTTTGATACCCATATAATCCATACATGCTAGTCTTATGACCCATTCATTTCATCAATGTGAATCCTTCGTGTAAATAAAATTTGTTATTTTCTTTGACCAATAGGTTGTGTTCATTCTTGTTTATTAACTAGAATGAATGACTTCATACCAATCTAATTATAAGGCTTGATTTGATAAATTCAAATAGTTATGAAAATATGTTCCCAACCATAAAATAAACAACAAAAATATGGTAAATGACACTATATTTACACAAATTACACACTAGTTAAATCTGCATCCTTCTTTAATACACAAATGTGACATTTTAGTGAGGTAATCCTCTACCCATTCACCATATATTTGTTTATATGCTAAAAAAATGCTTCAATGGTGAATGCTACTCCTTATCGATGTCCATGATACATTAATAATGTATATGTATGGTGCAAACTTTGAAAAGCTTGTACATATACACAAACATCAATTTTTTGTGTGCAAGAAAATAATGTTGTAGCATGCAATTTATACAATGCACAAACAATTACTTTAACCCAACAATCCAAACAAATTATCCTTAAATTCCACTCCAATGCTCAAATATTTGGATGTTGCAAATGGTTAAGGATGAGGCCAAATCTATGAATGTGATGATCGATGAGGCCAAATTTATGAATATGACGAGTTTGCAGACTTCCCTCACTTAATGAACACATAAATGTGTGGATGTCCTCGCCTATATTGTTGTAGTTTATTGTTTATATAGCAGGGTAGTCAAAACAAAAACGAAGAGTGAAATTGTCGTCATCAATATATTTGAAAGACATTGCACTCAACAATTCACCTCCAATACATTAAAATATTATGGTAGCTTAAGGAAAGTATGTGAGTGGTCTAATTAAATAGCTGTTTGGCTATAGAAAGAAATATACTTCGCACAAGCGTGTTATATGCATGAAGTCCAAACAATAATAAAATAAATGTTAGTGATAAATACAACCTAGCAATACATTAACCCATAGTTGAAATATTGTTGTAGATTGTGATTCTCGCAATAAAATTAGGCATACATATAGGGCCACAAAATTGAAGAAATCACATAGTAGTGAAACTCACAATAAACACAGAGGTCAAATGGGAAAACCAACATTTTAGCTTTTGCAATTGCTTTCTTTTTAGTTTCCTATCCAACTCTTTAACTCTCCTCTTCCTGTAGAAATTATAAAAACAATATGTATACCAATGTATTCAATCTGATAATGTGATATGCTAAATCAAGATACTGAATCCTTCTACAAATTAATTGTGGAAAATAAACACGATCGCACAATCACACCAAGTAAAAGAAAGAAGCAAATCAATCCACAACACATATATTTTTCTTGGGGAAAGCTTACTGCTAAAAACCCCTCTATCTCTATTGTATAATGAACCAAGGAATCATGAAACAATACAATGCACTCTTCTCACAAGAGTCTGTTGCACTATCCTGACTGTCTCACACTAATCTGGACAAAATTGGGCTAGTACTTAGCCAATTCTCAGCCTATGTTTAGCCTGCCTTGCTTACGCAATCCCCTAGGCAATTAATCCCTATTATTTAGGAAAAATAGCCCCTTGACTGCCAATGCTCATGGGAAATCCTATGGGTATATAACTGCATCTGGGAAATTTGCTAAAAATACAACTGATAGTTTACATCCCTTTAACCTCTGTCTCAACTAGGTCTTCATTAGGATTGACATGCATGCAACTATTAATAGTAAATCATTAGTCACTTGATAGATCACTGCATGTGAATTAAATCTGATTTGATTCACTTGACCTCTCACTAGTGCAACAATCAGTTACAACTAGTTAGACTGAATTTAGCTCACTTAATTGAGTTAATTGATTTCTCATGCATTAAATTAATACACTAACTCCAACTTGGACTCTAAAACAAATAGAATCACACTACATGCTTCACCGACCACCCTCAACTCGAATTTCATGAGCTAACTGAGTCTATCACACTTAGTTAACTATTACAAGTGATTATGAGATAAAATTACAATTTATTGTCCAATTTATTTAAGGGATAAGTAAATTTGACACATATTTCTTCTAATTTAATTAAAAAATAATTAAATCAAAAGCCTCCATGGTAGCCATTTTCTGGATGCCAATTTCACTGTTTCTTGTTGCAAATTTCAACACTCCCTCTCAACAAGAAAGGAATCAATTTGTCCTGATCCGGTACCTTTGGAATGTTCTTGCATGCAACACTTCTCTAGTGTTGTTCGCACATTCAAATCTTGCATGCAACACTTCTCTAGTGTTGTTCGCACACACAAATCTTGCATGAAACACTTCTGAAATTAATAGCCTCCAAACAACTGAATCAATATAATGCATCTATCATCAGAGTCTTCTGACTGCTGCTAGCTACTGCACATGTCTACTGGACTCTCTGTGCTATTGACATCTGCATCCATGTACCCTGCACTACTGCCAACTTTGATCTGCGCTCCAGTATCTGACATCTGTCACTCTAATTTTTGTCTTCCTGACATCTGACTGCATCAATCTAACCGATCCTTCCTGCTACTACTATGTTGTGGGCTCCTCGTAGCCAGGTTCGATCCATGAGACACACTATCTCAATGAACCCTGCCCAAATTTCTTCTTGGGATTAGTTCTGCACATCGCCCCACTTCATACTTGGAGGTATAGCTGCATGTACTCCCTCTGCCCTTTTGGCTCAAAATTCCCCCCTCCTGGAGGTCTTTGCTTGAGTGGACTCTTCCACTCAGTCTCATCTCTACTTCTCCAATTGTGGCTGCTCCACAAACTTCTAAGATTGCTTCTGAGGCTAAATGTTGAGAGATAATTGCTCCCTTTCAACCACCAAGTCATTATCCAATGCTTTGCTCCTTAAATCCTTGCATGCATCCTCAACCTTGAGAGCATACAGGTTCTTGATTCTTGAACCTACCTGCTTCACCTATCCCGTGGCTATGTGTTTAAGGAAAAAATTTCCTTTTCTAAACATCACTTCGTAACCACAGTCTTCCAATACCGCTATGGATACAAGATTCCTCTTTAGGCCTAGAACATGCAAAACATCTACTAGTCTGAGATGAGAGCCATTCTCCCTCTGAAAGGTAACTGTACCTATGCTGATAGGGTTATACCTCTCGTCATCTCTAAACTCTATGCTCTGTTGGAGGTCCTTCTCCTCCAAGTCACTGAAGACATCTTTAGTCCCGTCATATGGAACGAGGCATCGTTGTCTAAATACTACATGCATCCCATTACAGTGCTGGCCATGCATGCAATGTGAGTAAAATCAAGCTCAAACTTTGAAGCCAATGCTTCACCTGCTGCAACTACAGGCTCATTCTTGCTTGCCTTCTTCTGTGGACAATTTGTAGCATAGTACCCATGCTCGTGACAATGAAAACATCTGATCTTGGACAAGTATTTCTTGCCCGCTTCGCCTTGGGATTTCTTTCCCTTGGCCTTCTTTGCCTTACTAGCCAAGGCACAATATTCCTAATATTCCTTTTCATTAGCCTTGGATGAGGATCCATCCCTGGTATTCCACCTGAATTATTTTTGTACCAAATCCGACCAAAGCCGCTCCCAATCTAGTAACTTCTCCCTCCCATTCACCGGGTCCTGGTAATTATGTCGGCTCTTGGGAAGGCCTAGAAGTGCTAGGCTCACCAAGTCATCATCTATTACAATCACACCAACACTTCCAAGCTCACATCGACATTGAGTGAACTTCGCCAAGTATGTTGGTACCGTCTCGCCCTCCTGCTTCTTGATTTTCCTAAGCTTGTCCTTCAGCGCCAACTTCCTTTGGTCGCTGCTGTTATGAAATAGATCTGTCAAGGCCTTCCACATTGCATATGGAGTCGCCTTGCCATGGAGACTCGAGACAATGTGATCTCGAACTCCCTCTAATAAGATCCTCCTCGCCCATGCTACCTTCTTTTGCCAAGCATCAAGAAGAGCGACATTTGTTGCTGTGGGCTTGGGAATATCATTATCAATGAATTCTTTCAACCCGTTTTCCTCTAGAATTGCCTCCATTCTGTCTTTCCATGCAATATAATTAAAACTGCCCTCAAGTGCATATTCCAATCTTAAGCCATTGAAAGCCATTTTGATCTGCTTATCGCACCAACAAAAGTATCTACAAGTTTGAATACTGTTCAACACAAACTCAATTTCTTCTCCAATATTGTGATTTCTGGCGCTTTGATACCATGTAGAAATTAAACAAACAATATGTATACCAATGGATTCAATCCAATCATGCGATATGCTAAAGCAAGATATCGAATCCTTCTACAAATTAATTGCGGAAAGTAAACACGATCGCACAATCACACCAAGTAAAAGAATGAAGCAAATCAATCCACAGCACATATATTTTTCCCGGGGAAAGCTTGCTGCTCAAAAACCCTCTATCTCTATTGTATAATGAACTAAGGAATCATGAAACAATACAATGCACTCTTCTCACAAGAGTCTGTTGCACTATCCTAACTGTCTCACACTGATCTGGACAAAATTGGGCTATACTTAGCCAATTCTCAACCTCTACTCAAGCTACCTTGCTTACGTAATCCCTAGGCAATTAATCCCTATTATTTAGGACAATTAGCCTTCCTTGACTGTGCAATGCTCACGGGCAATCCTATGGGTGTATAACTGCATCTGAGCAGTTTGCTAAAAATACAAAATAAAACTGATAGTTTACATCCCTTTAACCTCTGTCTCAACTAGGTCTTCATCAGAACTGACATGCATGCAACTATTAATAGTAAATCATCAGTCACTTGACAAATCACTGCATGTAAATTAAATGTGATTTAATTCACTTGACCTCTCACTAGTGCAACAATCAGTTACAACTAGTTACACTGACTTTAACTCACTTAATTGAGTTAACTGATTTCTCACACATTAAACTAATACATTAACTGCAACTTGGACTCTAAAACAAATAGAATCACTCTACATGCTTCACCAACCACCCTCAACTCAAATTTCATGAGCTAACTGAGTCTATCACACTCAGTTAACTATTACAAGTGATTATGAGATAAAATTACAATTTATTTAAGGGATAAATAAATTTGACTCACATTTCTTCTAATTTAATTAAAAAATAATTAAATCAAAGGCCTCCATGGTAGCCATTTTTTGGATGTTGTTTCTAGATGCTAATTTCACTGTTTCTTGTTGCAAATTTCAACACTTCCAACACCATTCTTTTTCAATAAAATTATTTAGAAAACTAACTTTGAAGATAAGTTATTTCAACTTCTCATAATATTTTCCATGAAAATTAACTCAATCTTTGCTAAAATTTAATTAGAATATTTAAAATAAAAAAATATTAATATCTATTTCAGATATAAAAAAAATAAAAAAATAAAATAAAAACCTATCTAATTGAAAATAAAAAAAAATATAAATACTTTAATTATTTGAAATTTTTTATTTGATTGAACTTGAATTAGCCTAATAAGTAAGAACTTCGTCAACACTTCATATACCGATTTACTTACTGAATATTACCATCAATGTTAACTTAACACAACTCTACCAACCATCCTATCTCAAAGAAAACATATAAATACTCTAATTATTTGAATTTTTTTATTTTATTGAACTTGAATTAGCCTAATCGGTAAGATCTTCGTCAAAACTTCATATACCAACTTACTTACTGAATATTACCATCAATGTTAACTTAAAACAACTCTACCAAGCATCTTATCCCAAAGAAAACAATGTGAAAGATCTCAGCATCGAACCATATATGCTCTTAGGAAGCTCCACGGGTGCCGTCATCTCATAGGTTGCAAAGGACTGGTAATGGTCGTTGTGCGCTATTTGTTCTTAACCCCAAGCTTTTGGGGCTATACCCAAGGGGTGTAACAACGGCTCGCCCAGGGTTAGACTTGTGCCAACTTTCGCTTCATATTTGTATTTGGTTTTCTGCGGACTTTGCAGTGTCGCCTACTAGCTAGAGTTGTTCATTATTTTGTGTGCTTGTCTCGTACTCGAGCGGCTTACAATACATTATGACCAAATAAAGGAGATATTATCGGGCGAACTTCAAATGACAGGATAACAAATCATCGAAATTGTTCCTGGTATCAGAGTCCGAGTCTCCACATTAGCATCATGTCTGCCATATTAACGACTACCCAATTTGTATCCGACGGTTTTACCCCTTTAAGATTCTCCAGGCTCGGCCTAAACAGAGCTCGACCAGTAACAAAGCAGGTGAGTTATGTATGTTGCCGTTGGAGCCTAACAGAAGGCATTAAAAAAGGTGGAACATTGGTTTCTGTGGCAATTGGCATTACTTTGGCCACACCTCTGTCTGCATTGTCAGTGCCTTCCATCTCACCCACACCATTTTCCCAATCACAAGGCAGCCTCCAGCTCGGACTAGAAAATGGGTCAGAAGTTTTGTTGCTATAATCTGCCTCTTGCATTAATTTCAAAAATTTATGATTTATAGACATTCAAATTTTGTTTTGTGATGCTGTAATACAGGATAATACGACCATGCCCTTCAATTAATCCAACCTGCATTTCGACCACATCGAGATCTGCTTCATTCGCACTACCATGGAGAATTCCTCAGGATTATTCCGACAATGTTATTAAAGTACAATAACTAGTGATTTGGATTAAGTGTTGAATGCGTAATGAATGCATTGGTTCTTATTACAGTCTATTTGTCTGCAGAAAATTGAGGAGGCCGTCTTGAAAACCCAGAAAAACGCAAAGATTGTTACGGTGAAAGACACTCCAAGTGGTAAGAACTCTCTAGACAACCCCCTGCACACGCGCGCAAGCACACACACCCTACATAATTGGTGGCGAAATGCTAACTCCCCCGCGCGCTCTCGCGCACACACACACCCTACATAATTGGTTGCGTAATGGTAACTTTCCCTTGCCCTTGCCGTAGTCTAAAAAAGTAACAGAATGGCCCGGAATCCGCCAGAGATTTTGAAAAAATCTGGCAAAGATTTTATCAGAATCTTGTTTACAGTTGTTAAATTTCAGTATTTTGGGTGTCCCAAGGGTTTTTGATAGTGCTGAATCCATTTCCACTCTCAAAAATGGATTCCAAACACTGCAACTACCTCATTTTTTGAATTTTACTGAACCGGATTCCAGCAAAAACCTGCCATCCGAGCTATTCTGTTGCCTGGGAAGACAACTCCCTTTCCTCTTAAGTGTCCCTCATTCAGATTCCAAACATACATGCTCACGAGGTACAGGCCATTAACAGCCAACGACCAACTCAGAAATTCCTTCTCATAACTCTTACTCAAAGTTAAGTGGAACAGAGCTTTGAATGCTTTTTCAACCATCCCTCCTAGTAGTTTAGATTACAAAAGGTTCTAGTACAAGCTATTGGAGTTATGTTGGTTAATCTTCACAAAGTAGGGATTAAAGATATCTTGGCTAATCTTGACAGGGTAGAAATTAAACATATGTTGGCTAGTCTTGACAGAGTAGAGATTAAGTGTCTTTGAGATGTAAGGCTTCAAGGGTTTGTCATTAATATCATATATGTAAGTTAGAAGGTGACCTTAATCATCCTTTATTATTATGGTGGTGAGAAGGTGGCCTAATGGTTTGTAATTACTGCAGTAGTTATGCTCGAGCTGATCACTATTTAAAGGGGTTTAGTATCCCATTGTAAACATCATTATACCCCATGCAATCCTGTAATTAAATCAATCTTTGTTTAGAGTGAAACTTCCTACCACATCATGGTTTCTCCACTGTAATTCTGATGTCGATCTTACTGTTATATTACGCCCAATGTGTGGAGACTACTTTCATTGTTGCCTTTATGTTCTAATTTTTAAATTGGTATTAGAGCAGCTCCTCTCTACTCGTGTCATCAATGATACAGTCTTGTACAGTCCTCATTGCTCTCATTGATTGATTGATAATGGCACTGGTATCTGTTGGACAGTTTTTTTGACAACAGTTTTCTTTGCTTCTCTTTGGCACATCTGCATTTTATGTGGAAAGACCATCTTGTTACATGTGGTATTTGGAGCACCTATTGAATTTTTGGTGCCTCATGCTGACCAAGGGAGTGGTCAGCTCTCTTTCCCTTGGTTTGCATGATTGGAGTATTCTGGTTGATCTTTGACACTTGCATATAACTTCATATTTCTTTTAGCTTCAACATGCACTTTGCTATTTTCTATTTCATTT
The DNA here is from genome assembly GCA_034641835.2 of Pinus albicaulis. Lineage (NCBI taxonomy): Eukaryota > Viridiplantae > Streptophyta > Pinopsida > Pinales > Pinaceae > Pinus > Pinus albicaulis. The sequence goes on along the minus strand of CM076582.1, from coordinate 830,538,152 downwards.
AGGAGATTTCTTTGAGAATATTTTTGATTTGATTCCTCATTCTTGATTGCTTGTGCCTATGCTCATATCTGGAAACCCTTTTTTGCTATAACTGTTCTGAAGAGGTTTGTGTAAATTTTATTTTGGTTTCTTATCAGCAATAATTCTGAAGGACTCTCCATTATGATCTTGTTTGCAATTGCCATGGTTAGGTTATTGCTGTCAGTTTTGGTCACTTTTGTATCACTACCCAACAAAACGTTTGGGGGGGAGGGATTGTAATGTTTATCTGGCCAAATTCGTTTGTACCATCTTGCTCTGAAGTGAAAATTAAGGGGGGAATGTTGCAATGCAATTTTTACTTGGTCAAATATCATTTATGCCAACTTTCCTTGTGTCGCATTACCCCTCTTTCAGCAAGGGTATCCCAAATTTTTTGACAGAGTACCATACCATTTGTAAGCTGAAATGTGTACAATCTTATGGCCTTGTAGGTCATGTGGGATGAAGTGTAGAAGTGTATTTTAGTTCCCCCTGGGTGGATGGTCATAACTAGTTCACTTAATCTTATATTCATGGTGCTTGGTTTTATGGCTTTGCTAACTGCTCTTGGTGAGTGGTAACTCCCTGCCTTGATGGATATTCCTATGTCTTGGGTTGGTATTTGGGCATCATGGAGGTGGATCTGTTAGGAATCAGGATACATGGCATACAGGAACAATTGTTTTATTAGCCTTGTAAAGGTGATCACACTACATAAGGGTGGAAACACCCATCTCATCACTGTCTTAGTGCACCTATATTTTATTCCCTGCATGGACCATTTCTCTTATGTATGCACACCTATTTGGTTATGGCCATCATTCTTCATGGCAGTCTCATGATTCATGAAGATTTTGTGCTCCACGAGGCAACATTTCACTTTCTCCGAGGCAAGGAAAGAGGCCCATTGCACTCTCTTGGGGAAGCCAAGTCATCTTCAAGTCAAAGCACCCAAAATGCCTTCTTCAAAGTGCCTTTTTAAGCATTATTTTATCATCAAAAGGGGCCAACTTCTTATATGATGGTTGTGGAGGTATTTTTAGTCTGATGGGGCAAGCACTAAAGTGATGTGGAAGTGTAAAAAACAAAGTAAGTGATATATCAAATCCTTATGGACTAAGATGAAAGGTATAAGCAAGCAAATCAAGCCTTCAAACATGGACGCAAACAAAGATTAGACCAAAAAAAGGAGCCGTCCACCTTTCATGTAGCCGTTAGGGGTCAATGGTCAACTCCAAGTGAACATTGAGCTACTTAAAGGAGACATTGGGCCTCATATGGTCTCCTAATTTTCCTCCAAGCCATTCAAGCCTAAGTTGCATGATACGGGGAAGCGGGTACACTTTTCTAAAATGGAAACGCACTAGAGATGTGAACCCCGAAAAATTTGGAAAAGAGGAAACATTATATATATATATATATATATATATATATATATATATATGTATAGCACATTTTATTGAAACTTGGAAAGAAATCGTTATGAATAAAGGAGCAAGAACATTTAAATGACAAATAATGTTCCACGATCACTTTTATTGGGATCTTCATCATTAGTATCACCCTTTGCTTCTATCTCAATCCTCTAGGGACATCAGTCAACACCACCCAATTTTGATGAAACTATATAATCAAAGCTTTAAAATATGCTACGAAAAGCTTAGCATGCTTGATCAATGATTTTGGTTTGAGTGAAGGGTACATTTTTGCTAAGGCCATGACATATGTAATATCCCAAATTGGGATTAATAGTAATAAAAGGGCAAATAGACAAGCAACTACATCAAAAATGAAAACACCATTAAACACACATAAATTGGGATCAAATTCAGCATTGAGCCATTTTATTATAATGCCAGAATGAGTACAAATATGGTGCTTAGAAAGATAGCACCTAGGCCTGCTCAAGGCAGGCTGAAGAACAACTCTAATCCTAGCAAAATCCTTCGCTGAAGTATGCTCTGTGTGGCTCACCCACTGTGCTATCTAGTCCAGGGAATTTACTGCTACGCTTGATTTTGGACTGTTGTTTGTGCGAAATTTTCGAGAGGAAAATATTTCTGCAATACTTGGTTTATTTCTCCTACTTATGAGATAAGTTATTTACAGATGCTTCAATAAATTATGAAATAAACACATTTGCAGATCTTCACTATCATTAAGAGCATAAGAACATAAAGATAATTTACACAAGTAGCACAATAGAAACAACCACATGAACACAATTATTTTTGGACAATTGTCCTCGGAAAAACCCAATGTGGGAAAACCGGTGCAGCAGATGAGGGTTTTATATTTATCTTCAGAAATGGAAAGTACATTTACAAGATTCTGATGAGCAGAGAAAATTTGCAAACACCTGGCCAAATTTTTGGACTTTCCAGACAAATTTCAGATCCTCGAGGTGACCTCCTTCACCCTTTGCGTCATCCAGCATGAGAGCTCTGCGCAGTCTCTCCCTGGACTGCGTGATTCAATGTGGAGGGGGTCTTGCTGCTGATCAACTCACCCTTCCCTTTATCCTCTTGACTTCTGCTTCTCGATAGCTGACTCCTCCCTCCTCCTCCTACTTCTGCAACCCTGCCTCTACAATCTCACCCATTGAAATCGAATTTTCTTGCTTCAGAATAGATTTCCTTCGGGTACTGAGAGTGTCCCCGGCTTGATTTCCAAATGGCCCTCAAGTCTCTTCTTATAGTCTTCTCGCTGATGAATCAACGACCAAGATTATATCGTTAATCAATGGCTCAGATTAAAAGATGACTTGATCTTCGTTTTCTAGAAGATTACACTTTGCTCTATTAATACCCTTTAATTATTTAATTTCCCTAAGTTTAAACTTAGGGTCTGCATTAAAATAATTAATTATTTTAATAAAGTCATATATGAGTGGAATTCCCACAAACGATTTCTGGGTTCTCTAGATAACTGATGTCTAAGCCTCTCTACCAAAAATGAGACTTAGAACACTTTCCGATGCTATAGAAATCAACAGTTTGGCTTTTCTCCCGTGCTCAGAAAATTCCAGGAATTGGTCACCAGATTCCTCTCACTAAACCCATAAAAACCAGCAAAGGGTTTGCAGAAAGCTCGACCCCCAGAAAATGGCCCCTTTGGGCTTGACACGTTGCTCTACTGGGGAAATCGACCTCTTGGCTGGAACTGCTGGAAAATGCCTTTGAAACACTGCCAAAATCCTTGGTAGGAGGTGGCTAGCCTCCCCTCCAAATGCTCTGGCTGATCTCCTCTTCAACTCCCTACTCCCAACACTTCCCCTTGGCTGGATTGCGCAATCACTGCGCAGTCTTGGCCGTCTCTATGCTGTCCTGGAGGGACTGCGTTCTCTGTTGATGATGCTGTGAATCTCCTTCCACAAAATGATGGAACTCCTCTCCTGAGCGGGCACTCGAAGTCCCCCGAGGCAGAGGTTGAGATCTTCGCTTGAAGATCTCGTGTGCTGAACAACATTGCAGACTTGGCTCTTTGGCTCATCAAGAAGACAAAAAATTCCGAGGTGAATGAATGAGGGGAAATGAGTTGCCCCTTTCCTTTTGTCTCCAATAGGCCGACGTTCCTCTTGGGCCCCACCTTTCACTGTGCTGCCCCTTCACTGGCCACTCCTGCGCTGTCCCTCCTTGTCCACTCAAAACGCTGCCACTCAACAATACGCAGAGCCTTCTCATTGGCTCTCTCTACCCCACCAAGGCCGCAATCTTTTACCTCCAACTATAGGAAAAGTGCATTAGCTTGCTTTAATCTAATTTGTGGGTCCCGCCCCATTATTTCCGCCTAACTTTAGGAAAAACCAAAATTAACCAAAAATTAATATTCCAATTAGCTGACTGCTAATTTGGAATATTACAGTCCTCCTCGCTAAAATGTTGCTTGTCCTCAAGCAACTGCAAAGATGGGTGCAGAAGAATCTTCTCCCCCTCCCAAGTGGCATCCTCATCCGGAAGGTTCCTCCAACGGATCAAGTACTCCTTCACCACTCTGCTCCTCAGGTGTCCAAAATGGTCTCAGGCTGTAGCACCAAATGCCCCTCATCATCTGTAGGAGGGAGCTCAGTAGCTGTGGTCACCTACTGCCCCAAAGCCTTCTTTAGGCATGATACATGGAAAATGTTGTGGATCCGACTCCCTTGTGGCAACTCCAGCTCATATGCCACCTCTCCAAACCCGCCGGACAACTCGGTACGGTCCATAGAAGCGAGGTTTGAGCTTTTCAACTCCCTTTTGCTTCAGCGTGGGCTACCTGTAAGGCTGAAGTCGGAGGTACACCAAATCCCCCACCTCAAACTGCCTCTCTACGCAGCCCCGATCTGTGTACATCTTCTGTTGATTTTGTGCTGTCCTCAAGTTATCCTTGAGAGCCCGGAGGATGTCCTGACTCTCTTGGATCTAGTCTTTGGCCCTGGGGGCCTTACTTGCCCCAATCATAACATCAACAGACGTCAATGTATCATAACCATATAAAGCACAAAAAGGGGACATACTAATGGACATGTGGAAAGTGGTGTTGTAACAATATTCCCCTAAGTGTAGCCAATGCAACAAGGCCTTCTGCTGCCTTGTAAAATAGTTTTGCAAGTAGCCCTCCAGCCACTTGTTCACTATCTTTGTTTGGTCGTCGGTCTGTAGGTGGTAACTCGTGCTGGGTGTGAGTTCTGTGCCCACCAGTTGGAACAACTCTTGCCAAAAGCCTCCCATGAATCTGTTGTCCCGGTCACTAACTATGGTCTTTGGAAGACCATGCAGTCGGAAAATATCCCTGAAGAACAACTCGGCCACCTGTGAGGCTGTGTGCCGAGCTGAAATAGCAAAGAAGTGTGCATACTTCGTCAACCTGTCAACTACGATGAAGATGTAGTCCTTGCCTTTCGCCATGGGAAACCCTGCAATGAAGTCCGTCGAAATGATCTCCCACTTCCCCTCTGGAATGGGAAGCAGATGCAACAATATGGCCGGATAGGTCAACTCCCCCTTGTTCCTCTGACAGACTACGAACTCTTGGACATGCCAAAGTACGTCCTCCTTGAGGCCCTTCCAGAATAACCTCTCTCTGATGGCTCTATAGGTCTTAGTGAATCCTTGGTGCCCTGACAATGGAGAGCCGTGTGCTGCATGCAAGATCTTCTCCCTCAACCGGGAGTTGGTTGTCAGAAAGATCTGGTCTCTATAATAGATGACCTCGTCCATCACTCGATGCCGGTCATCTGACACCTGCCCATCCAACACCTCACATGCAAATGGATTCTTCAAGTACTCCAACAACTGCGCCTTCCAGTCTGCGTCTATGATCATCAAAGAGAGGGACGCTGCTCTCCTAAACAAGGCATCAACCACCACATTGTTCTTCCCTTTGACATACTCAATGTCAAAGTCATACACTTGGATCTTACTGACCCACTTCTGCTGTTTCTCCTGCAACTGTTTCTGCTCTAAGAAGTACCACAAGCTGTTGTGGTCGGTCTTGACCTTGAACCAGTTCCCCACTAAGTATTGCCTGAAATTTGCCAAGGCATGCATGATGGCCAACATTTCTTTGTCATATATGGGGTAGTGCCTCTCATGAGGCAAGAGCTTCCGACTCTCAAAAGTGATGGGGTGTCCATCCTACATCAACACGGCTCCAACTTCTACTTCGGATGCATCACACGCCAAGACAAAGGGCTTGGTGAAATCAGGGAGTGCAAGTACTAGGCAACTACTCATCACCTGTTTGAGGCGGTCAAAAGCCTCTTGCGCTGTGGGGGTCCAAGTGAATGCTCCCTTCCGAGTCAAGTCTGTGAGGGGTGCAACTAACTGAGAGAAGCCCAGAGTGGGGATCATGGGAAGGCTCCAAGCCACATGCCTTGGTATAATGGTAGCTATAATTGGGGAAGCCCACACTTGGGCATACGAGTGTAGGAGGGAGAAATCGTGGTACACGAGTTACCCCAACCTTTGTTTTTCCACCCTTCTTCATATGCCTTTTGCCTTTGATTGATTTTTCTGCATAACTGCTCCGGGCTCCAGGGGATGAGAGCATGATGTGCAGGATATAGCAGTAGATACCCCCTTTAAGGTGGTGTAGTTCATTGCCCACCAGGGGTTGGGACAATTATGGGTTCGTTATAGTGGAGGGGCCTCATCTAGGGCCCATAGTAACCAAGGTGATGGCCATAAATAAGGGATAGATCTCATGTTTGGCTTTTTCCCACATGCTAAATTTGTATATCTCGACCATCTTTTGCATTTTGTGGTACATTTCTAGTTGAGAGTGGCCAAATGATGCTTTTTCCTTTTTTTTCCAGTTGCAACAACCTTTGGGGCATCGTTCCAGGCTGACCCAAAGTGTGGATAGGGGGAGGGGGAGGCTAACTGTTTGTGGACCCAGTGGACAAATGTGGACCCAGATGGGAAAATTGATAAATGGGGTTAGAATGAACGAAGGAGAGTGATGTATATGGTGTCGGGAAGTGGGACCACACAACCAAAATCAGGATTTCCCATGTAGTGCTAGCCCTAAAGCTAATAGCCAGTGAAGGGAGATCCCACAGGACTAGGATACAAGGCTAACCACCAAATCGGGCAAAGGAGACAAGAGTATAGACCTCGCCTACTCTTTCCGCTAAATCCCCTCACCAATCCATGCCCAAAAGTGTCCATGATAAGTAAGAAAAATTACTCAACTATAACAATGAAAAGTCATACCTTCGGGGTAGGGAGGCCCACCTTCAAACATACGATCATAAAAGATGGGCGAGGGACCACATGGCTGGCCACATCGACCTATCTGGTGGCTGCAAGGGGTTGTTGTCTGTCGGTTGAGGACCATCTAGGAGAAAATTCTCTCCTATGGATACTACTCACAGGTGGGGGGTAACAAAGCCCAATTAGAAGATCTAAAGTAATCTTCCCCTAAGCTAACTAGGGTGGCACTCAAATTCCACCGAAATTAGCTTGAGTTTCACTTGAAACTCTTGAACTCGCTTGAGCTTCTTTAAATTGTCAATGAGATAGATGGAAGAGAATGAATTTCCATCAAGTTCTTTCTCCTTTTATAATTATTGATGGAACCTCCCCTTTGTTGAGAATTTGGAGAGCTTAAGATTAATACAAAAATTCTCTTCCTGATAATTACTTGTGAGCTTGCTTATGTATTCTTAGTTAATCCTTCATCAAGTCAATTATCAAAGTACTTATACAAATGTAGAGATAGAATTGATTTTACTTGTAATTGAATATCTTGCAATGTGGTTAGGAAGGTAAATCTGTTATTTACCTTACTTTCTATCACCTTTAGATCGCTGTCTTTAGACAAATTCTTACAATAGATATTTTAGAGCTCAAAAATATCTGCACTTGTACCCTTCTGCACTTATCCGCAAACCAGCTTTATTAATTCGCAAATCTGTCCCTTGTTGCACCTATCTGAAGTCTGTCCTTTGCTACACCTATCCGCAATCTATCCTTCCTGTTCTTTCTGCAATTTTGTGCTCTTCAATCCGCACTAAACCCTGTCCTTAGATTCGCACTTTTGGATGCTATAAAACGTCAAGCTTGTCCGCATTAGTTGCTCCCTTTTCCACGGTGTCCAACCTCATACTTGTCCGCATTAGTTGCTCCCTTTTCCACGGTGTCCAACCTCAGACTTGTCCGCATTAGTTGCTCCCTTTTCCACGCTGTCCAACCTCAGACTTGTCCACAAATCTTGTGCTCCAAATGATCTGCAGAACAGTCTTTTATATAGATGACCCGTCTAGCTATTGAGCCGACCAATCAGCTGGTATTTAGGTCGACTTGTAGTTTATGTTCTCTGTCATTTTATGAGGCATTACTTCACTTATATTCCAACGTTGTTTTCACTGTATTAGGAGCTTGTCTTCCAACATATTTTGAAGGCTGTTTGAGAGCTTCTTTACACGGTCTTGGAGCATATCCATCTGAACTGGATCCTTCATGATTTTGAGACTTAATCCTATTTATACCTAGAAGACAAGAACCTAATAGACATCAAGAAGAAGTCTATCTACATAATAAAATCTTGCTCATGAAATCCATGAAGCAAGTACAACAAACTACATTTTATTATCTTTGTCTCCTTCTTTTCATAATTACATAATCATGAAGACCGACCTAGCTACATTTCACAACACTCCCTCTTAACTAGGGAGGTATTCATTTAGTTACATGATCACTTTCAAACTTAAAGAACCTCATAAGAAAAATCGGATTGGTAATTGCATCTGTATAGCATCATATCAACCAGCATTGTATTAGTGCAAGGCCTTGACTAACAACCCCATCTCTTCAACGAGACAATGGGCTTCAATGCTGGCGAGACACATGACTTATAGACACCTTCGTCATTGTCTCTCCAAGGTACATACTCCACCCGGGTGTTCCCAAATTATGACCTTCCTGGACTAATCTTCTCTTGGGTAGCTAGCCCTCAAAGAATATCGGTCCCCGACTACTCTTATCTTGAATTTCCTATCACATTCTCAAAGAGTATCGAATGCCAGATGATTACCCAATCCTCCATTCTGTCTTCCCAAGATTAGAATGATGTGTCTATCTCTCCCTCTCAACCTGGGAGGACCTTATTCCACAAGGGAATGTACTCATTCTTATACAATGAATGTACCTAAGCTCATTCTTAGGAATTACCAAGTTTCTTCCAAGTAAGAAACTTACCATCAGGCTTCCTCTTAACCAGGGACCTTCAACAGCAATGGTGAGACACCCAACTGCTCATGAAGAATTCCTGTTCTTGATGTCATGGATTTCGATATTGAGGAATCTCCAACTTTTAGCTTCATAGGGCACATATCATCCATCACTTCCATCCTGAGTCATGTCAGCTATCAGAGTGATTCATCAGACTTCTTTTATCTGGTCCATTGTTATGCCATGCTGCTTTCCTTCGAATCATTTCCAAGGATCATACATCCTTTCTCATGATTAGCCGCCCTGCACAGATTCATCCAAATAAACATATTCATATTAACTTTTAGAACGAAAGTTACCTTAGTGACGATCTTTCACCATGGCTTCTTCCTGTAGGCATCAGTATCCTTTATACAGATTGAAACATCTCCTAATAATATGTTTTTGCTAAGGGTTTCCAGACTTTCGTCAGAGTCTACATATCTTCCCAGGAGATCTTCTAGTCACATCTACTTGGCCTTTGAATGATGCCTGCCTCAAGACATGGTTGCATTTCACGATCTCTTCCTTTTTGCACATTTTCCATTTCCAGGAACTTTCAACAACCACCTCATATACCATGAGGACATATTATGTTGATTTCATCTTTCCGTGCACTGAGAGATACTCTTTTATAGTTCATACTTCTAAGTACATAAGTTCATTACCTACAACCATATAACATGACATCACAACATCCAATGTCAACATATAAATATACACATACCTCATACCTTTTTCCCTTGAGTCATCCTGTAGCAATTTTTAGGAATGAATAAATTCATTCCCTTGGCTTGTTTCATCAATATGTCATCACATCCCAGGAGTATGTTTCTATGATGACCCTTGCTCTTGATGACTACTTTCTTAAAGTTTTTCAAAGTGGTTTTCCCGGAGCAGACTCACCAGGAGTTCCTGCCATGCTTAGATTAGGATGCTACATTGCTTCCTATCAGAAATCAATTCCTTATTCATAAGTTTTGCGTGATTTTCCTTGAATCTTCTTTTCTATCTCTTATTGAGATTGTCCCTTTAGGACCATCTTTCTTATAATTTCCTCAACTTCCCTTTTTCCTTCTGCAAATGTTTGAGTCTTTTATCCTTCAATATTTTTGCCCTTGATTTGTCTTTTTCCATCTTGTATAGAGACCACTAGTTGAATGAGGTAATTTTCTTGTCTATTTGTTACGTTGTCCATCTTATCGTCTTTTCCAGATCTCACAGTTGAGATCTTATGAAGATATCCCTTCATCCTTTGATACCTCAATTTTGTGTAAATCGGGTCTAAGTGACATAACCTTATTTATTGCATAGAATAGTTCTTTCAGCTTATCATATATTCTCTTGATGTCTCCAATCCTTCATAGATTTTTCATGACTTTGCTTTTTTCGAGGATTATGACTATCCTCCTCATGCAAGGATTCTTGGTAACCTAACAGCTTATAGATCTCCCTGCAAAATCAAAGTCATTTAACCAAATTTGATTATAGAATGAAAAATACTTACTTGATAAGTGCAGATAAAATCTTCAGCTTGATTTCTTTGATGGTGGAGAAAAGATGTGTTAGTGCTTTCTCTTTGGATGATCTTCTTCAAGGGTAAGGATTAGATCTTTGTTGTAATGATGATAAAGCCTTCTTTTCTGCACTCCCAGCCTCGGCCTCTTACAGTCTTCTTATCCTTGATCTCAATACAAAGATCTTTCTTGCTTTGATGTATATCTTTAGTTCTTCTCTAAGTTATCTAAAATCTGTTAGCTCAAGACCGAGATTTTTCGCACACCTTGCAACCTCTCAATCACCCTTGTCTGCACTGTATGGTAGACCTGTATATTACTAAAGAAGTCCTCGGCCTATCTAAAGTATAGACAGAGATGACCCTTAGATTTCCTTGACCCAATTACTGTGATGCACGATGTTGAAGTTGTTGAGAATTTGTATCACTGAAATTGCATCGAACTTGTATCAATACCACCGAGCTTGTATCTCTGCAATAGCACCCAACTTCTTCTTTGTAAAAGCATCAAAAAAATAAGGTGATCGTCTTTTGCCATAGCTCTGATACCATGTTGAGAATTTGGAGGGGTTACGGTTAATATAGATTCTCTTCTTGATAAATTACTTGTTAGCTAGCTTGTGTATTCTTAATTAATCCTTCATCGATCGGTATCAAAGTACTTATACAAATGTAGAGACATAATTGATTTTACTTGTAACTGAATATCTTGCAATGTGGTTAGGAAGGTAAATCTCTGATTTATCTTCCTTACTTTCTATCACCTTTAGATCACTATCTAGACTTAGACAAATTCTTACAATAGATATTTTAGAGCTCAAAAATATCTGCACTTGTACTCTTCTGCACTTATCCGCAAACCAGCTTTATTAATCCACAAATCTGTCCCTTGCTGCACCTATCCGAAGTCTGTCCTTTGCTACACCTATCTGCAGTCTATCCTTCCTGTTCTTTCCGCAATTTTGTGCTCTTCAATCTGCACTAAACCCTGTCCTTAGATCCGCACTTTTGGATGCTATAAAACCTCAGACTTGTCTGCATTAGTTGCTCCCTTTTCCATGCTGTCCAACCTCAGACTTGTCCGCATTAGTTGCTCCCTTTTCCATGCTGTCCAACATCAGACTTGTTTGCAAATATTGTGCTCCAAATGAGCCGCAGAACAGTCATTTATATAGATGACTTATCCAGCTATTGAGCTGACCAATCAGCTTGTATTTAGGCCGACTCGTAGTTTATGTTCTCCGTCACTTTATGAGGCATTACTTCACTTATATTCCAACGTTGTTTTCACTGTATTAGGAGCTTGTCTTCTAACATATTTTGAAGGCTGTTTGAGAGCTTCTTTACACGGTCTTGGAGCAAATCCATCTGAACTGGATCTTTCATGATTTTGACACTTAATCCTATTTATACCTAGAAGACAAGAACCTAATAGACATCAAGAAGAAGTCTATCTACATAATAAAATCTTGCTCATGAAATCCATGAAGCAAGTACAACAAACTAAATTTTATTATCTTTGTCTCCTTCTTTTCATAATTACATAATCATGAAGACCGATCTAGTTACATTTCACAACACCCTTAGCTTCTAGATTCTTCCTTTTTCCTTATTATTTTATTGGTGGGGGCAATTTTCCACCTTCTGCCGCCATTTGAAATGAAATGATATTTTAATGCTCACGAGACAAAATAGTCTATGGGACCACCAGTCTCCCTATTTTTTGCATTTTGCAATTCAATCCTTTTCTTATTCAAATTGATGATGAGTTGGCCCAACCTTCTAACAGTCCCCTCGTTGAAAAGACAATGCCAAGGAATCGATGCTAACATATTCCCAAAACTGTCTCTGATATCTCTGAAATCATCACATTCCAAAATGATTTTTTATTTATTTATTTATTTTTATTTTTATTTTTATTTTTTTCTGATTCCACTGCGCCAAACATGCAAAATGTACACACTCATTCTTACCAAGCTTCTTTAGGTCTTTTCCACTGTCCTGTTTCACACCGAAGTTGATGTGAGTTAGTTCTTAAGTCCATGTTGTGATGCTCGAATGAAGATACCAATATTTTTATTGGGTTCCTCTTTCGGTGAGGTGTAAGATCGATATAAAATTGATCTTAATCTGATGAGCAGAACATTTATTTTGAATTTATTTTTAATAATTTCAAATATGTGTAGGTCGGCCTTAGGGTTTTACACCCCCAGCAGATGTTTCACACACCTCAATGATGGATATATATACAGTCAACGTTGGAGAGCATTTCACTCACTCACTCATCACACACATCTCCTCCTTTGATTGGATATGAGCATTTGAGAAGCAGTTCTCACGTGGGAAAAAGGACGAAGTTGTTGAAGTTGGAAAAAGGACGAAATTTCTGCAGTTAGGGTTTTTGGGAAAGTTTGACCAGCATTGACTTTGGTCAACGAATGGTCCGAATTGGCTGAAATTTGGTGGAGAGTTCGATTTTTGAAGGCCATACTCATTGGCACAAAAATCGAGGTCAAAAGGTTGACCAAAGTTGGAGCTACGTTGACTTTATTACTACTGCCCTGCGTTGACCTTTTGGACTGCGTTGACTTTTCTGGGATTGACTTTGAATTGACTGGGTGACTGATTTGAGGACTGTTGTGACACATTCTTGGTTGGCCGACCAAGAAGACTTTGCTAGTTGAAGCATCCTGTGACGTAATGTATGTACCAACACATTCTCTTGTTTGGGTTTGTCTTCTATAGATCCACTGGTATGTTTTATCAACATTTTACTTGATTTTTTATGTGATTATTGTAATAAAAAGTAAAGTTTCATCAAGCATAGAACATCTACATAAATTTACATGGAATCGAAGATGAGGTGAAGACAAGCCCTATTTATAGCAATCACCGGAGAGGATAATGGGTTCCACAAGCTATGGATTCAAGGAGGATGAAAAATTGACTGGGAAGGATGAATTCCATGCTTGGAAAATGATATTGGATCTAAAATTAGAATACTGAGATGTCATGGATTATGTGCAAGGTAAAATCCAAGAACCTCCATCCATTGATACTGCTATTGCCAAAACAAAATACAAGAAGGGGGATATCAAAGAAAAGCTAATGATCAAGGAATCCATTAATAAAATCCTCGTGGCCTACATCTCTGAGTTGGGCACATCCAAAGAGATGTATGATAAATTGATCCTCATTTTCAAGGCCAACAATGCGAATCAAGTACTATTCTTCAAGAATAAATTGAAGAATCTGAAGAAAGGCAGGGATGAGTTTGTCCAATCATACTTTCTGAAGCTGATTGAAATTAGGAACAATCTGCTTGCTATTGGGGAGACAATAGCTAATCAAGAGATGGTACTCACCGTACTTGTAGGGCTCCCATTTGAATGGCATGTGTTCAACACTACCATTCTAAATAATAATGTGATACCTGACTTTGACGAAGTACTATCAAGATGCGTTCAAGAAGAATCAAGAATGAAGGGGTATGGAAATGAAAGAAATGTTGCATACATTGCTCATTCTAGAAAGAAGAAATTTGGTGGTCCAAAGAATAACGGAAAAGTAGGGGCCCAAGGAAAGAAGGGCAAGTGTTTCACTTGTCATAAGCCTGGTCACTATGCTAGAGAATGTCCTTTCAAGAAGGATTCTCCCGATGGTGATAACAACAACAACAACCAGAGGAATGGTAATCAAAGGAACAACAGGTTCAAGGGAAAAAGGAAGGCTTCCTCCAGCAGAAATGATCAACCTTTCAAAAGGTCGAGAAACTCCAGGTATGAGGAATCACATGTTGTTGATAAAAGAAATGAATACATTCTTGTATCCGCCCTCTCCGTTACATCCCCACCAAACACTATGGATGTCTGGTTGATAGATAGTGGTGCCTCAAGGAATATCACTAGGTTCAAGGAAGCACTTTCTGATATGGTTGAGAAGGATACTAATCTGGAAATTATCCTTGGAGATAATTCCACATATCCTGTGAAAGGCACAGGGACTGTGACCTTCACTTGTCTCAAGGTCAAGTCCTTCACTTGCAGGATGTACTCTATGTACCAAATTTGAAGAAGAACCTTGTGTCTATATCGGCCATGGAAGACAAAGGTTTCAATGTGGCATTCACTGATGGAAATGTTCTCATCTGGAAGAAGAGATTTAAGGAAGCTATCTCGATTGGGTTTAGACTTGATATAGTCTACCAGGTTGGAGGAAGTCTGCTGGGAGCAATGACATGTGATACTATTTGACAAACTGAACTATGGAATTTAAAGTTTGGATAGCTTCACTACAAAGCCCTTCTTGAAGCAAAGAAGGTGGTGACAGGGATGCCTGACTTTGCAAATAATCATGAAGGTGTATGTAAGGGTTGTGTCGAAGGAAAGCATACAAGGGGACCTTTCCCCTCTAGTTTCACAAAGACATCTGATGTCTTGCAATTGATCCATTCTGATCTATTTGGTATGCTGCCTGTGACATCCTTGGGAGGATGTTCATATTATATGAAGTTCATATATGACTTCTCTTGCAATACCTGGATATACTTCTTAAAGAAGAAGGATGAGGCTTTCATGTGGTTCTGTACATTCAAATCCTTGGTGGAAAATATGACAGGGAAGAAGATCAAGATTTTGAGAACTGATAATGGCACTGAATATTAGAAAAATGAGTTCAAACACTTTTGCAAAGAAGCTTGCATTGAGAGGGAGACCAAAATTGTCTATACTCCCGAGAAAAATGGTTTTGTTGAATGTAAGAATAGGACCACTGTGGAAGTTGCCCATGCCATGCTATGTGACCAAGGTCTGCCGAAGTTTCTATGGGGAGAAGCTGCGCACACTGTCATGTACATACAAAACCGATGCTCGCATTCCACTCTAGAATCCAAAACTCCTGAAGAGGTTTTCTCTGCTAAGAAACCTGACGTCTCACATTTTAGAGTTTTTGGATGTACTGTCTACTTTCATGTGCCGAAAGAAAGGAGGAGAAAGTTCGATGCTTCTCGGAAGAAAGGAATGTTTGTGGGCTATAGTGAAACTTAGAAGGCCTATAGAGTCTAAATGCTTGGTCAAAGGGAAGTGGAGATATGCCACGATGTCACCTTTGACGAAGATACTTCCCTGAGGAAAGTAGTTAATCTTCCAAGATCTAAGGAAGATAATGAAGCAAGGACTAGAAATCAAGAGGAACCGAAGGATGAAACGATGCCTGATGTTGAAGGACCAATGGATCTGATTGATCCACATCCTTCACTGGGAAAGAGACCATCATGGCTCAGGGACACTCTCGAGGATGCTGAGGGACATGATGCCCCAAGGGGGACATTCCGTGAAAGCAAGAAGCCAAGTAGATACCAAGGGTATCTAGTAGCCTGTTGTACTATTATGTGATCAGAGGCCTGGATCTTTTGAGGAAGCCGTAAAGCATCAAGTCTGGAAGGATGCTATACACGAAGAGTATGAGTCCATAATGAAGAATGATGTCTGGGATGTGGTTCCAAGACCGAAAAGGACAAAGCAGTTGTCACCTCGAAATGGCTCTACAAGATCAAGCATGGATCTGATGGAAGTGCTGAAAAGTTCAAGGCAAGATTCGTTGCCCGTGGCTTCTCTCAAAAGGAAGGCATAGATTATGATGACAGAGAGTTTGCACTCTTAGGCCCACATACCACCATTTGATCATCAGAGTCTCTTTTGTTTGCCCAAGGATGGAATCTTCATCGATGGATGTGAAGACCGCATTTCGCATGGTGCGATAGTATGAAGAGAGCATAGTGGGAGTAACCTCCGGGGTTTGAAGTCCAGACCGGACACCCATGTCCACAAAGTTTAGTATGTCTCCATGGGCTGAAGCAAGCACCTGTAGAGCTGGAAGACGAGAGAGCAGTAGCCACTGGATGAAGCCGTCACCTCGAAGGTCGCCGATCCGAACTTTTACTTCAAGGTTGTCAAGGGAAAGCCTCTCATTCTGGTGCTGTATGTGGATGACGTCTTCCTGACAGTTGTTGACCCTCTCATTCATCAGTGCAAGAGGGAGCTCGCTACTGAGTTCGAGATGAAGGACCTAGGACTGATGCACTACTTCCTAGGCCTGGAGGTCTGGCAGAGACCTGGAGAGATTTTCCTTTCTCAAGGAAAATACATTGTGAAGCTTCTGAAAAGATTTGGTATGGTGGACTGTAAGTCCGTGTCGACACCGATGGAACTCAACTTCAAAAAAGTTGAGTGGAGGAAGGTCATTGGCCGTGATATCAAATCCTACCGAGTATCGGCTACTCGTAGGGGACCTGGTTCAGTGAACACCCTGGGCCCGTATATATGTTTTGCAAAGGAACACTTTGAGTCAATGCATGGTTGAGCCTCATCACTTTCACCGGTTGTTGAATTTTGAGATATCTTCAAGAACATAAACTGTAATAGATAATAAACGGGCCGGAGCTACACTGGACACACCGATGTCGACAATGGCAAAGTGTGGTGGATCGTAAGAGCACATCGGGATGCTGCTTCAATCTTGGTTCTGCTTCGATCTCATGGATGAGCAGGAAGCAGAAGTCAGAGGCTTTGAGCACCGCAGAGGCCAAATACATTGCAGCGAGTATGGCCTATTGTGAAGCAGTTTGGTTGCAAAAGCTCTTTAGTGAGTTGTTCGAACATGTGCTAGATACCACCGTGATACTTTGTGATAACCAGTGTGGGATTCACTTGTCTGAGAATACAATGTTCCACGATCGATCCAAGCATATTGATATCAGGTACCACTTTATCCAGGATATGGTACAGCGAGGCGCCGTAAGGCTCGATCATATAGGAACTGATGAGCAGGTCGCGGATATTCTCACTAAGCCCCTGGGGAAGGTCAAGTTCCTAACCTTCCGTGAGAATCTTGGTATCGTGGAACAACCCTATGATGTGGGTCCCGTTGGACAATGAGCTCTGGGAGCTCTGGGGGGCTTTGGGGATAGCTTCTCGGAGCTATAAGCACTCACGGGGCTAGGCTTGCCAAACCTTGTGGTGCTTCTGCCCCACCGTTATGATGTTTGAGTTGGTTCACCTCTCATTATCTGTGCCCCGTATGCATCCTACCCATTGAGTTCAGGGCTCATGGGAAGTACCTCTCATTTGGCCAATGAGGTGGGAAATGCTAGAGACTAGTAGCAAATACTGATGGACGCATCAGAGATTTTCGTACTCTCTATCTAGGATGGCACGGTCCAACCACTTGATCTAGGATCAAGTATAGTGAGGTTTCGGACCTCCAACTGACTTCGGGTCAGGTAAACCAAATTCGGGTTGGTATGAGACTCTTTGTGAGTCTGATAGAGGTTTCGGACCTATGGCCTGAATTTGTCAGCCGGGGGATGATGTCTTTGTGACTGACCCAATTCTGTTCTGAAATAAAGAGGCCATCAAAACAAGTTACGGCGGGATGACGCACGATGTTTGTTTGCACAAGTGGATGGAGTTCTTCCTAATTGAGAGGGAGTGTTAAAATTGGACAACTAGGTCCAAACTCCATGTTGTGATGCTCAGATGAAGATACCAATATTTTTATTGGGTTCCTCTTTCAGAGAGGTGTAAGATCGATATAAAATTGATCTTAATCTGATGAGCAGAACATTTATTTTGAATTTATTTTTAATAATTTCAAATATGTGCAGGTCGGCCTTAAGGTTTTACACCCCTAGCAAATGTGTCACATACCTCAGTGATTGATATAAATACAATCAACATTGGAGAGCTTTTCACTCACTCTCAACACACACATCTCCTCCTCTTATTGGATATTATCCAGAAGCAGCTTTATGTGGAAAAAGGACTTAAGTTGGGTTAAGCTGAAAAAAGACACATACTCTCAGAGGTTAGGGTTTCTAGAAAGCAGACTTACTAAGTGACTTTGAATAAACGACATCCGAAATTGGCTGAATTTGGTGGAGTTCTAATTTTTGGCCGTACTCATTGGCACAAAAATCGAGGTCAAAAGGTTGATCGAAGTTGGAGCTGCGTTGACTTTATTGTTGTTGCCCTGTGTTGACTTTTTTCTGGACTGTGTTGACTTTTCTGGGGTTGACTTTGAGTTCACTGGATAATTGATTTGAGGATTGTTGTGACACATTTTGGGTTGGCCGACCAAGAAGACTTTGTTGGTTGAAGCATCCTGCTGACCGCTGTAACGCACCAACACATTCTTCAGTTTCTGGTTTGTCTTCTATAGATCCACTGGTATGTTCTATCAGCGTTTTTACGTAATTGACAATTGTTTATGTGATTGCTGTTATAAAAGTAAAGTTGCATCAAGCATAGAACATCTACAAAAATTTACATTAATTGAACAATAAGGACCTTTGCCCTCCATAGAATGCTTTTTCCACCATAATTGAATAATAATTTTCCACCATTCCAACAAAATAATAATTGCCTCCCTTATCCAATAAAATATTATTTTGCCGCCATTTCATTCAAATAATGATTTCCTTTCTCCTCCAATAAAATATTATTTTGCCGCCATCCCATTAAAATAATAATTTCTCCCTTCTGCCACAAAATATTATTTTCCCCTTTTTAGTATTATCCAAATTTTTGCAAAATTCCTAAGTGATTTTTGCATGCATAAAATGGGAACATCACAATCCTCCCTGTCAAAAATTGCTTGTCCTCAAGCAATATCACCATGTGCTACTGCTCCAGGGTCCTAAATGCGCCACTCAACCACTCCTCGATGTGACACCTCCACCGTATGAATAAACCCCATGACACGAAGGTCCCAAACCATCCTGACACATGGGAAGCCTCCTTCGCTCCACTCGCTGTCCCATAAGATAAATTTACCAAAAGCTCTCTGCACAAGTAGAGCACCCTGACAATGTAAAATATTGAGGAAATGCTCAAGACGCTGCCTTCCCGAGTAAACGATCTCATGCACTTCAGGAGTAGACTCCTGAAGATCTAGTCCAATCCCCGTGGAGATGAACCCTCGTCCGCATGTGTTTCCCTTGACCTCCTCCTGCTGGACATCCTGCCATACTGGGAAGTCCCCCATGTCAACAACATATCACTAAAGCCCAACGAAATATCTGCATGATCTTCCCCTGTAGAAATCAGCTCATCCGAAAGTGTGGTTGTAATGCCAAGTCCGGTGATGCACGAATCCCATGCTAGTCTAAAAAGGGTGCCACCATGCTGTTGTTGCACAAATCTGACCATGATAGTCTTCCATTATGCGCAAGCTGTATCCTCCTCTCCTAGGACTTGATCGAAAAATATCTATAGAGTATCGACACATCTAGCCCAGACATCTTCACGATGTCATGGCCTACGCATCCAACACAGCCTGATCCGAAGCAGCAACAAGGAAAACCAACCTTGCCATGTGACAAAGTCCTCAACACTCCCCCGCATGTCAAACCAAGTGTGAGCCGGGTCATCCTCTTTCCTGATCTCACCCATCATAAAACAAAGTGTCTAATCAACCAACCAAATACTTGGATCCCACAACCAGAATGACTGCGGCATAGTCCTGATAGCTGCTGGCACCAACTTGTACCACATCTCAGATCCCTGCGTGCAATTAATATATGGACTCCATACATCATGAACCAATCTGGTGCGTGCGAAACTTCCCTGTATCGACCATACCACACAGTGAGATCTGTTGTCTTGCCTCCTGAAAGCGCTCCCCAATACTGCTCGGAGTCTAAACATCCGCCTGCTCCACCAACCACTGTAGATGCTCCTGAGACACTTCATAATGCCTCGCCAAAAGGGGGTGATGCATCTCCCTGAGTGTGGGCTCAAGGGTGGTGCAAGTGCTACCTCTGCAGAAGATCAGACTACCCCCAAGCCTGCATCCACCAATTCACACCCTGACCACATGCCACAACTAGAAAGCCACTCTCCCGATGCACCGTGTCTCGTCCAACTATCTCAAATGAACCTTTGGGGTCATGTTGCTTGTGATGAAAGCATCAAGAGATGATCCATGTGAAAATTCCGTTATTCGGAATCCTATTGCAGTAACTCATTAGATTTCTTCTATTTGTTAATTACTAAACAAATTATTTACGGTGTTACACAGTAAATATCGAAATCGAATACAATGCAACCTACACAACATAAAATACTGTGGAAAATACAATGCAGGAAAAATAGAAACACACACAAAATTACTCCGTTATTTTTGGAAAATCGTCCCCGGAAAAACCCAACTCGGGAAAATCGGTGCAATAGCTGAGGGTTTTATTATTATGCAGTAGTAATCTGAGTGCAAATCGTTGGATGCCCAAACTAGCTATTCGATGCAGAGAAATACTGACAAAAGAGTTTGTGAGAAAATATCATACTGTTATAGGTGATTTGACATTGATCTGGGCTCAGGATGAGCTACCCTACGCTGTCTCTATGCACTAACTGTGTTAGCCTACGCAGTCACTGCGTCAAGGCTCTAGGGATAATGTCACCTCCTTTTGAGCTTCTGTTGACTGGAAACTCGACTCCCTGGCCTTTCAGACTCACACCCTGACTTCTGGCACTAGATCTCCAATGTCTCCCAACAAAATGGCAGACTCCCTCTGAATCTCTACACTGTTGCATGGCATTGCGCAACCTCTTCGTGGCTCTCTATGTCTTCTCTGCCTTGCACTCCTTGGATCTGGAAACCTTCCTTCGGTCTTATTATCTCTGCCCCTCACTGCAACGAAATCACTATCTCTCTCTGGCAACTCAACATTGCTACTCTGAGAATTCAATCTCCCAGTAAAATCGATCTCTGCAAATCTCAAGTGTGTTCTCCAAGTGCCCATCCAGTTCCTTCTTTAATCTCTCATTGACATATAGACGACTAGGATTAAATCTTAATCGATGGCTCAGATTATCTTGGACTCGATTCACACCTTTATCTAGAAGATTCGCACTTGACTTAATTAATAACCTTTAATTAATCATATTTCCTAAGTTTCGACTTAGGAAATATTAAAAACTGATTAATTATATTAATTAAGTCACTACCGGGTGGAATTTCCCCAAACGATTTCTGGGTCTTGGAGAATGCATGTGTCTTAGCCTTTCTGCAAAATCTCGAGGCTAGAGCACATCCGATGCTACAAAAATCAACACTCCCTCTTAGCGAAGAATGTGCTCTAGTACTGTTGCCCTCCTGATAGCAATACCATCTCTGAAGCTTGAGGTGTTGACCCTACAAGTGCCAATTGATCTCGAACATCCTGAAGCCTGGTGAGAAAGTGGTCTATGCGTTCCCCCTTCTGCATATTTGTACTTCTCAATTTTTCCTCTAGGTACATCTTCCGAGCAGCGGCAAGGGAGTCCCACATCTCTTTGGCCGTTCCCTGTTGAAAAGTGTAACTAGGATCGGTCTTCATATTGACTATGTAATTATGTATTTATGTAAATAAGAAGACAAAAGATAATAAAATTTGTTTTTGATATGCTTGCCTCATGGGTTTCATGAGCAAGGTTTTATTATAGGTCAATACACTTCTTCTTAATGTCTATTAGGATTTGTCTTTGGTTATAAATGTAATTAGGAGTCATGTATATGAAGAGTCTAGTCAGATAAATATGCCTCAAGACCTTGTCATACAACCTTGGAGAAATGGCTCAAGTATTATGCTAACACTTGTGCTCATAACAACATTCAACTCGCTCGAAAATAAGTTCTTCATGTCGGCCTACAAGCTGTGGACAAGTCGGCCTACAGTCAGATTGGTGGGTCGGCCTAAAACAGGAAAGTATGCCACTATATATAAGTTGCTCCGCTGTTCATTTGATACAAGATATTTCAGACAAGTGCAGTGAGATAAATGTGAGCCAAGGATCTGTCTTGGTACGAAATAAATAAATGCTAGTCTACGAAGAAGGAGGTAGGATAGTTACCTCTAAACGTAAGCATACTGTACCTCGCATAATCCAGGAAACCATGACCTATTCCAACAAGGGAAAAATCTGATCTCAGTGCATGCTAAAGGGTTAAAGTTTGGTGCAAAGAGAAGAGTTAAGTCAACAAATAAGAGCTTCACTATAGCGAAGAGAAAGGAGTCCCGTGAACCCTATTTTGATGTGAAAAAAGCTCATAATAATTCTGTAATAAAGTCTTTGCAATCATAGAAGTCCGAGGTTGGTTTAAGATTAGTATTGTTCGGTGCTAATCTATGCTAAGTATTGGAAGGTGCAGAAAGGTCTCTTTGAAAGCGAAATAAGGAGACTATTGGAGGCCAAGATATTTGAAGAGAGATTGAGTTTCTTTGAAGTAGCAAGTGCAGAATCGTGTATAAGAGAAGAAGGAAGAAGTCAAGGGTGCAGGACAATGGAGGACAATGCAGGTCGGTGTAAAGAAGAAGAAGCAACTTAAGGAGTCAACAAAGAAGCAGTGACAAGGTATTGAGGGCATTCAAGGGTCAAGGGTCTGAGTCATGGTCATGGTACTTGTCATCTGAAAGTCTATAAGAAGAATTTCTTGTGGGTTTTCCTCTCCAAGAGGGAGAGGTTTTGGCCCTGGCTTGAAGAGCCTAAATTTGTGTCTTTTGTGTTTTTGGTAATTGACTTGATGATAGACGTAATAAGCTAAGAAGAGAATACAGAAGTAAGTAAAGTAAGATCACAAGTAATTATCAAGGAGAGAATTTGTATTAATCATCGCCCCTCCAAATTCTCAACATGGTTTCAGAGCTAAGGTGCTGAACACAAGGGATACTTGACAAGAAGACACTCAAGGAAGCAAAGATCAAAGTTTGGGTTAAAAGGTCAGATCAGTTTGCAAGGAAGATTCTTCAAAGGATCCACTAATCAAGAAGATAATCTTTGTCATCAAAGATTTATATTCAAGACATTGATGGAAGAGACATCATCTTTTTGGAAAACATCCTTTATCATCAAGGACTCAAGAACACCTACATTGAGAACTCAATCTAAGAAAGAGTTCCTATCTTCATCATCATCAAAGAAGCTGCTAGAAGGAGGAAGTCATCCTACTCAAGTAAGTATCTATGATCTTATCTAAATCTGTCAAAATGACTTATTGCAAAGAAAGCAGCAAATTGGTTGGGTCATCAAACTTTAGTGCATGGAAGAAGAGGACAGATTTGAATCTAATTGAAGACGAAGATATGCGCTACATCGAAGGATCTATAATTCAACCCTCAAAAGAAGATTCTTCAGCGCATGCCAAACGCATGAAAGGAGAAATCAAAGCCCAGAGGATTCTCATAGAATCCATTAAGGACTTACTCATACCCTATGTATCAAAACTGAAAACTGCAAAAGAAATATATGAGAAACTGGTGGAGCTATTCTCTGAGAGTACTGCAGGAGAAGCAATCTCTCTGAGACAAGAACTTTACAAAATGAAATTATCAAGAGAGGAAGGAATCACTTCATACTTTATGAGGATTTTTGAAATAAGAGACCAACTGCAAGAATTAGGAGAAGTAATGTCTGATAATGAAATGCCTACTGTGGTGTTGAATGCTCTGTCGGAAGAATGGGGAAACTTCACTTCAAGCTTATACGAGAAGAAAGAAGCAACACCATTCCACGATCTATGGTATCTATGTAAAATAGAGGAAACAAGATTGAAAGCCGAAGTTGATACGGGATCAAGTGAAGGGAATCAAGCCTTTGCAGCCATGTCTAGGAAGAAAGGAAGATTTGAAAAATTTGGTCCTCAAGATAAAAGAAGAAATATGGAAAAAATATGATGCTTTGGATGTAATGAACTTGGGCATTATAAAAGGGATTGTCCTAAATCTGGAAAGGACGAGAGGAAAAAGGAAGAAGCCCATGTCACAGATATAAGGGAAGAACCTGATACAAAGAAATCTGTGAAAGAAGAAGCGAATGATCTCTATTATGACTGAGATCATCTTTCTCTTTAAGTAATTTCTGTTGCTTATAAAATCGTATGATAGGAAGCAATGTATATTAAAAACATCATGATAGAAGCATTGGAGGAGCACTTAAAGAAGGAGCTCCTGGAAACCTCACTGATGAACAACATTAATGGAAGGCAGTCATCAAGATCAAGGGTCATCATTCAATAATCAATATGGAAACAGGTGCATACATTTTCTAATGGAGTTCTCTATGGATTTACTGGTTAGAAAGAAAGCACAAAGGTTTCATCGAGAATTCTCTGCTACAAAATTATGGGATTAGGATATGATGACATATTGATGAAGCAGGTCAAGGGAATGGAGTTCTTCATTCTAGTAAAATTGCTACAGGATGACTCAAAGGGAAAAGTTACGAGGTACATATATTTATATGCTGACACTAGATGTTGTGAAGTCATGTCATATGGTTGTAGGTAATGGACTTCTATCTTTAGAAGTATGACCTATGGAGGAGGATGTCTAACGATGCACAGGTTGCCACTAACAGATGAAATTAAATATGTCCTCATATGGAATATGAGGTGGTTGTGTACAAACAAGGAACTAGATTGTGGAAGTTCTTGGGTATGAAGTTGTGTGTAGAAAGATTGAAGAGATCATGAAGTGCAACCATGAAAAGAGGCGGTTATCATCCGGAAGCCAAGAAGATGTGACTAAGAGATCTCCTGGGAAGATATGTGGACTCTGATAGAAGTATGGTAAACAAGAAGATCTTGGACAAGACATATCTTTAGGAGACATGTCATTCTGAATAGAGGATGCCGATGCCTACAGGAAGATGTCATGGTGAAAGATCATCACTAAGGTAACTTTTGATTTAAAAGTTCATATGTATATGTTTATCTGGAGTTTATGCTGGGCTACCAATCATGTGGAAGGATGTAAGATCCTTGGGAGATGGTTCGAAGGAAAGCAGCATGGCATAAATGTGGACCAGATAAGGAAGTTTGATGAATCGCTTTCTAATAGTTGACACGACTCGTGGATGAAAGTGATGGATGATCTGTGCCCTATGAAGCCAAAGGTTGAATATTCCTCAATATCGAAATCCATGACATTGTGGGGAGGAATTCTTCATGAGCAGCTGGGTGTCTCACCATTGCTGCTGCAGGTCCCTAGTTGAGAGGGAGCTTGGTGGTAAGTTTCTTGCTTGGAAGAAACTTGAAGTATGTCCTTCCTTAGTTAGGAGGGAGTGACGTATATGATTCTCTAATACATGTGTCATGCACTAGACTAGGACTAATGTTAAAATTGGACAACTAGGTCCAAACTCCATGTTGTGATGCTTAGATGAAGATGCCAATATTTTTATTGGATTCCTCTTTAAAAGAGGTGTAAGATCAATTTAAAATTGATCTTAATCCGATGAGCAGAACATTTATTTGAATTTATTTTTAATAATTTCACATATGTGCAGGTCGGCCTTAAGGTTTTACACCCCCAGCAAATGTATCACACACCTCACTGATTGATATAAATAGAGTCAACGTCGGAGGACTTTTCACTCATCTCATCCTCACACATCATCTCTCCTCTTCTGATTGGTTCGAGCTCATTGGAGGCAGTTTCAGTTCACACGTGGGAAAGAAGGACTAAGTCGTTGTTGTTGCCATTGTTGTCGTTGTTGCTGCCATTGTTGTTGCGGTTGCTGTCGCTGTTGCTATCGTTGTTGTTGCTATTGCTACCGTTGCTGCCGTTGTTGTTGTCGTTGCTGTCGTTGTTGCTGCCATTACTGCCGTTGTTGCTGGTGTTGCTGTCGTTGTTGCTGGTGTTGTTGTCGTTACTACCGTTGGGGCAACGATGACTTTCTGGGGTTGACTTTGAGTTGACCGTGTGGCTGTTTTGAGGGCTGTTGTGACACATGTTGGGTTGGTTGACCAAGGAGACTTTGCTGGTTGAAGCATCCTGTTGACTGCTCTAATGCATCACCACATTTTTATGTTTCTGGTTTGTCTTCTATAGATCCACTGGTATGTTCTATCAGCATTTTACTTGATTGTTTATGTGATTGTTGTGCTGAAAAGTAAAGTTGCATCAAGCATAGAACATCTACATAAATTTACATGGTATCAGAGCTGAGGTGAAGACAAGCCCTAATTTATAGCAATCACCGAAGAAGAAAATGGGTTCCACAAACTATGGCTTCAAGGAGGATGACAAATTGACTGGAAAGGATGACTTCCATGCTTGGAAGATGATATTGGATCTCAAATTGGAAGACCAAGATGTCATGGACTATGTGCAAGGTAAAATCCAAGAACCTCCATCCACTGCTACTGTTGCTGCCAAAACAAAGTACAAGAAGGGGGAAATCAAAGCAAAGTTGATGATCATGGAATCCATTCATAAAAGTCTGGTGGCCTACATCTCTGAGTTGGGCACATCCAAAGAGATGTATGATAAATTGATTCTCATGTTCAAGGCCAACAATGTGAATCAAGTACTATTCTTCAAGAATCAATTGAAGAATCTGAAGAAAGGCAGGGATGAGTCTGTCCAATCATACTTTCTGAAGCTGACCGAGATCAGGAACAATTTGCTGGCTATTGGGGAGACAATAGCTGATCGAGAGATGGTACTCACCGCACTTGGAGGGCTCCCATCCGAATGGCATGTGTTCAACACTACCATTCTCAATAATAATGTGATACCCGACTTTAACGAGGTACTGTCGAGATGCGTTCAAGAAGAGACAAGAATGAAGGAGTATGAAAATGAAGGGAATGTTGCCTACACTGCTCATTCTAGAAAGAAGAACTTTGGTGGTCCAAAGATCAAAGGAAGAGTAGGGGCACAAGGAAAGAAGGGCAAGTGTTACACTTGTCATAGGCCAGGTCACTATGCTAGAGAATGTCCTTTCAAGAAGGATTCTCCCGATGGTGATGACAATCAAAGGAACAACAGGTTCAAGGGAAAGAGGAAGGCTTCCTCCAACGGAAATGATCGACCTTTCAAAAGGTCAAGAAATTCTAGGTATGAGGAATCAAATGTTGTTGATAAAAGAAATGAATTCATTCTTGTATTTGCCCTCTCTGCTGCATCTCCACTCGACACTATGGATGTCTGGTTGATAGATAGTGGTGCCTCAAGGCACATCATTGGCTTCAAGGAAGCACTCTCTGATATGGTTGAGAAGGATACCAATCTAGAAATTATCCTTGGAGATAATGCCACATATCCCATGAAAGGGACAGGGACTGTGACCCTCCACTTGTCTCAAGGTCAAGTCCTCCGCCCTCAGGATGTACCCTATGTACCTAATTTGAAGAAGAACCTTGTGTCTATATCGGCCATGGAAGACAAACGTTTCAATGTGGCATTCACTGATGGAAAGGTGCACATGTGGAAGAAGAGCTTCAAGGAAGCTATAGCATTTGGGTCTAGAATTGATACACTCTACCAAGTTGGAGGAAGTCCACTGGGAGCGATGACATGAGATGCTATCAGACAGATCGATAACGGCACTGAATATGAGACGAACAAGTTCAAGAACTTTTGCAGAGGAACCAGCATCAAGAGGGACACCACAATGTTTGTGGGCTACAACGAAACTTCGAAGGCCTATAGATTATATGTGCCTGGTCAAAGGGAAGTGGAGATATGCCACGAGGTCACCTTTGACGAAGATACTTCCCGGAGGAAAGTAGTCAATCTTCCGAGATCTGAAGAAGATCATGAAGCAAGGCCTGGAAATCAAGAAGAACCGAAGGATGAAACAATGCCTGATGTTGAAGGACCGATGGACCCGATTGATCCACCTCTTTCACTGGGAAAGAGACCATCATGGCTCAGGGACACTCTCGAGGATGCTGAGGGACATGCAGCCCAAAAGGGGGGCATTCCGTGAAAGCAAGAAGCTGAGTAGATACCAAGGGTATCTAGCAGCCATGAGTACTATTGTACAGTCCGAGCCTGGATCCTTTGAAGAAGTCGTAAAGCATCAAGTCTGGAAGGATGCTATGCACGAAGAGTATGAATCCATTATGAAGAATGATGTCTAGGATGTGGTTCCAAGACCGAAGGACAAAGCAGTTGTCACCTTGAAATGGCTCTACAAGATCAAGCATGGATCTGATGGAAGTGCTGGAAAATTCAAGGCAAGACTCGTTGCCTATGGCTTCTCTCAAAAGGAAGGCATATATTATGATGACATATTTGCACCTGTGGCTCGATACACCACCATTCGATCTATTATAGCCCTTATTGCTACGCAAGGATGGAGTCTTCATCAGATGGATGTGAAGACTGCATGTCTGCATGGTGCGATAAAGGAAGAGGTATATGTGGAGCAACCTTTGGGGTTCGAAGTCCAGGATCAGGACACCCATGTCTGCAGGTTGAAGAAAGCCCTCTATGGGCTAAAGCAAGCACCCAGAGCTTGGTATGAGAGGATAGATAACTACTTGATGAAGCTGGGCTTCACTCGAAGTAATGCTGATCCAAACCTTTACTTCTAGGTTGTCAAAGGGAAGCCTCTCATTCTGGTGTTGTATGTGGATGACCTCTCCCTGACAGGTGTTGGCCCTCTCATTCATCAGTGCAAGAGGGAGCTCGCTGCTGAGTTCGAGATGAAGGACCAAGGACTGATGCACTATTTCCTAGGCCTGGAGGTCTGGCAGAGACCTGGCAAGATTTTCCTTTCTCAAGGAAAATACATTGTGAAGCTTCTAGAAAGATTTAGTATGGTGGACTGTAAGTCCGGGTCGACACCAATGGAGCTCAACTTTAAGAAGTTGAGTGGCAGCACTACTGGGCCCGTGCTAGCAAATCCTACTGAGTATCTTCAACTCGTAGGGGCCCTGATGTTCTTAGTGAACACCCATCCGGACATATGTTGTGCAGTGAACACTTTGAATCAACACATGGTTGATCATAACATTCACTGGATTGGTGCCAAGAAACTCTTGAGATATCTCTGGGGCACGATAGACCATGGGCTGAGATACACTGCCGGGAGGATGACGCTCCTTGGATATACTAATGCCGATTGGGTTGGCAGTGTGGTGGATCGCAAGGGCACATCTGGATGCTGCTTCGCACGTAGATCTGCTTCAGGCAAGAAACGAAAGTCGGTAGCCTTGAGCACCACTGAGGTCGAATACATTGCAGCATGTATGGCCTGTTGTGAAGTCACTTCGTTGCGAAAGCTCTTCAGTGAGCAGTTCGAGCATGTGCTAGATGCCACCATTATCCTTTGTGATAACTTGAGGGGGATTCGTTTGTCATAGAATCTCGTGTTCCACGAACGATCCAAGCATGTTGATGGCTGGTACCACTTTATCTGGGATATGGTACAGCGAGGCGTCGTAAGGCTCAATCATATAGGAACTGATGAGCAGGTCGCAGATATTCTCAGATTGCCCTTGGGGAAGGTCATGTTCCTAACGTTCCGTGAGAATCTTGGAATCGTGGAACGACCCTATTCTAAGGGTCTTGTTGGATGATGAGCTCTGGGAGCTCTGGGGGGGCTTGGGGATAGTTCCTCGAAGCTATAAGCACACACGGGGCTAGGCTTACCGAACCTTGTAGTGCTGCTGCCCCACCTTTATGATATTTGAGTAAGTTCACCTCTCATGATCTGTGCCCCGTATGCATCCTACCCACTGAGTTCCGGACTCATGGGAAGTACCTCTCATTTGGCCAATGAGGTGGGAAAAGCTAGAGACTAGTAGCAAATACTGATGGACGCATCAGAGATTGCCGTACTCTCTATCTAGGATGGCACGTGTCCAACCACTTGATCTGGGATCAAGTCTAGTGAAGTTTCGGACCTCCTACTGACTTCGGGTCAGATGAACCAACTTCGGATTGGTATGTGACTCTTTGAGTCCATGTGAGGTTTCGGACCTCCAACTGATTTTGGGTCAGTGAGACTAACTTCGGGTTAGTATATATGACTCTCTTGAGTCCAACTGAGGTTTCAAACCTCCTACTGACTTCGGGTCAGATAAACCAACTTCGAGTTGGTATGAGACTCTTTGTGAGTCCTATAGATGTTTCGGACCTCTGGGCTGAATCTGTCAGCCAGGAATGATGTCTTTGTGACTAACCCATTATTTTTCTGAAATAAAGAGGCCAGCAAAGCAAGTTACGGCGGGATGACACACGATGTTTGATTGCACAGGTGAATGGAGTTCTCCCTAGTTAAGAGGGAGTGTTAAAATTGGACAACTAGGTCCAAACTCCATGTTGTGATGCTCAAATGAAGATACCAATATTTTTATTGGGTTCCTCTTTCGAAGAGGTGTAAGATCGATTTAAAATTGATCTTAATCCGATGAGCAGAACATTTATTTTGAATTTATTTTTAATAATTTCAAATATGTGCAGGTCGGCCTTAAGGTTTTACACCCCCAGCCTAAGTCACCTGATACGGGGATACGGGGATACCAGGATTCGAAGAATCGAATATGGGTACGTTGACCCTGGAACAGGATACTTCTGGGATACGACACGTTATATATTATTTTATTAAAATATATATATATATATTAAAAATTAGATATTTTTTACACAAATTCATGCTTAATTCATTGATTTAAACATAGATTTATCTATCATCTTAGATAGTCAAGGTTTTGTTTGAGTGATGGGTACATTTTTAGTAGGGTCATGATAGAGGAGTTTGACAACCAATGTCACTAACATCAAGGTACATAGAGGGATTGGTGCTCTTGATTAAATACGAGTCCCATACCCTAATACATGACAAAATTCGATGGAAACATTGCAATAACCCAATCCTGAAATCCTGAAAAACTGATAAGTCTGCTGGATTTTGAATGAGATCTAAAATTCTACTTTCTCCATATGAAATCCAATGAGGTCGGAACCACTCTCAAACATCCTGAATCATTTCATGGTAATGTTAAAAATTTAAGTAAAAGAATGAAGATTAAGGAGAATATCACTTTTACTTTAAGAATTTAACATTACCATGAATCACATATAAATACTAGGGCCATAGGCTTGATTCCCT
This sequence comes from Pinus albicaulis, assembly GCA_034641835.2. Taxonomy (NCBI): domain Eukaryota; kingdom Viridiplantae; phylum Streptophyta; class Pinopsida; order Pinales; family Pinaceae; genus Pinus; species Pinus albicaulis. The sequence continues at coordinate 830,507,037 of CM076582.1, read as the reverse complement.
CTCTTGAAAAATCCTCCTCAATTGGTGAAAAAAAATGAAATTGGTGAAAAACAATGAGCAAAAGCCCCCCTTTATAATAAAAAAACAACGCTTTTTTGAACCCGCGGGCCCGGCCGTATCCGATTTTACGAGATACGACGTATCCGAACGGGGTACGGTCGGGATACGCCGTATCCGTTGAATTGGGGCAAAATCCCGTACGTATACGTACCCGATACGGGGATTCGGGATTCGTGGCCCTTTTAGGCGAATCCGGTTACTTAGCCCCCAGCAAATGTATCACACACCTCACTGATTGATATAAATAGAGTCAACGTTGGAGGACTTTTCACTCATCTCATCCTCGCACATCATCTCTCGTCTTCTGATTGGTTCAAGCTCCTTGGAGACAGTTTCAATTCACAAGTGGGAAAGAAGGACGAAGCCATTGTTGTTGTCGTTGTTGTCACTGTTGCTGCCATTGTTGTTGCCATTGATGCCGTTGTTGCTGTCGTTGTTGTTGTTGTTGCTACCGTTGCCGCTGCCGTTGTTGCTGTCGTTGTTGCCGTTGTTGCTGCGGTTGTTGCTGGTGTTGCTGCCGTTGTTGTTGGTGTTGCTGTCGTTGGGGCAGCGATGACTTTCTGGGGTTGACTTTGAGTTGACCACGTGGTTGTTTTGAGGGCTGTTGTGACACATGCTGGGTTGGCTGACCAAGGAGACTTTGTTGGTTGAAGCATCCTGTTGACTGTCGTAACGCACCACCACATTTTTTTGTTTCTGATTTCTCTTCTATAGATCCACTGGTATGTTCTATCAGCATTTTACTTGATTGTTTATGTGATTGTTGTGCTGAAAAGTAAAGTTGCATCAAGCATAGAACATCTACATAAATTTACAAAAAGAGAAGGAAGAAAAGTCCAAATCAAAAACATAAAAGGAGAATTCTTAAATGATTTGACACTAAGATTTGAAGGAAAAACTATTTAAAGAATTAATAAAGTTTTAACAGATTTTTTAAAAAACGTTAAACTCATTCCCAAAAAAAAAATGGGAACCAACAGTGGAAGATTTTCATAAACTATATTTAACTGTGTTTTTCAATGCTATTTAAAATTAAGGGGACTCTAGCAGGGAAAAATTTCATTATTTCTATGTCACCAGCCGAAGGTAAAAATTATATAAGCCCTAAAATAGCAAACTAGTTAGTGATTCTTGAGTCAAATATAATCGAAAAAACAAACTCTCTTAACAAAAAACGTTGTCATAACCGATTTACAATTAAAAATTGGGGATTATACATTTACATCACAAATATCTGTTAAAAACCCTATGGAATGATCAAGGTGACATTATTTTGGGTTCACCCTAGATGGAAACTCTAGGGTATTTCATCCGAAATACGAAAAAGAAATTTTTAACATTTTCATACAAAATGAAAAAAATAACATTACAAGATGTTACATTGAAGCCAAATTCAGTAGCACCAGAAGACATACAAGATATTTCAAAAGTAATTTTTCAAGAAGATAAAAAAGTACTACAAAATATGCAAAAAGAAGTTGACAAAATCTCCGCTGACAAGAATAAAGGAGTTTCTCGACTTAAAGACCAAAAATAACTAATGCAAATTAAGAAGCTTAAGAAAGACAAGAAGTCGTTGGAAAACAAGGTACAACGCATTATTGAAAAGGAAGCATTGAAATCTTCAAATCTAGAAATTCAAGTTGAAAAGAAAGGAACGAACACTGATCCAACGAATATCTCAACTCAAGAAGAAGACAAATCAGTTGAAGAAAAAACACATTGAGATGTTGCAGTTCAGATGATGAAAATTCCAAGCGAAGATTTTGTAACCTACTCAACAACATTAGAACTTGAAGTAAATCAAAATATTGCCACACACATGATAAGGGAAAGACAAACCAAAAGAACTCCTTATCTACATTTAAATCACAAGAACAGACACCTCAAACAATCTACGAATTTGTATCACTTAGAACAGAAACAATAGACTTGTGTTCCAAAGAATATTGTTGCCTACACCATCGAATCTTACAATAACAATTCATTACAAGTTTCCAATAATCGAACAATTCCACAAAAGAATAAATTAGGATGGTCAAATCATTTCAAAATGCGATAATTTTGTTTACCACTCAAAGGATCTTATCATCATGTATCAACGAAGATGACAACTCGAAGAACTCCGAAAGATATGACAAGATTTAAAGACAAAGAAATAGATGACACGCCTTGTCAATAATAAGCTTTGAGGACAAAGCTTTTCTCAATTTCTTTGTTGTCGCAATTCAAATGTTTCACTACACAAGTTTCTGGAGATTCTCCATCTTGTCGTCAGGCCTTTGCCATTTAAAAAAAAAATATATATATATATATATAGAGAGAGAGAGAGAAAGAGAGATACAAAAAAGAAGTGTATATATGTGTGTATGTGGGGTGGAGGGGAGAAGAAGTCAAAGAAAATAAAAAATCTGAGAAAAGAAAATTAAATTAAAAGTGAACAAAATATTTAAAAAATTATATAAAAATAAAATTTTAAAATTTTAAAAGATCATATAAAATAAATATGGCCCTAAGGATTGAAAAAAAATATCACAGTAAATTGTGAGTAAAAAGAAGAATAGAGGCATCTCCGTCAAGATTCACCCTCTATAGTAAATACGTAGTGAAGTCTAAGACACATGCTTGACGGAAGAGAGAAATTGCTAAAAGGAACTCGCTCAGTGTGGATTCCAGCTTATAGATCGAGTCCAAGCTTGTTCTTGAGAGAAGAAAAAGTGGTTGTTCAAACTCACATTAATCATTGCGGTGAATGAGAGATCACGTCTGCCAATTGAACCCTGTAGCCACTGAATATTTCTATTTTTATGACGGTTCAGACTCACAGAAATTGCTCTAATGACCGAACTCTGTAGCCGCTGAATATTCTGTTTTCGTCGTTGAATATTTCTCTTTTAGTAAAAAAAATTGCTGCAATGACCAGACTTTGTAGTTGTTGAATATTTCCGTCAAGAACAGATATGATACCTATCACATAAGGGCCACTATGTTCATTTTTCAAACACTCTCATCCAAAGGATCGCATCCATACATTAAAGGTTAACTTATTTCCAATGTTTTATTAAAAATATTATCAATTTATTAAAATAAAAAGAGATATTAAGAAAATGAATAAAGGGATATAATTAATATTATATAAAAATATTTAAAGGTTCTTTAGATACATAAAAGATTACCAAGAAAAAGTACAACATATATCAAGTCAAAGGTGGGAGCAAGAAGATAAGGAAAGAAGGTTTTTTTTTTCTAATAAAAGAATAAATTTATAAAAGGTTATTCACAATTGCCCAAACACTAATCAAAAAAGGAAGAATTTAAGATAAAAGAAAAAGGGTCACTTCTATATATATATATATATGAGGAAAAAGGTATATCGAATACAATAAATATATTTTGAAGGGAATCAACAGAGAGAAAAAAAAAAATATATATATATATATATATAGATAGATAGAGAGAGAGAGAGAGAGAATTTTATTTAAATAAACAAACAAAAAATCCAAATTACAAGTCAAAATGAGATCCAAATATAAGCTAGCATTTTGGACTACATGTCCATTTTGTGAAACAAATTATAAATATGTGCATTCCTACAAATTGCGAAATATGTTTTCCAACATGTGGGAAATTATTTAGTACAGAAGAATGTCAAAGTAATGAGTTGATGCGAATGAAAAGATTAGAGGAAGAACTCGAAAAACTTGAACAAAACATTGAGGTATCAAAAAAGAAATATAAAGACCTTGAAGATAAGTTATACAAAGTGTCAAAAGAAAAGGACGAGGAAATTGTGCGTCTAAAGGAACATAGTCAAAAGTTACTTGCAAAGGTAGCAAAGTCCAAAGATGCAAAAGGAAAAATTAGAAGAAGAAAAGGAATGTCTCAAGAAGAAATTCAATGAGAAATTATCGGAGAAGGAAGAAGAAAATTTATGCTTAAAATCCCTTAATCAGAGGTTAATAGAACAAATCAGAGATTTTAAAAATGAAAAGTTTGAACATCAAAACACTAAAAATTGGGTTGATGAATTAGAAACTGAAGAACTCTTATGTCTCAAAAATCATAATCAAAGTTTACTCACTCAAATTAAGAAACTTTAAAAATGATAAGAAATCATTTAAGAACAAATTTTAAGAACTGTAGCAAAAGAAGCATCAAAATCCTCAGACGTAACAATCCAAGTTGAAGAAAAAAGAACAAATACCGATCCAATCAATATCACAACTCAAGAAGATGACAAACCGATTGAAGTAAAAACATATTTAGATATTGCAGTTCAGATGATGGAAATTCCAAGTGAAGAACCTGTAACCAATTCAACATCATTAGTACCTGAGGTAAATCAAGAAATTGCCACATGCATGATAAGAAAACGCCAAATAACAAGAACTCCATATCAACACCCAAACCATAAAAGCAAACAACTCAGTTAATCCGCAGATCCATATCACTCGGACCAAAATCAAATGACTTGTGTTCCAAAGAATGTTGATGTCACCACAATTCAGTGTTGTGATAAAAATCCATCTCAAGTTTCCAGTAACTGCAAGGTTCTGCAGAAGATTTATTTAGGATGGTCATATCCCTTCTCAGTTCGACAATTTTATTTATCACTCCAAGGATCTGATCATCTTGTATCAACGAAGATGACAACTCCAAGAATTTGTAAAGATGTAAGCATATTACAAAACAAGAAACAGATAACACGCCTTGTCAACAATAAGCTTTGAGGATAAATCTTTCTGAAGAGGATGGCAATATTATGAATAAAATATATATAAATAAACAACAATGATAATAATAGTTAATTAAACAACAATTATTTACTGAAGAGGCATGTCCCTAAGGGGCACCTACCAAGTTATATAAGCAGGCTCTCATTTGTAACAATCATCATCTCATATCTTTTGTACAATTCCTATATTAATATTTTTCCTATAATGGATATTTACATATACCAGATTTTCTGAGTATTTCACTGCATATACGAACTTTGATCGTTATATTTGGTATCAGAGCGTTTACGAACTTTGTTCGTAACAATATTGCCACATGTCAACCCATCATATTGCCACATCATACTGCCAAAAATAGAAATGCTCCTAAAAAATAGGAAAAGGTATCAAATGCCTATAATAGAAACGAGGGGCAGCCATATATAGCATGCCTACAAATAGGCACTGCTAAAATAGAAATATGCTTGCATGTCCTCAAAATTATATTCATTAGTCTCGGAATCTAATGACGAACTCAAATATGTTGTCAACACTACCACCCCAAGACTACTAAAAATAGAAAGTTCTCAAAATCAAATGAAACCACCACCATCGAACTCAAAACTAAGTGGAAGTCTGAATATGTAATCGTTGTTGCCATGTGCCAACTGCTGAAAATAAAAAGTTCTCAAATTTGGATGAAAACACCACCATTGGACTTATTAAAATAAAATGGGAAACTTGAACGTGTAACCAAACCTAACATACGCCTACTGCTAAAACTAGAAAGTCCTCGAAATCTCGTGAAATTATACTCATTGGATTAACATTTCAACAAGGAATCCAAATATGCAATCAAAATTGACATGCAAGCACTGCAAAAAATAGAAAATCCTTACATGTTGCCCATAAATAGTTCGTCAGACTCAAAATATCGCAAGGATTCTAATATATCATTATCTCTAACATGCAAGTCCTTGGGCGAAACTTGCTAAAAATAAGAAGTGCCATGATTGTCACTTGGAAAAGCTTGACTAGAATCATGAATTCATAAGGACTTTGATATGTGATCGATGCTATTGTAGCATGCATGGAACTTTGTCTCCTACAAAAAAGGGAACCTACAAAAAATAGCAACCCTCCCCATTCTATGTAAAAGTGTATTTGAACTATCACTAAATCAATCCTACAACAAGTGTCCTTGGGAACTGTTGATTTTCTAGGTCACCTGCTAGAATAGGGTTTTTCTTCATCTGATAACTACTTCAATGATCAATTAAACATTAGTTTCACATAACATTAAAATTCAATATAATTTAGGCAATTATACAGAAGAAAAACATCAACTAATAAATATGAAAGAGCAGTAAAGTAACCATAAAACAATGAGACAAGAGACATAGAAATTAGGCACACAACCTGGGCAGAACCCACAAGGGGAAAAACAAGAAAAAGTTTTTCCTTATGAGAGAGAGAGAGTTTCCAAATTCATCTATACATCATAAATAAATATAGCAGAATAATAACCAAACCAGTAATCAAAATCATGATGAAGTATCCTGTCAAAAGCCATGTTCCTAAAATTTCGGCCCTCCCTAGAATTTCGGCGCCCTCCTGAAATTTCAGCCCTCCTATAATTTCGCAAGGTCAGAGATATGTGTATCAAAATTGCATATCCAAATGAGGAGAAATGATCTCCTTTATATAGCATTCAAGTGGGGTTGAATGGTTGCCTCTTAGGGGCCCAACAGGCCTATTAAGTTTTGGAGGCAAATTTAAAAAATTCAATTTTTCCATTTTTTTCAAGATGAAAATACGACCATGGCTACCATATTTTCCAACACTCCCTCTTAGCCAGGGAGGTACTTTTCATTCTCTCTCTCAAGATCAATCTTCCCGATGAGTCATAGGTTTCATAGCCCACAGCCTAAGGAAGAGATCACAAATACAAATCTCTCTCTCTATCAAGATCAATATCCCTGACCAATTATAGGTCTCACAGCCCACAGCGTAAGGGAGAGATCATCAATCTCATCATAAGGAAAGATACATACATAGCATCCATCTCAAATCATCTCCCCGACCAAGAGGTCCTGTTAGTGTCAGTCTTTGCATCCTCTCACCAGTGATCAAATGGACTCTTATCATGTCTTGTTAGGGTCTCATAGTCAATTTTTTGTCATTTCACTAGGTATTCAAGCAAAAATTTGGTCACTAGTTATTAGGTCTAGGACTATTTTCCACTCCTTCCAAAATTTTCACATGTTGGTCCATGTCATCAAATAAACTGAGTATATTATTATTCAGAGATTGTCATCATCATTTCAGTCATCATCACCATGATTGCATTCATTTCAGTGTCTCCATTAGGTCATTAGAGTTTCAAGGTTACCAAATCTCTTATTTCATGCATAAAATCCGGCAAATTGGAGAAGTGGTAATAGGCAAGTTTCTTCAATAAAGTTTGATTTTTAAAAGTAATTTATGTTTCTATATGTAATAAGTACTTCAAAGTTCTAAAGTTGAAGTTCAATGTTCCAAGGAAGATTCAAAAAGTTCAGATTACAAATGTCCAAGGTTGTGATGTCAAAAAGAAGAAAGAAAGCCATGCTTCAAAAAGAGACATGTGGGGCCCATTATCACTTAAAGAAAGTTATTCTATGCCTATAAAAGGGCCAAAAATTCATAAACACATTTCATTTGCACTCCTCTTACCCCTCATTATTGATCTCCTCCTTTAGTTGGTGAGAGAAAACGTGTTTTTACTGCTCCAAGAGGCAAAAAATTGGAGGAGTTGTGCATCTATGGAGGCGCTGCGCATCTGTGAACTGCATTGCGCATCTGTGAACTGCGCTGCGCACAGGGCAGAGTTGCCCAATCTTGCTCAAAAATCACCAAAATTCGAACTTTCAGCTTCCATTCAAGGTTTTTCACTCTCCAAAGCATCTTAACAAGTAAGTACACTCATTTTGAACCCCTCCCTTCCTTTGAAAACCAAGAAATGATAACTAGCTAAGTTCCCTAGGGTTTTATACAAATTTCATGCTTTTGATTGTCAAATGATCAATTGATGTTATGAAACCCTAGTACCATTGTCCCTACACCTCTATTTGCTAATTATACACCATTCCCATATCTCACAAACCATTTCCCATCATTTTTGCATTATTTCCCCACAAACCCTACCC